>VYXH01008553.1:113291-169684 GCA_013397275.1 Burhinus bistriatus
TTTTTTTTTTTTTTTTTCCTTTCAGATTACTGCTTCACTCCAATCCCCTGCCTCTGAAAGAAAAAAAACCAAACAACCCTGGCTTTACTGCTTGGATCTTGTTTCTCCTTTCATGGCTAGAAGCTGTAGTGCCCCATGCTAAAAGTAGTGCTACTTTCTCTATAACTGAGCAATCCTGCCTCACTATTATACATATTACTGGGTGAAATTCTATAACCTGTTTCAGTGATGGACAAATTCTGGGTTTTGGGGAAGGACATGAGAAGGCACTTGGCAGGGCAAACTTTCATTGCTGCTGTTTGGTATAGTGGAGGTCACAATATGTGATTAGTGTTGTCCCTTCTGGACCATCCTATGAAAAACAATGAAAAAAAAAGACTAGTTTTCTGCATTACCTGGTTAATTTAAAGGAAACTGCTGTTCCAAAAATGGGGCTGATCTTCAAAGTCAGGAGACTTAAGTTCTGTTTGTAGCTCTACAAATCCTGCTCTGTATAGTTGTAGTTTTCTGATTTCTAATTCTGTTTATCTGTGAAATAGGGGAAAGAGAACTCCTTTAAGCCATGACCGGAGACTAAATTCACTGATGCTGGTAAAGCATTTACTGCTCCTTGGGTAAGGAGGGTCAAGTGGAAAGCTTGATCCAGAATTTGAGTGGTTATCGAATATGATTTGATGAAGTGTCTTTGGCTGTTAAGAGACGTCTCCCAGCCTTTTGTAGATGGGAGTCAGAAAAAAAAAAGTAATTATATCATGCAGTGACAGCTCTGTTTCCACCTCTATGGGAGATAGTGGGTGAGAAGTTGTTAGGTGAGATTCTGCAGTTTGTGTTCTACACGAGGTCAGGTTTGATGATCATAATGGTCCATTCTGACCTCTGTTTTACAGGAATATCTTTCCATCAGGTGCTGGGGAATGTGGGCTGTGCATTTATCCATAAAGCATGAAGTTTAGAGCTGAGTTAGTGTATGAAACAAATGATCTCCTGAACATTAATCATCTGTATTACAGCGTTCAGATTCTTGGAACAGAGGACCTTCTAGCATAAAACCTTGTCTGTGTAGATACTGTTACCAGTCTCTAGCAGCGCTAGTCTGGTTTGATGAACTCTGTGTCTAGTACTTGGTATGAATTGAATTTGTTCGTCCCATTATACACTTGTTCACTGTGATACCTGTCCTAGTTTGAGGTATTCAGAGTGGTCCAGTATTAGCAGTATTTTGGGAAGGCGTTGCTATGACTATGTGATCATAATCAATGGATTCAAAGGCAAACTCATCCCTCTGAGGTGAACAATGGCTGTAACTGAGAACATAGGGCAAGCATAGGAGAATATATTTAAGGTCAGAGAATTTCTGACACTTTCTCTGGGCTTGATGCCTGGTCATAGAAGATGTTGCCAATGCAGATTTGACTGTTATTCTTTGTAGCTAAGGTCCAATGAGGAATAAAAGGAGAAGCTGCTACTGCTCCAAGGAACTTCTAGTATAAACAAGCTGAGGATCTGATACAGGAGAATTTGTGGGAACAGTACTAGTTTAAGAAGCAAAAGCAGAACTGGGGTTGTCTTTTATGCAAGAGATGTTAACACTGTTTTACCACTTGGAGGGGGAAAGGACCAGTGTTTCATGAGCCTTGTCCAAGTGGGATTCCAGGCTGGACAAGTCTTTATTGTGAGTTCCCCAAACACTTTCTATCGAAGAAGACTGGCCTGGTGCATAGCTGTTCCAACACACTGCGTTGGTGGAACGGAGGGTTTAGCTCCAAAGTAAACACTTGCTGGCTCCCAGCTTCCTGGGGAAAAATGTTTTTCATTCAGTACTGAATTGCAATTTACCCCTAAGTTCAGTGGCATGGTGGAAGTGAATATTGTGCCAGTCCCATTTCCCAGGGCTGAAGGCAGACATGCCACAAATGAATCCCTACCCTATCATCTCCTCAAACATACAGCCCTTTCTGACTGTGGAAGCCAGGGACAAATGAAGCCTGAGTAGTCTTGCTCCAAAATGTGCAACAGGGCAATGGGATGCAAACATAAGCATATCCTCATCCAGGGATAGACTCAAGATCTAATGTTGCCTCTGCTCTCTCCTCATGATCTTTTCAAAGACTAATGTGCTCTCATCATGCAAAGATGGTGGTCAGGGATGACAGGATACAGGAGGCTTTCTGCTTGTCTTTGAAGCTGTACCTGTTCTGCTGGTGACATTATGTACTTGTTCTATGCTTGCCTGGTAGTTTGAGGATGTCTGCAGCAATGAGCTTCTGAATTGCCTCAGTGCCTGTCAGTGGTGGTCAATCCAGAATTTCAGTGGTTAGCATGAAAGCATATGATACTGAAAGGCAATGAACTGCTGTAATACTTCAACCTGCACTCCTGTAGAAGAATCCACCAGAAGAGTGTGTGTGGGATGCCTTGTGTAGGGTGGGTAGAAAGTAATTAAATAAGGAGTATTTCCATTTGAAAACTTAGATAAATACAAGTAAGGGAGCCAGATGTTGTTTCTGCTAACACTTGCTGAACGACAGTGAATCCAGCTGCAGTCTTCTTAACACCATCTGCCATTGCCTTTTCAGAAATGAAAGGGTCCTGGGCTACTATAGTTGTTTCAGCACGTATAATCTAACTGAGAGGAAAAAATATTCTGGCTTACTCTTTCACTGCATGGATCTGTGATGCACCTATCTTTGCCTGTGTCTCTACTCATATACCACCATATAGTGCTGTTTTTGGATAGCTTATTCTATCTGCTTTTCTCCTCTGCAAAATCTCAGTTCATAAAACAAGCTAAAGAATGTTAACAAGGGATGCTTCTCTGACAGCTGTGTGATATGCTGCTATCTTGCATGTGAGGAATATGCATGGAGTCCTCCAAAGTTTGTGTAGACATGATCCATGTGCCTTGTGAAGACACAGGGGAATTATGTTATAAGTCTCACTTTCCAGGAAAAGTCGGATCTAAGTCCAGGCATAACTTCTGCCTTGCTGGCTTTATGTTCCTCTTGTGGCTTTCATCCTTATAATAACTAAAGGAGATCTTAACTGGAAGTTTTGGTCTGTCATTATTAAGCAATTCCGGAGTAGCGCTAAAGGAGCTGTAGCCTGAGAAGAGAGGGAGGAAAATAGTATCCAGCAAGTATGGCAAAACACGTTTTGGTTATAACACAATGTGTTTATTTTGTAATTGGACCAGAATACCAATAGATGTCCTCTGTTCAGAACCAGACAAACATGGCACTAATGAGAAAACACTAATAGGTGTTCTGTGTGCTATATAAAAATGCTTTTGAGTCACTCTTCTATTTACTTTGCATGAATCTAGGAATTGCAGAATCTTTCCCTGCAGTCTTACAGAAAGCTGAGGTTGGATAGTCCAGGATTAGTTGTTTAGGGAGCTGGAGAGAAGTGCACGTGGCTTTGGCACATGCGTGTAAGATGTATCTTACAATGCTGCTGGCCACAGGGGAATTTCTGTGGGTAAATAAGACTTCTGTCTCAAGGGCTGTCCATATGGCCCCTTTCACCAGCACTAATTCCACTTAGATTAACTGCACAGCATGAATATGGGTCAAAGCCTGGATTGTTGGGAGAATGAGTTCCTGCTTGCAAACTGCTTCCCGCAGAAGTGCTTGTTGGCAGCTGAGATCATAGTGCTCACACTCCTCACAATAACCCACTTTGAAATGTATTTAAAGAGGGGTCTTGGCAGTCTGCTTGCTGCTTTTTCATACAAAGTGCAGGCCCTGGTTTGTAATCCCACTCAGCATGTCAAGGCGTTTGCTGCTGGGCCATCATCTTCTCTGACTTTATGTAGCACAAGGCAAGGCATCTGCATTTGGACCAGCAACACTAACCTCTTTGGGTAGTGTTTTTCCCCTCACTCTTTAGCAAGATGAGAGGAACTACTCTTTGAAGTACTGCATTATTGATTATAGAAAAAACTGCTGCGTTGTTTCTGTGAACACTATGCCCTGACTGCAAGTGGTGAAAGGAGATAGAGAGATGGAAGGGGAAGATGGAAGGCACAAAACTGGCTCACATGTGGCTATGGTTCCAGTGAAAATTGCTTCTTGCTTTTCTTTCTCCTTTGCCTACTGTACTGGTGGCGAAGGCTGTGCATTGCAGTCAGTCATTCGTGAATCTGCAGCCAGTTTGGTTGTCTCCTATTTTGTCAGGATTCCTTATGGGGGAAATAGAAAACTTAGCCACAAATGGCCTGCTTCATAAAGTGGATCAAAGCTATGAGGTGAATACATTCTTTTGGGTTGGTTTTTTTTTTATTTTTTTATTTTTTTTTAAGTCTGAAGTGATCTTCAGAGCCCAGTTTCTTCTGATGCATTCTGAAGTTTTTCCCAAATTCACTCCTACTACTTACAGAGAGAAATGCCTTTGACCCAGACCTGTATGTGCTTTAAGCACAGGCTACCCTAAGCAGTTATAAATATAGGTTAGGGGCTAGAACCTGCCCACACTGCAGTGAGTACAGACGTAAGATTGTTTCAGTGCCACTAGCTCTCCCATGTTTGTCACCAGTCTCTTTCCTTCCCCTCTGGATAGACAAATTTTTGACAAATGACTGGAAAATTAGTATAAGTCATCACAACACAGAAAACTGTATCCCCTTAGATGCTGCTGGTGGACTCCGAGGACGCAGTAACATAGACGTGATGTAGATGTGAAAATGCTTGCAGCTTGGTTAGCATAGGAGGTTTACATGCCTGTTTCTGGGGCTAATACTGCAGTACAGAAACAGGGGAGACATTGAAACAACTGACTGAAGCTAAGGGTCTCGTGGACAAAGAACACAAGGCAGATATTCGCTTCTTGCCTCTGCTACCAATTTGAGTTTGGATAACTCTCCCAATGACATTCTGCTTGCATGTACAGTGCCTCCCTCCTCCACCTTTGTAGCTTAAAAACATTGCGTATTTATGGAGCAGCTTAAAATTAAAGTGGACAGAGCAAAGATGGTGAATCTGTCACCTTTTTTCTGGCCTCATGGTCCTGTGACAGTGTGAAGCCTCTTCCCGTCCTCTGCCCCCTTCCATTCGGTGACACAAGGCACAATGTCTACCGTGGAAGTGCACAGGCTCCAATGTGCTTTGGCATCCTACCTTCTAAGCAGTGCAGACACAGAAGTCAACATATCTCAGGAATATTTGTTTACTTATTTTAGTACATGGAGAACTTACGATAGCTGCTTGTGCTGCACACATCCACACTTGCAAAGGGATTCCTGGCAGTTGTGAGAAATTGGGTGTAGAGTGGTGTTCTAAAAATCTGAATGGTCTGCATGGCCTGGAAGATAAGCTGTCTTATAAAATAATATCTTTTCTATGCGTGGTTGTAAAACAGTTTAGGATCATTAAAGGATAAATATTTTGGGGCTAGTTCTGTTTTGCTTTCTTTATGAGAGTGCACTTTTTTTTTTCAAAGACTTCTACGGTTGCTTTGAGACCACCATACTAGGAACTTTCTTCAGTATTTTCCCATCTCTTTCTCCTTATGAATGCAGGAAGCACAAAATATTCTTCTGGCATTTGAGCTGCAGTTATTTTGAATAGCTCCAAACAGAGGGAAATGTGTTTCTGCGGTAGTTGCTGCAGAGAAAGAATTTTGCTGAAATGTCTTTCCCCCACCGCCCTTTGGTGGCTACAGAAAAGAAGCCAGTGTTTGAGGCCCCAGCTCTGTGCATCTGCTGGATCAGTTTAGGCCAATTTCCCCCTCCCTCCCCTTCCCCTCTTTCCATTAGCAAACTAGATATAAAACAGAAGCCATTGGATAAATAGGAAAAATGTGTAGCAGAGGAAGCCCTTGTGATTAGGGAGCTGTTAACCAGTTATTTCATGTCCGGCTTTCAGTGTATTTATAAAAATGATGCTATTCAGTGACATGTTGAATTACTATAAATGGCATTGGCTCAGTTGCTTTCTCATGGAAGCCAACTTGCACTTTATTTTTAACTTGGGCTCACTGATTATTTTTAAAGTTAGTGTACTATTTGTTAAAGTGGCTAAAGTGGCAGGCAAAGTGTGGGCAATATACATCAAATTTGCTCACACCCTGTCTTGCCAGTTCACTCCAGAGTCCTGCAGAAGTATGTTGGGGTAGAACAGCTTGGTCAGTGTCTGTCCATTCACTGCTTGGCTTTTCTGTGGAGACAGCTGATTGATGGGATTAGTGGCAGCTGCAGTATTTGGTTTTGTGATGTGGAAGCTTGTCCATTAGGAGAGGGCTAAACCAGGTAAACTCCTCCTCCCCCCCCTTTTTTTTGCCATTGATTGCCAGCAGCCATCACATCATTGCATGCATTTATAATGTCCTTCTCGAGGCTCTACTGTGTGCACATGGTTTAAATCAACAGCTTCCCAAACAGGGGGAGCAAAAGCACCGGTACTCCCTACCTGCCTCCAACAATGTGCTTGTAAACTTCAGGGACAGGGAGAAAGCAAAATACAGCTCATGGAAAAGCACCAGGGGGTTCTGAGTGTACGGTTCATGCTGTGCTTTGGACAAAGCGGTGAGTCTTGCATCATGGTCTAAACGTGGTGAGGTTTAGGCTTCCATACATTTCTTCTGGAACAAATTTCACAGAACAGAATATGTTCTGCATGGCATTGTGGCACCTGAGGCAGATTCTCAAAGGTGTCCTTGTCATATGGAGACATCTGGCAGGTCTAGTCCACTTGATGAACAGTGGCTAATAACTGACACCTACAAGTGGGGAAGGAGACCATTGCAAGCCTGGGACACAGGTCTTATCCTCCTTGCTTTATTTAGGGGGTAGATTGCAGCTGTCATCACACTTGCTGGAGTTTCCAGATAGTCTTCAGGGCTATCACTCCTAGTAAATGAGATACCTGTGGGACTAAAGCATTGTATAAAACTGTCTTAAAGACAGCTGTAGCCTGGATTGCAACTTGGAAATGAGAATCTTACACAAGTGCTAGGGACCCATTTCCGTGTCAGTTTAATCCCAAACAGTAAGCATTCATTCCAACAGCCCAGTCTGCTGGTTTCCAGTTATATTTCCTCAAGGATCAATACTTGTACAGTAGCTTTACTGTGTATAAAATGGCAAAACTTGAAATCTAGATTGAACTGAGCACTCAACAAAATATTGTCTAGCAAAGTGATTTTGCAGTAGGACAAATAGAGTATACAGGCTTGGTATATATTTCCCTTCTTTATTTTCTCTGATTCTGAGAGATCCAGTGCATCATAAAAAATGTTGCTTTCAGAGCATTCAGCCTGTCTTTGGTAGCCGTCCAGTTTGTGTATGTCGAGAGATCATTCTTCATAATGTTTACATTTAATATTCTGATTGGAATGGAGAAGACAGCATTTGTTCATACATTGCTGGGGTGAGAAATAGAGTTTCTAATCATACCACAGGACAGCCTACTTGCTAACAGGCTGTTTTCTAGTCTGGAGATTTTATAACCTACTTAAATAAAATGAAGTCTTTCTTGGCTGAGATTTAATAGCAGATGCATTTGTGATGTCTCCTCTGATTATTCAAGTATTTCTATTTAAGTAGGTGAAATATAATTGACAATAATTGAAATTAATTAATTTTGACTTATCTTTAGTTTTACTGCTACCATAGTTGACAGCAGAATTTAGTCCTTACAACCATCCAATGGAAATGGCTTTGCCTTGTCCATGTCTCAATTTTGTCATCTGCTGGATGGAGGGATGATTATGGTGCTTTGAAATTCTGTTTACTGAAGAAATAAAGTCCTTGTTGTAATCCAGTACCCCTTTCTTGCTTGTTGTGTTCATTTGCTGACTTGCTGATTCCCTTGATTTAGTAACTTCGTGATTGTAAAGACCCTTCCAGTGTGTTCACTACTTGCATGGACTGACTCATTAGAAGGCGCCCTCTGGTATTTTGGTTAGGTAATGGAAGTATAAGGAAGAGGAAAAAAGATAAAATAAAAAGTCAGACCATACTTGGTTCAGCATCCTGCTTGTAACCCAGCATGGTTGTGCTGGAATCCTGCTGATGGAATGTCCTGACATTATGGTGTTTATTTCCACCACAGCCCTGAAATGTAAACAGGACATCGTTGGATGCTAATCCAAGGGACAGGAAATGACTGAGAATCCTGGACTCTTGGGCTATTGGTAGGACACAAGGAAGTGAATTTTACAGAAGGATTGGCATATGGTACCAACAGTGCACTGAACCACGCATCAGAGGGAGAATTTTCAGGAAGGGTATCTGACGTATGTTTATGGGGAGGAACAAAACATAGTGGTAGTGTCAAAAGAAGTGCAGCAACTTGCAGGACGTTTGGCATGTTAGGGTGCTCTGAGCATCCCATCTTAACAGGATGAAAGATAGAGTTTGCCTTGAGCTTGAAATGTATACAGAATCAATGGCAGGTTATCATTGTAGTATTTATTTTCCCCTGTGTCGTATAACACAAGAGTGAATTCAGCTGAGGAACATGAAAGTAACAGAGAGGGGGCCACGCAGCATCTCTTGCTCCAGCCCTAAAGCCCAGGGGGCATGGATGGGAGGTCACAGTCAGGGAAGCATTGGTTTAAGTGGTTTGATGCACTAGAAAGCCAGCTGTGCTTTTGTTAGGCTGGCCTACATAAATTAATGGCATGAGGATAGTATTGAACTTCCAGTCATGGCTCCCTCCTCCCTGAAATGGAAAGGGGCATGTACAGCTTCTATAGGATGGTGCCTGCTATGCTGCGTTCAGGGAAGAGGAAGATGAGCCATGACAAATTATCGCTATGTGCTGTGGGGCACTTGAGACTCACATTTCTGGAAAGAGGGTTGCACCCCACTTTTATCCTGTTCGAAGACTTTGACTCTTGCAAGGAGCAGCTGCTAATGCCTCCTCTGTGGTACCCCTTGTAGTAGCAAAGACAGAACTGTGTTGTAATGAATATAAAGGGGGTCCTTTATTGAAGTTGCTAAATGCATACAGACTCTGTAATTCACACTGACTCTCTAGCTTCCAGACTGGCTGACTGCTGCCTGATGTTGCCACACAAGGTCTCCCTAAGTCTTGGTCTGGCATGTGTTGCAAGAAAATGACTGGCTAAAGAGAAATTGAATTAAGTTTTCTGTGCTGTGAGTGTCGTGCACTTTTTTTCGGTAGAAACTCTCCACACACTCTGCTGGATGCATTTTGCAGTAAGGCATAATTTTATGATAGGCATCTTCTGTATGTTTTTGCGAGCATCTTGCTGGCACAGTGTTGATACCTTTTGAACAAAGTCCTCTGAATTGTGCCTCTGCTATGCTGCTTGGGCTGGGTTTCCATCCAGATCTGAAATTGGAAATTTATTACTTGGAACTGTTTTTTAAAGGTGAAACTGACACCGGTTTCTTATTACTTACCAAGTCCTGAGGGCAGACTTACATTCCTGACGCTGCTGTAGGTGTTAATGATTTCATCAATTCGAGAAGCACATAGCCCTGAACTCTGCTTTTGGCAGCTAGTAAAGGAGGGAAACTGACTTTCAAATATTTTATTTTTAATGTTTTTTTTTTTTTTTTTTTTTTTTTTTTTATTTTTTTTTTTTTTTTTTTTTTTTTTTTTAATGGTGTTTACATTAGCAAACTGGAATTTGTGGGACAGAGTTACAACTGGAACTAAGAGAATTTGTTGACTACTTAGTTCTTAGAAATCAAATCAGTAGTAAAGCCTCAGTAGGCTGCTGAAACTGGTCTTGCCAAGCACCTCTGAAGTTGCAAAAGAACAAGAATCTGTGAGTGGGCCTGCTGTGGATGCAGGCCTAAGAGTTTCATTTGCTTGGTATGTTTTCTATGCCTCAAAATAATCAGGAAGGATACTATTATGCAGATCCCAAGATTTTTTCTATATTACTTTCAGTTGCATGCAAATAGCTCAAAAACCTTGCTCTAAATCTGGAGAGATTTCAGGATGTGGTTTTTTTGTTTTCTTTTTAGAATAGCTTCTGTCTTGTGTCGTGCAGGAAGATGGCATTGTGAACAAGGACCAGGATTTAAAATCAGAATTAACTGGCATTACTCTGGGCTCTGCCGCTTACTTGCTGTATGATCTTAAGCAGACTGTCATTCTCTTCATACCTCTGTTGTGATATCCTTGTGTCTTGCCAGGTTGCCATGAGACATAACTTGTTCTGTTTTAAACTCGAATAACTCTTTCGATCCAAAAGCTAGCTGTTTTTCAAGTGACCATTGTACATGTGACATTGCTGCAGAGGTAGTAAATGGAAGGTTATGGAATTTAATGTTGATTAATCCCAGTTATTGATGGAGGAGACTCAAAAGCTTATCTTGTATTTATTTATAGAAGTGCTTAAAAGGTGACTTGTTGATCACCATTTATAATTAGCAATACAGAGAACATTTGGTGATAGCATCTTCAATCTGGGAAAAGTAAGTCAGGGCCCAGGCTCTGGGAATTGAAACTTGGCAGATGACGCACAAATTTCTAAAGTGAGAGACTGTTTACTGAGGGTTGTGGTAGATTTTTCTGCTGCTGGAAATCTTTAAATCAAATGAGATGCCTATTGAAAAGTTATATTCTACTTCAGGCAGGAATTAATTTATGGCAGTCTTGAGGCCTGTGCTATGCATGAGGTCAGACTAACTGATTGGTACAACCCTTTCAGCTTTATAGTTCACAAGATTGTCTATCAGATTTGTGAGTGTGAGTCTCACTGAGGCCAGTGGTAGCCAAATAAACCTGAGGCCAGAGTTTTACAGTGCCTCCTTTCACATCCTTCATGCTTCTAGCCTGTATTCACTTGCTGCCCAGCTAACACATGGAAATATCCTCCATAGTTGCTTTTATCTTGTCACTGCATGGTACCACTTAGCTTCTTATGTTCCAATCTGCAGTACCTTCCAAGTGTGCCTTAAAATTGTGGGTTGTTTCTTTTTTGTATTACTTGTTTTTTTGAAATGGGAATTGAAAAGTAAGAAGGTTTGAGCAGACCTAAGAGGGAGCCTGTCAGGTTGTGGACACAGCTGGACATTCCTGCTCTGCTGTCCCTTTGGCAATGATTGATATAGGGAATTCATATGTATTTGTATTTATGATTTTTTAAATTTTTTTTTCCCCAAGCATTGTACCATTCAAAATTGCTCAGCAAAAGAAGGGATCCTTGATTGCTGAGTTGCTATCCATGCTTCACATGCTTGTCCAGCAAGTCAGATGGAGATCTGCTGTTACTTTTCCCCCTGTAGATTGCACAAGGCAACTAGCCCAGTGGGTCTTGTTTATTCTGTCTCCTACTGTTGAGCTATACTACCTGCTCAGAGTGGATGAGGCAGCTCAGGGGTAAAGCAGGACTCTATATTCCTGACCAAACTAGCAGCTAAATGACTGCTGTTGCTGAAGGACCGCGGCTGTTAACAGCCTACAGGTGTTGGAGAGGATAATCACTTAGCTGTTTGGGTGACTGTTCTGAGAAGACAGACCAGATCTTGGTAAGCATTCATCTCCCTTACTTACACTGGTGGTTAGACTTTCAAAAGAGCTCAGTATGTCTCATGCAAATTTTTCCATTGAGATTTTCCCATGAAAAGATCTGTTCTCAGAATTGCCAAATTTTGAAGAAAACATAGAGTTTCCCAAATGTTTCCACATTCTTATGAGAGCTGGATATTTCAAAATTTGTGATAAATCACACCAGAAACATGTATTTATTTGTAAGTATTTCCTTCCTTCTTTTTTTTTTTTTTTATGCTGCTGAATGCTATGCAATCAACAGTGATACATTCTTCTAAATTATTTTCTTTATCCTATCTATTTCTTTTGGGTTCAGTAGAATGGGAAGAGATATTGGTGAAAGGAGATACATCTTTGGTTGTTTTTTTTTCCTGTAAAAAAAAAAAAAAATCTCAAAAAGCATCTATAGAATTCCCAACAGTAAAATAGCTTGCTTCTTTTCCAAATGATTTTTTTTTTTTCTGTTTCAAGAGGGTTCTTTCTCCTTTTGACCAGCTCTTTTCAATAAGCTGCACTCTTTTGCGGAATTTGCCTCCTGTTTTGCACTGAAATGGAAGCTGAATAGTTTTGTGAAAAACTGCTCTTGATAGCGAGAGCCAAATTCTCTTTAAAATTAAATTCTAATCGTTGAAATTCAAACGTATCTTTTACACGCATGGCAAGTGAAGTTTGCAGATTATATATATAATTCTTTTCTTATAAGCAACAGTGGTGAAGAAGGCTAGGCTGCAAAGCAGACTGATAAGATCAGTGCATTTAGAGAAAGGATTTCCTGCATTTCCTCTAAATAGTAAAATGTTCCTTTTATGGCATGCAGTTGAACAGAAAAAGCATCAACTAATTGAGATGTTCTCTTCAATTAATCCCTGTTTTGAATGAATGCCCTGAAGGGCCACATACAACTTGGAGAGGCCAAGCTAGCTGTCTTTGCAGGCATCATTTCAGGTAAGCCTTTAGAGCTGTGTTGTACCAAAGCCTTCTTACTCTTCAGGGACTAATTCCATGAAGCTACAACTTGGACATGGCTGGATGAGCTCAGCTACTGCATGTGATAGGCCTTGCCCCAAGGGAGGCTGGGCAATTTTGCTGAAAGGAATCTTACTCACAGCATCTCCTGGGTGTAGTCTAGAAGGCGAGTGTCCTGAAGTGAACAAGCAGCTGCATGGCAAAGGATTGCCTGAAGAGAGGGAACACTCGGTTCGTAGTCCTTGGGGGCTACATTTTTTTTCTGGCATAGGGGTGCATGCAGCCCTGTTTTAGGATAACCTGAAATGTAAGGGCTGCTTTTGTTTCTTCCCTGTCTTTTATGTCTTTAAAGAAAATAATCAAGCTATCTTGAGGGGAAGCCCTTCTGATTTTGAAATGGTTATGAAAAAGACATCACCTGAGGGCTCTATCAGGGGCTTATCTGATAGATAATGTACGTGGTGCGGGAGGGTGGCAAGTCAGGGCCAAGTATATGCTCGCTTGGCACATGGTGTTTTGGTGAACGGGAGAGTGTCTTTGATTTCAGGACTCCATGGGGAGTGGCTTTATCTGCAGCAGTGGTGCATTGGTGTGGGAGTTAATACCCTTTCCTTTAGACCTGGCTGGGAGGTGTGCAGTACCTGGTGTACTTTGGGAAAGCCACAGGCAAGAGAATAAAGTCAGAAAGTAGTACAGGATGGAGAATGTGAGGGAGTGAAGGTGAGCTGTTTGCTACTGGAAAGCTGTAATTTTCAGCAACATGGTCTCTCTAGCCAGGTTTCTGTGGAGACAGTCCCTAGCGCATAAACTGTCAGATGTTTGGGGAGCTACATGCTGCTAAGCAGGAAATCATTCAAATTCCTTATCTTCCACACAACAGGCTCAGGAGAAGTCCTGCCAGAAAACTTACACCCAGATCTCAGGGATCAGGGCTTGACCTCTGGGAAAGGGTTTTTCTGGGGTTTTGCTTACAAAAATTGAATTCAACTACTTTCTAAGCATTCGCCCTGAAGAGCTTCTGAAGCGCAAATGCTAGATGGTAGTGGTTAGCAGTCCTGCTGTGGCTAAAATCCCATCCTGTTCCCACAGAAATCAGTGGTCAAACATCCACTGACTTCAGTGCAAGCGGCTGAGGCATACAAAGGGAACAATTCTGCACATCCCTAAACTTCTGGAGAATTCAAATCCAACCCAAGGGTTCTTTTTCAGTTTGGGTCATCTCCAGTTACGAAGAGTTATTCCCAAGCAATGAAGTAATAAGACTGTAGACTAGCACATCTAGGGAATGTCTTGAAGCAGGCCAGGGCAATAGCAATGGTCTTACCTGGTATGAGAACCAGTAGACTTACAAGTCCATTGTGTTTGTCACTGCCTGTGTTAATGCAAGGACAGTGTTTATCCTGTGGATGGTACTAGAACTGGGAACAGTAGTTTGATAAGTGTTACCAGTCAAGAGCTTTTATTTAAGGCTGCTTCTATTGGTATTAAATTGTCTGAGGAATCACAACTTTTAATGTAAATGACAAAATTGTCTTGTCGTTAACATTTGGTTTTGAGACAGGATGGCACAGATGCCTAATCCAATGGAGTAACAATCTCTGAAGACTCTCCTTCTACAAATATGAGGAGTCTTTCTTTTTTTGGGCAATCGACACCCTGTCTGTGAATTTTTGTGGTGCAAGAACCTATGAGTTTGATTTATAGGAAAAGGTACCAGTATTTTTATTTCTAACATACCTCTTCAATGCATGGATCTTTGTTCTGCAGCTTGTTCTTGTCTGTAATTAACAGACACTGGCTCATAAGAGAATTCCTGCATTATTCTCTCATCATGCAACCAATCTAGATCTGTACACAGAAGTTAAGTCCCCTAAATGCTTGCACAGAGCAGGGGTTTTGCTGGTCAGGGGACTTTTGAGAAATTTGACTCTTTGCTTAAGAAAGGTGCCCTCTTCTCAGTGGTGCCAAGTGACAGGACAAGAGGCAAAGAGCATAAATTGAAGCACAAGGAATTCCATCTGAACACAACAAATTTTTCACTGTGAGGGTGGCTGAACAATGGCACAGGTTGCCCAGAGAAGTTGTGAGTCCATCCTTGGAAATACTCAAAACGTAAATGGACATGATCCTGGGCAACCTGCTCTAGCTGACCCTGCTTGAGCAAGGGGGTTGGACTAGACAGTCTCAAGAGGCCCCTTCAGACCTCAACTGCTGAGATCACTATTGCAGCATTTTCTTAAGAGCTGGCTACCTGCCTGGCCCAGCCTTATCTCAAAAGCAGCAGCAGCAGTAGTCATGAGGATCTGTTGTTACATCCAGTGTGTGAACCACTTCCTAGCGCTTTCCCTTTCCTCAGCTCCACAAGGTGTGTGGTGTGTGTCTTTTGGCTCTTGACCATGTGAAAGTTTTCAGCATGTGGCTTCTGGGGCCAGGAAGTTGGGCCTTCACTGGAAAAGATTCTTGGTAGTACACGTTCCTTCTAAATGTTGTCTTTAATCCCCCTTGCAGACCAAAATGATACGTTTTTCTTAAAGGGGATATTTTGACTTATCGTTTCACACTTTCCTTTTTTTTCTCTCTTTTTCTCTGCCTCTACCAGTTACTCAGAACTTGTTGATCAACTTCTGAAAGAAAGGTGCGTCATGGCTCATCCCACCACTATCTGCTTCAAGAATTGTTCAGGCTGCCTCATAAAGAAAACCTGTCAGGTCTTTCTTGTTAGTCTGGGGATTGCTTGTTTTTAGTTTTACACTGTAGTCTTTGCAAAGAAAGAAAACTCTCTTTATAAGTGTATGAAAGAAGCATCGTTCCTTCAGAAAGACATAAGTTTTCTTCAGTGAGGCTAAAGGCAATGTTCTCATTTTTTGTCTTCCCTTCAGCCATATTTTTTTTTCCCTTTTGTTCCATATATTCCATATAGATTAGCCTCTAGTGCCTGGTAAAAAAAATGTGGACTTTAACTTTTTCTACCTGTCAGAGATGGACAGAATAAAATATGTGGTTTGGGATTCTAATGTCCTCTTACTGGAAAAATATGGATTGAAACATAAAATGGGGCATCAGCATTGTTTCAAAACTCTCAAGTTGCATCCCCACCAACTTTTGGATCTGATGAGCCAAAGTGGTTAGTCACCTTTGAAGCTTTGTACAGATCCCCTCCCCACATACTACTTGGGAAACTGCATTGATGAAGGAAGGTGTGGCGTCTCATGGCCAAGCCAGGAGACAACTCAGTACAGGGGGATGTACATACACATCATTATTCTTTTCTGCATTGGATAAATTCCATTTTCTTTCAGGAGTGCTGGGATGGAGGTGGTATGGAGAGAGAAAAACAGGCCTAGACCTTTGAGTGGAACTTGTTTAAGGAAAATTTTAGCACTGTGACCCTAGTGGGGCTGTGCATCCAAAATACTGGAGGAGAGCCATAAAACAAACCAGCATAAAATAAACTTGTTGTACATGTTTTAATACTTACATTCCCAGCTACTTTTGGTGTGTTTATCAAAACATTGTGGGCTTTTGGGTCTGGGTGGTGGTGGGAATGAGGACAAGGAAGTGAGGTAGATATATATCTATGTAGACCATAGCAAAGCTTTGTTTTAGGCCCTCTATCTTTAAATCTCCTTACTGAAGTACTTCCTTGGCTGGAAGAAGACAGGGAAGTGTTGCAAAAACCCATGGTCTCAATGTTCTAGTAAAGCTGGTGGAGGAAAATTCCTTCTAGCAGATTATTTCTGAGACAAGTTGCAAATCCTTTTATTTTGCTTTATTTAGAAGGGACAGAGAGCTTGAACTAAGGTGGAGTATTTGCTACAATGGGAGTCAGTGGAGTTTGAAAGAGACTGCAGAAGTCTGGATTGAGGCTTTCATTATTTTCAGATAGGGAAGAAAAGAAGACTTGCATGAAAAGTTTTTTGGGTTTTTTTTTGTTTTTCTCTTTTAGTACTGCATTGGTATGTGTGTGTGTGCTTTTCTGAGTCTGGAAACATTTACTGTGTAGAAACACCTTGCATTGAAAACCAGGGATATATGACTAAGCAGTGAAAGAGGCTTAGAATTTTGACTCATATTTCAATAGTTGAGCTTAAAGTATATGTTCTACCAGCCAAACCTCTTATCCATTTTTAACATGTTTATTCATGAGTTACCTGTGGGAGCTTAACTGACCAGCAGAACAGGAGGACATTGTTTTACTATTCACCAACTGTCTGACAGTGCCTTGGGTTGTGAATACACGTGTGTTATTTTTGGATGGCTGATGCTGAACAGCTTATGTGG
This sequence comes from Burhinus bistriatus, assembly GCA_013397275.1. Taxonomy (NCBI): domain Eukaryota; kingdom Metazoa; phylum Chordata; class Aves; order Charadriiformes; family Burhinidae; genus Burhinus; species Burhinus bistriatus. The sequence continues at coordinate 130,010 of VYXH01008553.1, forward strand.
TTGTTGAGCAGCTCCTGAATGTCAGTGGGCTCGCATTAGCTTATTTCCATGGGGTTGCCTCAGAAGTGGTAGGCAGGTGAGAAGCATTTTGTTTGATGGGCTCCAAAGCTATAGCTGATGAAGAGAATTTGTGAATGGAAGTAAGAAAAGAACATAAAATGTTCCTTTGAACCAGCTAAGAGACATACAGAACACTGTCATATCCCAACAAGTTCTTCAATCAGTGGGGGAAAAAGTCTGCATCTAAAGTCACTTTCCCCTGTATGTCTTGTGTTAGTTATCCTCTCCAGAGTGATTGCTGCTTATCTACTGGTGCTTTGTGACACATTGAAAATCTGATTGAGAAGGAACAGTGAGCAAACTACATCTAGGTCTTTGCTGATGGTGGTGATGGGGGCGCAGAATGGAGAGAGCTGAAAGTTGTTGCAGTGCAGTCCATGATGCTCAACTCTGCACGCTGGCACTGTCTGATAAAGGTGCAGAGGCCCTGCTCAGGGTACAGAGAGAAAGGGCAGCTTTGACTTTCTGCACAGCTTAAGAGCAGCTTCTGCTTAGTGATGTCAGAAGCAATGACAACCCTGCCCTCACTTTCTTTCTAATTTGAGGCAAGCTGTTTGAACTGTTATAAGCAGCATACAAGAGCATTTCTGGGCGAGCAAGGTTTAAGGGGAAGCATGGAAGCGTCGCTGAAGCATAAAACTACTACTGACATACGGCATATGTTGCTTTTCAGAATCTGTCGTCAGACACTTTCACAGAGTTAGGATTAACGTTAAAAACTGTAGCTTTTTTGAGTACATCCAGCCTGGCAAGAGGTCTGTGCAACACTAACCAAGCACATGTATGCTTTCATGTTCCAGTGTGAGGTATTACCTCCAATTTAGATTTAGCTTTCTGCCTCACTGCATTGCCCACTTCTTGAAGTGGAGCGAAGAAAACATTTTTACAGCCCAAATGAAAAGGTGTTTTATCTTCAATCTAACCATTCATTTTAAATCTCAGTTATTAAAAGAAGAAAGTTTCTCTACCAGCTCTGCTCCTAGCACCATCAGATTTTCTCTCCCTTTTTTAATTATAGAAATTGCACGAGTGAATGCAGTTAAAAAGAGGCATTCATACTGATGCCTACTGAAGTTTGTATATGACTTGGAATACCTTCCCCAGGAGTCAGGAAATGATGCTTTGGATGCTCTACTTTAACTTTGCTAAAATCGGCTCAAAAGGCCTTTGGAGAAAATGAAATATTTTGAAGACTAAAAAAAAAAATATCTCAGGTGCCCACCTGGCACAATTCCAGAAATGAATTGAGTCTGAGTTCTCTTTGGAAGAGTTGGTCTCTTGTCCTACATGATTACGTGTTTCTGTCAGAATTAATAGGAGTCTGTTATACCCATGGAGAGGAAACTGTATAGGGAATGTATGTTGTTCACTCATCTGAGGAATGAAAGGCTCTTGTAAAGTGTCGATAACCTAATTCCAATAGTATGTTCACCCTGGAATTACTGCCTTGATATGCTGAACAGAATTTTGAGTGTATCTTCCAATATCTTTCTGAAGAAAAGGATAAAATGCTTCTTTGTGCCTTTTTTTTTCTTTTTTTTTTTCTTTTCCTACTGACTTTGCCTACATAAATATGATTTTTGGGGGATTGCATGGCAAAGGTCTGAAGTAATTTGCTTTACAGAATATAAGACCCTTAGTATCTGATAGGAAAGAGATTTCCTCTGGAGTGACCTCAGCATAAATATTTGAAGAATTGAATACAAAGGCATAAATTTATTTTCTTGACTGAACTGTTGGCTGGTTGACCCACTGGCATTACCTCCACACCAAAGTCCTTCCACAGCACGAGACTTGCTATAGTACACCCACAGAGCACAGCATCCTTCCAGCTAGAAAACTGATCTTTCCTCTTGCCCTTTGCTCCATTTCCTGTGATAAGTGGTTTCCCTCTGTTCAGTTATTTAGTAACTCAAACTCAAATTTTGGTCCTTAGAGACACTCCTTCCAACTTAGAGAAATGCTTTATTTGGTCTGGAGTGGTTGGTTAGAAGGGGCAGAGAGATCTCATTTCCAAGATATTCTCAGTGTTGGTTTCTCTTTATTAAATAAACGAGACAAAACTGCTTCTCAAGGTGGATCCAGTCCCAGTACTAAAGGGTTTTTTTTGTTGTTGTTATTGTTTTTTTCATTTGGGCAATGTTATGTTTCATCCTCTTTTGCATGGAGGTTTCTGATGTGCTTGTGAAAATCGCTTCCTTGGAGGGCACTCCTACTATGAGCAGCTTTCTGGGAAACGGGTGACTTGGTGGTCATCATGCTGGGATTTGATGATTGAGAACTGTTTGCCATGTAGTCATGCTATTGCAGTTTAAATGGAGAGAAACTCTTACTGTAGGAGTATTCCAGTGGATACTGGGTATGTGTCCCGCAATATTGATATGGATATGAAATGTGCTCTTCAGAATTAAGGAGAGTTAGTGCTGTTATTAATAGGCCCTATAGGAGGTGAAGTTTCCTTATCATGCATGACCTCTTAAAAATGTAGAAAATTTTTGTCTGTGTTTGAAATCTCAGCATGAACAGGATATTCTAAGACCTCGTGGACTCGCTGCTGCCTAAAGAACTGCTTTTTTTCTTGGAAAAAAGATAACGTTCCTTAAAACTACTTCTCACACCGACTCCCCTCTCTAGACTTGCGTTGCTTAATGTGTTTAATTCTGGGGTTATCCCAGTTGAGCTTTTTGTGATTAATAGCTGATAACACTGTAAACCCATCACGAAGAACATTTCCTGGGCAGTAGCCATGCTTCTTACAGGCTGCATTTGACTGCTGTTAGGGCATGGACAGAACAAGCACTAGGGAAGAGGTCACCCTGAAGAGGGTCTCAGTGGTGTGGGCTCAGTGTTTGCCTTATACATCTGCTAGTTTATTTTCTTTTCAGAGATTTGGAGAGGGAGAGTTTTCTCTGTTTTAAGCATTGTCAGGCACCACTGTAGTGTGGTGGACACTTTGCTTGTAATATAAATGATTACGGGGGAAACAAAAAGGTAAAACATGGGGATTCAGTAGTGTTAGTGACATTTTATTTCATATTTACTGGTCCAACAGCCAATAGTTAAAAATTAGTGGCTGGCAGCTTGCATGCAAATTGTTGGGTTACATTTCTGCTTGGACTTGCCATCTAGTCCAAAAACATAATTGGTCTTGATGTTTCAGAGCTTCTGATATTTTGCGGTTCCCACTTATTTTTCTGGGAGATAGGTGCAAAGTGTTGAGTGAAAACTGATAGTGCTTCCTTGTTCAAATGGGTTTCTGGGCAGGGGGAGGGTCAAATGCTGCTGCTACCTCTTGTTACTGGAAAGATTTTGACACTGGTTGGCTGTTTGTTCTCTACAGCAAGTAGAAAATGGGGATTACAGCAATTTCAGTCTTTCTTACAGTGGGAGATATTCTTCCATAATATGTATTTATCTTATAAATGTCTCTGCCTGACTAGGGCAGCAGAGCCAAGACCTGAACTACTTGTAGGAGGCAATGTATGACTGCTTACTGTCTTTATTTGTATGTATTCTATCCATAAATTTAAGATACGAGATTCAAGAAAAATAAATTATTTAGGTAAGTTTTAAATATGCTTCCAAAGGGTGAGACAAAACAAACTGCAGCAGGTGATGATTTGGATAAAGCCCTATACAATCTATCAAAATAAATCAGTGCTGTACAGAACTAGAGACAACAAGCAGTGATATTGGTACAAGTTCTGCAAAGACATACATCACTGGATATAATAATAATATTTGCAGCCCTAAGGGGATAAAGAAGATGTTCCCTTTCTAATAGGGGGTAGACTTCTGTTCTATTTGTATACAATGGACCTTCTTTTTAAATCATGTCTAAGGGCTGTGTACCCAGATCAAGTGGCTGTTTAGAAGCAGGGTTGGATTTTTTGTTGTTTTGTTTTTTGTTTTGGGGGTTTTTTTTGGGTTTGTTTTTTTTTTTTTTTAATTGTAGTGTGCAACTGTAGTGGGGAGCTGATGGAATTTTTTACTGCAGTCTGGTTTTCTGTGGAGTGTGCTCAAATCATCATCAACAAGATGCGAGTAGCTTGTGCTCAGAAGCTGAAAGAACTTGCTGTATCTTCAAGCAGGCTATTGACTTGCTGTAGATACTCAGACGTCCGGAGATGACTGCCCAAACATCCGCTGTCTGCAGGTTCTCTGCAGTTTTCTTTGGGTATCTGAGCATACATTTAATCAAATGACCTATCCTTGAGGAAGAATAGTGTGTTGGTCAGTTACAGTTCTAGGAAATCTTCTCTACATATACTTCAGCACTTAAACTTTTCTTAATCGTGAACAGTAAAGGGCCTTGACGTGGACGTGACCTCATGCCATGAGAATCCGGGAGATAAGAACTTGCTATCAGCAGCCCAGAGAAGGCAGTAGAATAGAGTTGGTAGCAATTGGCATAGGCACTACACGCTTGTGTACCGTATGCTCTAGACTACATGGATATGCATCGCTTTGTAGAGAAGATCCTCACATTTGGGTATTTTAGACAGGTTCTCCCTGCCCCTCGTTTTACTGCAGTCTTTGCAACATACTGCTGTTGGCCAAAAGCACCCACTGACCATGCAAAGAAAGTGGTTGGTTTTAGGTAGCACTTTCTTTTCAGACCCTCATAAGTGATCACTACCTGTGTCACTCAGAGCATCAGCGCTGTGGAATTTGACCTTAATATAGATGAGGACTTGTTCACCCTAATGTCATGAAACACTTAACAGCCCCAAAACCTAAAGCAGTAAGTCACAGCTCTGAAACCAGCTTTCAGTGTTGGTGTAAAGTCTCCTCCTGTAAATATTGCAGCAGCGAGAAAATATATTTTATCTGGATGCCACTTAAAAATACACACAGAAAACAACCCAAAATCCTTGAGCAGAACTCTTTCCAAATGTCCATTCTTCATGAAGATACGTTAGGTTAAAAGTTCAACAATTTCACCAAGTTGCTGGCTTGGAATCCAAACCTACTTGCGTAATGTTGAGGTTTCAGGGCATTGAACCCAGAGTATCCCTGTCAGAATGTTGAACAAAAATAAAAATACTGGAATAAAATGCTGTATGTGACCTTTTCTTAGCTTTATTTTCTATGTTTATTTTTGGTGCCAAATTGACAACTCTAGAATCCGAGTAGCTTCAAAAATAGATGTATAAAATCAATGACACTTTCACCCTGTCTATGCCTTGACCTACAGAAACAATGTCTAAGATGGAGAAAGCATCAAAATCCCAAGACCTGTTCCCTTTGTGATGCGTCTAGTGACTGTTTCTTCCATTTAGTGACTCACTAAAGAAGCCTTTTAACTATTATCCCCATCAGTGGCTTTTCAGTATATGGAACGGAACTGAGAACCACCATCTTTATTATTTACAGGTTTGCAGTGACATGTAGAAATATACTATACTTTGGCTGGGGCACTAAGTAGGAAAGTGACAGATCTGCAGCCTGGAACCTAGCTGTCCCAGGTGGCGTTGATGAACACTAGTTTTGAAGAGATTCAGTGCCATCCACAGAAAAAATGTAAAAGTCCAAATGTTGTCTGTGTTGGGTTTTTCCCCAGTTATACCCATTTTCTATAAAGACTGAGTTGCTTTTCCCAATGAGAGAACTTCAGGAAAATTTTACCAGTACAGGTAATTGATTTGCCTGTCAATAGTGAAGACAGCACTTGTACACCTACATCTGTGGCTAGTTTCCAGTGGTTATAACCAAGACATATTTCCGGTCAAGTTGAGCTTTAATGTCCTGTAGTGGCCCTGAACCCAGTGTTAGAATGGAAATAAATTTTTGTATGCTGTGATGACATCAGACAGCAGATGAAACATTCTTCTACTAATTGTCTGAATAAGAAAACAGCATTTCACATGGAAATGAGCTGGAGTTTGGGAAGACGTAATTGGACCTTTACCATTTATTTGTTTTTCTTGGAGTACACTGGCAGTCCTTACAGATTATTTCTCTCTCAGCAGAGGCACTCTAATGCCCTCAGCTGCTTATTTTGTCTGGAAAATTCAGGCACCCAGGATGATGATGACAACAGCAGCAACATTTTGACTCCCAAATCCCCTGGCAAAATAGTTACATCATGTCTGGAAATAATTGGGCAATGACAGAATGGAAAAATTACAATGCCTGAAACAAGACAGGGACGCTCTTAGTAATGGGTTTTTGTGTGTTCATTCTTTTGAAGGTGGCAGTTCTTAGTGCTACTGGGAAACTCTGGATTGGCATCCCTTGTACTCCACTCTTCCCGATAGAAATATTGCAGAGATTTCAAGTCCCGAAACCAAGCTTTAGTGCTAATCTGACCTACCAGTATTCCTGGTCTTTTGGCATAGAGGGTTGAGTGAGACAGCTTGTTCTCCAGATCACTCTATCCTTGACTTCTTTCTTGAAGTGATCACAGGCTTGGCTCTGGGGTGTGGACGTCTCATCCTTGGGACTTAGTCTTATGGATAGAACTGACAGACGTGACTCATTACAGCCAGTTTCAAACCAATGACATAAAAGGCATGGGTCTTAAGGTATGAAATGTCTTTAATCTTCCTATAGGGCAAAATAGCCTTCTACATTAGAACTCATGGAGCAATGTGCTGGTTCAGCCTGTCCATGTGTATGTCAGCTTGACTAATGTCATCATGATCTATTTCATCTTCAGTCTATGAATTCCTATATTGAATAAAGGCTTCATCTCACACTCCAGCTTCCAAGGCACTCCCTTCTGTGAAATTGCATCACAGCATTGTACCCACCACCAAAAGAAGGTAAAGAAAGATGGAGAGTCTATCCTGGGCTCTGCTGTCTAGATCCATAGCTTGATGAAATGGCAGTTCAGACCCATTCTGTTAGGCAGCACAGACACAACATAGATTGTAGTCTTGCCCTGAATTCATGGCCCTGAGATTACAGTACATTCTTGGCAACTCCTAAAAAACAAATGTTGAGCACCTGACTGCTTTCAAGAGTCAAAACTGAGAATTGTAGAGAGTGTTTGAAAAGACGTCCTGCTGGATGGTCTTACCCTCAGTTATGATTGGCTCCTGGAGTGGCATCTGTGGGGTTTGTGGGTTTCTTTCCCCATGTTTGCTTTTATGTAGTGTATTTCCCAGAAGCTCTTACAATCACAGCAATTTGAAGAAGAACAATGATATAACAAACCAACCCATCTAGTGAAGCTAATGCTGTGGTAGGGGAAATCATTGCATAAATTCAATTATTTCATAAAGTGTAAATTTATCCACACTGGATTTGCAGACACTGCTAAATGCTGCCTCTACAGCAGCATCATTACTGGGGTGTGAACCATCGTGTCCTGGCCAAATTCCAGTTGGGTGATTACTTTTTGCTGACCTACTCTTTTTATTGCTATTTGTATGGTACCATAAGTCTACTTGGCACCGTACAATAACTGATTTAAGCAGTAACTAAGACCCTCCACTGGAGAACCTACAACCTCAGTGCCACAGCTGGGACAATGGAGTACAATACAACAAAAATAAAACATACACAAACTGTGGTGCAATCTTTACAGCTTGTGTCATGCAGTAGGTGTCTCTTCAGAATTTTTTTTTTCCTCCTTAATATCTGCTTAAAAAAAAGAGAGGAGTTTTGCAGTTTGAAGCATAGGAAGTGGCTACTAGAAGCCAGTCCAAGTCTAAGAGTTGTCATGAAAGAAAGTGAGGATATTGCAATGGAACAGTGAAAAAAGTAGAGAATAAAACCAAAGCTGATAGAAAAGGAGAGAGAGAACTAAGGCTAGAACCGGAGTGTCGTTCTTCCCTGCCTGAATCAGAAGCTTTTTTTTTTTTTTATTCTTTTTTTGCCTTTTTTTTAGTAGAAGGGAATGGGCCAGCCTTTAGTGAGCTATATGAACGTGGTTCATGGTGAGGAAGACAGGAAAATTAACCTTGGTAACAGCCTAGACTTTCTGGACTGATGTTACTGAAACTGCAGTGCTGCAACACTAGAAAATTTGGAAGTAATAACTGGGAGGGGGCAAGGAAAGAAAGATGGTACTCCAGACTACCGCGCTTAAACCAGAAAGGTTACTTGTATTTAAGGCTATGCAATCCTGTTGGATTCACCATGAAGGTTTGAATTGTAGGCAAGTTTGCTTAAGTGTGGAATTGATAAATTAGGAGGAACCTGTGGTACAATAAGCACTATGCAAAATGTATCTCTGCCTCCAAAGTTGCTGTTTAGTTGGACATCTCTGCCTCCCCTCTTAGCCAAATACCTTGTATGCTTAGACACTGAGGAGATGAAGGACATCTGTATTCTGGATAAACACTTAAGTTTTGAGTTTTACTTGGTTTGTTTACAGTTTCAGCTGCGGTGGTCACATCACCATTCAGAAATGTTGAAGATGTGTAGTTTTACTTGCATCTAAATGAGATGCAAGATTATAATTAGGACTCAGCTTTTGGTGTCTAGGAGGACAGATTAGTTTTGACCCTGCAAATTTTTGTGTGAAGTCAGTAAACTAATAGATTTGTGAAAATAAAATAACTTCTTAGCCGGTAAAAGAATAAATGGATTGTTCAGTCAGCTCTGTCAGGCATAGAAAATTTTTAATCTGTACTTGATTAAAAGCTGGAAAAAAGGGGTAAAGAAATAACAAATGGATTAGTAGCTGGATTTATGGTACTGACTCTAACTGCTTTGTTGCTCTCTCCACTTTGTATTTTGAATCTTGATTTGACTGTGTTCTTTTAAAATAGTTGTTCTATGAATACAATTTGGATAGATAAATGGATTGGGAGGAACATGAGGAACCTGCTGCTATCTTTTTTTTTTTTTTTTTTTCCTGTTTTCTTTGATTGTTCAGATTTTGGGATTGTTTGGGTTTTTTGGTAGAGATTTTTTTCCTCTCATTCCCAGGTGAAGACAGAGAAAGTGTTGCAAATTAATCTTTCCAAAGGGAAAGGCCTCTTAAAGTTCTTTAGCTTTTTTTGTCTTTATAAGCTGGTATCAGGTGAGAGGTATTGGATTTATGGGCATTAACAGACTAACATTAGTGGTTATTAGTCATCCAGCACATCCTGAGCATCCTTAAAGTATTAAAAATAAACAGATTTTTGACAGACACGTTGCATTAGGTAGGTTCATGGATATAGTTACACCTGACAGTCTTCAAATAGCCCTTGCCTTTTCTCTTATCTCAGGACATATTTCCTCAGCAAATAAATGAATAAAAATTAAATAAAGTATTAATAACATATAATACTACAGCAGGAAACAAGCTTTAGGTCTGTGGAATGCTTTGAAATTCTCAACCATCTCAGTTTTGATGGGGTGGTGTGTAAAACAGACTGTAGCTGAGTACTTGGGCTGGCTTGCGAAGTCCTTATTCCACCTGGAGATCTGCACCCTTTTTTTGATGTGTTGTGGGAGGGAAAATCCATGAACTGGCTTCAAAACGCACAGTGCATTGCAAGCTGAGCTCTCTCTTCTGGTGAAACTGTTAAGAAGTGTGGGCCATGGCTCATGGGGGACTGAGTGTCTGTCGCTGCACAAGGCCCTGTTCTTTTTCCAGGATTTTCTTTCCTGTGATCTGTTGATCTGTTTTGGGTCTGATGCCTTCCTGTCCAACGTAGTAGGCAGGTGGGCTCTTCAGGAAGGTTGACCCTCCTACCTGAAAGAAAGGTTTTAACTTTGTGGATTTTAAATAGTTGGTTCTTTTGTTGCTGTTTTGTGCCCTGGAGACCAGGAAACTCCTTAATATGGTGACAAATCCAAACCAAAGGAGTTGGGTTACTGCTGCAGATGCAACAAATGGGTTGCTTGCCTGCCCCTTTCCCCATCTCCCATGCTACAATTACCTTATATTGCATCTGACAGCTGTCACATTATATGTGACATGCAGGGAAAATTCCCATGGTAATTGGAACCTGCCGTGAAGCTCATAGTTCCACCATCTGTATGCTGGAGAAGCAATGTGGTCCAGGGAACTGAGCACAGGGTCAGTATGGAGCTGTTTAGATTTACCCAATGTGTATATTTTTACAATTTTGAGCATGGTGCTTGTTTTCTCCATTTCATTATCAGTAAGTGATGATTAAGGTAGCTGTTATAATACCATGAAGTTCTGGTGGTTTATTATTTAATAATTGAATAACATAGAGACTTAACTTGGATTTGGGGGTGGGGCATGAGTTGACTTATGTTCCAAACCAGTCCAAATCTGTGTTTCTTTCTACTTTTGTGACAATACATCACGTTTATATGTTTTATCCTGCCACAGAGAAAGATACAGATTTATGGGAAAATGGAAGTGATTTACTTTGTTTCCTCTGCTGTTAGAATAAACGTGTGGACAGTGATTCTGCATCATACATGTAGTCCCATGCTTCCCACTCAGTTGAGAGCTGTGGCTACATCTACCTATATTGTGTGTCTGTTGATGATCAGTAGAGATTCAGCTCTGTAAGTGAGCGCATCAGTGTTTTCCATTAATGCTTCCTTATGTTGCAAACTGGTTTTGCAGGACTGCGTGTGTTTAGTTAACCCACAGAGTTCTTCTCTTTCTTCTCTTTTTCCAAAGGTGACGATACAAAAGTAATTTTCTCTGTTTTAATTATAGTTGTGCTTTGGCTGTTCACTGTGGTGAAGGACAGGACAGTGAGGTAAAAGCTATGATAATCAGCTCTCTTGCACAGGAGAGCTGCTGGCATAACAGTTGTTTCAGGTGTCTTACTGTTTGTGGAACGTTGCTTATTTAGGATATGTTTGCATGAAAATTATAAGTTCTGAGATGAGAATGAAGAAAAGACTGAGACTAAAGAAATGATTTAAAGCTGCTATCGAAATAGGATCCTCGTGGGCAGTTAGCGTGGATCCCATCCAATCCCACGTGGCTAAACCTTCTGATAAGACTCGGAAAAATTGCATTAGCTTAATTATGTTTGGTCACTGGGCCAAATGGTTTAGAAATGAACATGGACGCCCTGTCAGAGGAAGAGGACGTTGTTATAATTAGACATTGGGCAAAGTTCCAGATTGTGACTCCTGACCTGAGCCAAACCACAGATGGGGCTGGTAAGCAAGAGGGGGATCTGTATGAGGAGTGGGTGTGCAGTTAGCTGTTGAAATGAAGGCAACTTGTGTTGTGCAAAAGGGTAAAACAGTACAAATGAGAAGAGCTGTGGGAGGGAGTTATGTGTAATAGTGGGATTCTCTCCAGAGAGAGATTTCCCATTGATTCTCACTGGAGGTATATACAGAAATAAATAATTGCACGTGTTTCATTTTTGCAGTCACTTTACTTGGAAGAAGTTGAAAGGCAATAGAGCTTTTATTAGAATAAAACCCCCACCTTTTGTTGTTTTCATAAATTTTTATGACAGTTTTATTATCAGTTACCTCTCAGAAAAATGAAAGATGTTCTTTTCTTCATTTTCTTTGTTGCCCCTCCTCCTGCCCAATCCTTCGGAAGCACATTTTCCCCAGATCTGGTTCTTGACAAAGAAAAGGCAAAAGAGAGAGAAAGAAAAGGAAAATATCATTAAGTTGGAGGCTATTAGAAAACATTTATTTTGTTTAAAACTATGTCCACCAACAAAAATCAAGGAGTTGTATAAACAGTGCAACTTAAGTAAATGCCCCTCAGCATCCTGTGACTGGCAGGCTTAACCTTTAGAAAAGCAGTGCTCCCACTTAGAAATATTCATTCATCCAGTGATTCAATTCTAAAATATCTGTGCTAGATTCCTCTCTAGCAGTCCTCAATTGTTCTTACTTTGAAAGCATCTAGACACCTCACCTATCTACAGTTACAGTGCTGTAGCAATACAAAAGAGCCATTTTACCCCTCTGTGTCAGTATGAATTTCCTGCGTGCCACTTATAGATGGACCTGGAAAATGCCAATGTTAAAAGTATGAGTTGTGCAATGGAACGATGCTTTGTGAAAGTGAGGCAATACAAATTTACTGTTCATTTGAGCTTTGCGTGCTTTTGCAGAGCAGTAAAAGCTGAGTAGCTTTACTGAGTTTCTCAAGTATGGATCCCAAGGAACAGATGCCAATTTTGTAACACCACCACAGGAACAAGCAGTAGCTTGTGTTTTTTTCAGCATTGTGGATGAAGAAGACCTAGAGACTGACTGTTCACCTCTTTGGTGAACCTGCTTAAGATGAAAGCTAAGTAATGAAATGTCAGTACAGGACAATATGTGGTGCCCTGACCAGGGCAGTCCTTTCCCTGTAGAAAATGTTGGCCTTCATATACATTCACGTAGTACTCATTTCCTGGTAAGGTACCTCTTTTGGAGGAGTATTTACCAAAGTCTTTACCTGAGCTCATAAAGGAAGATGTTATGGTCCTATTACTTCAATGCCTCAGACTTTTTCCAAGGAGGATTCATTGTCCATGCCCCAGAGAATGCTAGTCCTTTCATGGTTGGTGGGGAAGCCTCTAGACAGCAGGCCAGAACTTGGTTGCAACACAATTGATGCAAGTGTAATTATATTGTATGTAAATCAGTTTTGGCATATTGATTTGAGTTCATTCCAAAGCAAACTTTTGTCAAACTAATGGGTTCAAATGTCATCCATGACCAGATTACCATAAAGTCCCTGAGAAGATGGTCTGTGGTGGACAACTTCAACTTCTTCTGAGTCTCTCTTGTGAAATCTTTTAAGAACTGAATCTCTTAAGTCTCCACCACCGAGAGGAAACAGAGGTTGCCATGCATGTTGTTGTGCTAGATTTGAGGCCCTTTTAGTTTTGCTGATAGACCCAGTGTCAGAGACATGTTCCAGCGTTAAGTTGGCATTTGGCATCTCTTAGTGAGAATCCAATGATCTTTTGAATGTGCTTTTGAAGCCAGCTCTAGGGGCATGGAGAGCAAAGGAAAGTGGACATGCTAGAAGACAGTGCCTAGTACCAGCTCACTTTCAGCTGCATGAGAGTTGCAGCTGAATCGCCTCCACTGCATAAGAGGAGGTACTAGGTAAATTAATACCAGCAGAAGTAGGGCAGGTGATTCCTGCCAAGCACATAGTGGCACAAGGCTGGAAGTTTGGGTGGTTTGGGGTTTTTTTGTTGTTTGTTGCTTATTTTTTTCTTAAGTGAGCATGCTGATTTTTACACAAAAAGTTCCTGGAGAGCTTCTGGCTGCGTGCAGTGTGTGAAGTCTTGCTATGCAACTGACGTCCTAAAGGTGCTTCTCCTAGCACAGCTACTTAGTCTTTAGGAGAGCTCAAAGCAGGCTTGTTCTGGCAAGCAAGCAGACCAAAGCATTGTGGGGCAGGTTCGGGCAGCAGCTGCCCTAATGACAAAGCTCAGCTGTGTTGCTGCTGATACAGCATCCAGCATCCTGTGGTTCAGTTCACCTGCCACCTCCATCCCTGCTCCCCTGCCCTATGCCCAGGGAGCTGGGCTTTGCAACAGGCTTTAATTATTTACTCTCTAAGGATATGGCTTATTCTGCAAATTAAGTGAAAAAGTGAAGTCCTTAAAAAATATAACACAAATAAGCCCCTGAGCTGTCAAACAACAAGTCCCTTAAAAGGGCAAAATATGCGGCGCTCTGTGGACTGCACAGATCCCTCCTTTCAAACTGCTGGCAGGAGACTTCCTGTTTAGATGGGCCGCTCACAAACGGTGTTGTGTGGTGAAATCAGTCACTTCCCAGCTCCTCCCTTCAGGCCTCCTTTTGCCTCCCTTTGCTCTCCCAGTACCAAAGCCCCTCAAGCCTGGGTCCTGTCAAGATGGGATCTGGCAGCTCAAATGTAAATCTGAAAGCATGCATTAGCACTATGCAGTTTCTCCCCTGGATACATAAAGCAGCCCAAACTAGTTACATGTGTTTGAAAATGGGATAGACAAAGTGGTCCAACTGTGATAATCCTGGCTTTAAGGGGTGAGTGTTTGGTGGTCTGGCTCCAGAATGGTGGAAAATTGATTTCTGCTTCATTGTTTCATTGTTCGTTTTATTTTGATCAAATGTGATACCTTTGGAGGATTCTTCCATTTATTCTGGGTAAATTCTCCAGTATATGCTTTTAGCTTCTGATACTTTGATTCTTTTACTGTGGTAGTGAGAGAAAGGCCGATACTGGCATTCAATGGTAGCGTTCAACCTTAGCTACTGAGCATTACTGATAAATCTGCTTGCTGGGAAATTCCACACTGAGTTTGTAAAACCTTTTGAGAAACTTTGGGAAAAGTGATTCTATACTGCCCTACAAGAACATGTTAGTACCATATTAAAGCTTAGCTACCTTGTCTAGCTTGAGTGTTTAATTTGCTCTTTTGTCTTCTGTCTTCTTCCAGCTGTTACACTAATGATAAGCATTATAACTGCAGAGCTGCACAGTCTTATCATTTAATGTCTGTTGGGGTTTTTTTTCTCTTCTTTCTGTAGAACATGATTAGAAGATAGCATCATACACCATGATCATGGCTCCCCGGAAGAGGAATCGTCATGCGTTGGGGTTTCTTTGTTGTTTTGGGGGTAGCGACCTCCCTGAAATCAACCTCAAGGACAATAACCCCCTCCAATTCCTTGAGTTTTCTGTCCCAATCCCACCAGCAGAAGAGCTCAATGCCAGATTCTCCGAACTTGTGGTAAGTTTCTACTGTCATATTGACACATTTTATCAGATGAATGAACTCCTCCTTTCAAAGAAGGAGTAAAGGGATTTAAGGGACTTATTCGGGATGGGAAAAAGGCTTCTGTTGAAGCTTTGGGTTTTTTTCCCCAGTCTTTTATGAACAATTCCTTGCTGGGAGAAAGGCGGCAAATGACAGCATGGGTGACAGTGGCACTGGGTATAAGTACAACAAAATGCTTAAATATGTTTGTTTATTCTTACAGCACTATGCAGTTCTCCAGGTGTAGGATTTGGCATATTAGGAGGAACCTCAAAAGTTCTCTGGAGAACAAATCCCTGACAGTCAATTTCTTGTTGACAACTTTGGGATAAAATCTGCTGTATAATATAGAACAGTGGAAAATCTCAGGGTTTGCGGGCCTATGAAATAAGGATGATACTGTTCTGTTGATCAGTAACATAGTGCTGGTGAGGTATAAGAATCAGGTGACCATGCTAATTATTTTCATCTGCCAGCTGCCTTTGAACCATGAAATGGTGCTGTTGCAGCAACAGACATAAACAGGAAGGCAAACAGTTATTTCAGATGAACTTTGTCGTTTGCTTTTGTGGTAAATGTTATGGATTCCAGTAGCAACCACTTGCATTCATGCCTGGCATCAAATGACTTCTCTGTCTTTGCACTCTTGTTAAGCTCGCATGCAAAACACAGGCAGAGGTCATAGGGCTGTGATGTTTTGCAATCTGCATCGTAAAGGTGATACCCATTTGATGCAGTTGATTAGCTATCTCATTACCATTCTGAGAATAGAGATTATGTAAAGTGAGGTATCTGTAGGTGTACATACGTCTGAGTGGTGCTACTGAGATGAGGAATAGAACAGAAAATATTGGATCTCAGAATTAGAAGAATTTGCCAGTAATCTTTCTACATTGTACTTATAACATTAGCCCAGTAAGTTCTTGTCCATTACCATGGCTTCAAAGTGCTATAGCAATGAAAATAAGTATATAATTTGGGTATGCAAGTGGAGGTTAACATGTGGGCAACTATAGTATGTCATACAAAACGTAAGGACAGCTATAGGTTGTCAGATCAGTGGTCTGACAACCTAGCCCAGGCTCCTATTTCAAGATGGGGTCCAAAGCAGATGCCTAAGGAAGAATATAGGATCTGGCCATAGGGGTGGTCTTTTCCAGGACACTGTCCAGCCCTCTAACAGTTTTCAGCTCAAGGGCTTCCTCAGCCAAAGTTGCTTTCTGTGTATGTAGTACATTGGTATGGATTTCTTTTCCATTAACTGTTTCCACCCTCCCCAGCACCCATGACAATTTCTTTAGTATTTGCAATATTCTATGGCAGGGGTGTGGGAAGGAGTCAGTAAGATTTGCAGCTGTTTCGGGAAGAACAGTGTGTGCAGCAGAGGAGAGTCTACTTGCTTTTGACTAAGTAGCAGATGAGGAATCTCCTTTTACGGAGAATCTCACAAAATCCTGGTCTATATTTAAGTCAGTTTGCCTTTTATGTGAGACTACTTGAATTCCTCTTGGGAAATGCAACTGGCTGGCTGTGGAGAATTCTGCTGGGTGACAGTTACCTCTCATGAGTAAGAGTGTAATCTGTAATCTGCTCTGCTGTCGGTTTATTTGTGGATGCTGCTTAAGCATTGGTTTTCACATGCAAAGCTTTAATTGCTGTATCAAAGTTCACCTCTCTCCAATACCAAGGTTCATTGAAGCATTGAATCCAGCCTTCCTGAAGACGTCACCAACAGATGTGCTTTGCTCCTGAACTTGGCTTGCTAAAACTTGTACTTGTTTACCTTCGGGTCATACTGAAAGACCTGTTTTAGTTGCTGCCAGGCTTTTGCTTACTGAGAAGGGTATCAGTTTCTATGAGGAGTTTGAGAGTTTGTGGTGGTATTAAGGGTGCTTTTAGCTTTTTTTTATGCCTGGCAAATACCGGTGTTCCACATGCTTGTAGCAAAACAGCTCACAGCTGCCTTATGGAAGTCTATTAAACAGTATGATTTATAATGTTTTTGGTGCAGAATTTAATGACAAGTATACATGATGATCTGTAAAAATTTTTGGCCCCCGAAGTTTGTGAGTTGTTGGTCTATGCTATAACTTATTAAATGTGCTGACAGCCTGTAACTGGCATATACGTTTCAAACAAATGAAACCATTGAAATGAAAATAGATCATGTTCATGCTCTTCTATTTAATGATAGTACCCTAGACGTCATTACATGAGAAGTGAGGTGGGAGAGAAAAACGCGATTTTTCAGAAGGTTAATGGTGTATATCGCACATTTTTATAAAGCACTCAGATAGGATGGTGATGCAGGTCCATAGGAGTTCCTGGGTAGGTGAGTAACATGAGAGCAGTAAGGACTTTATGAGTGAGAGAACCTGGGCTAGAAACTGGGCTGGCAGAATGCAGAATTTACCTAGAAGGGCTAGTTTGTCCACAGATCTGGGTTAGTGCATGTTCGATGAGACACTAAAATACAACAGGCTACATCTGTATTGACAGCTCAGATGAGATTTTAATTGGATTAGAAAGATTCAGTCTGTAAATGCACCAGTGTAAATCAGCGACCTGGAAGTGCCTGAGAGGGCTCTGTGCTGTGTACTAGCCTCCCCACTGCTTATCCGCTAAGGTCTAGTCTGGGTGCACTTGTACTATATAAAAAACAGATTTGAGTGTAAAGCCTTTTGACCCAAATCCCCAAGTGAAATGATGACACCAACATCATCTGAGATCTGTAGTGAGAAGAGCATTTGTGTTAGCTCCCTGAAGCAGGCCCAGAGGGTATAGTCTCCTCTTGCCATCTGCTCTGCAAAGGGTATAATGAAACATCGGTGTGCTTGAATGAATTTTTAAAAGCCTTATTTTTCCCCTTGTTGCAGTTAAAATCTGGGGCATTTTCCCACATAAGAGTTGATGACAAGAAGAGCTAAGCCTAGCTTTGCTGGAAAAGCCTCTCTTGTGATGAATTTTCCAGTTCAGTAAATATTCACTATGTTTCTAACTGTCTTTCTAAGGAAAATGGACATTTTGAGCGCCAGAAGCATATCTTCTCTTGTTCTTGTGGTCCTTAAATTAATATCATGAAAACTGAATTTGGAGATGTCCATTTTGCAAGAGGAAGAATTAGGAATGTGTTGGGATCCTTTATTTGTGATGGAGTCAAAAGACCCCTCCAGAGCTTGCAAACTTGCTCATGTAGACTCTAGGCGGAGGCAAATATACATGCATGGGCTGCTCTGGAGGATACACCCAGGCAAACCAACTGAGTAACAGCAACTGCCTAACTGGACTCTGACCAAGGCAGTGGCTGTCAAATGATAAGTTGATGCTGTTTTCAGCTGAAATGTCTGCTCTTGATGCCGCTCAACCACAAAAACAGTTCTAGGATGGATCCCAGGCATTTGTGTTACTTGAAGCCGAATGCTGTGTTTAGGCCTTGTCTCCTTGATTAGAAAATTAAAATAGAAAGGGTTACTCCTGATGTAGGGTAAATTCAATCTTGATTTATTTCATTGGGGACATGTGCAGGGAGTAGGTCTGAATGAAGACTATGGCTCAGAGTGATTTGGTCTGATTTTGTTTGGGCTAAGACAGGAGAAGAGGTACTAGATCTCAGGCTGTCTACTGGCAGTGATTGCCTTGGGACTAATACAGTGGTAACCATACAAGTAAGTCTATATCAGAAGTCTAGATGCACTGGACACAAAGCAAACAAGTACTTGTGACCACAAGCTTTGCCCCTCAAAGGGCCACTTTCATGCATCCAACTCAAAATGGGCAGAACAGCTGGCTTTTGTGTCTCTCCTTCAATGAAAAGGCAAGGAAGAGAAGCTCTAGAGAATAAGGTGTGTGGAGTGGTTTTGTACCTCATAAATTGTAAAACTGTCCCCTATCAAGGGGACAGCCCCTATCAAGGCTGTTCTAGACAGCATCGCTTCTGCTTTTGTCCTCGGTCTCTCTTCTTAGCTGGCACTGTGTATACTACCATGTAGTAAAGTGCTGCTGCAGTTGGTGGTCTATTGGTGGGTGCCAAGCTGGTTTTGTGCCTGCTGGCAAAAATGACTGTGCTAAGCACATGTGTTTTTGCTTGTACAGATTTATTGACTGAACAGGAAGTGCAGAAGAATCTGAAATAACTATTGCAAGGCAAGGGGAAATAATTTTTTTCATGAAACAACTTCTCTGTGTCCTTGTTCATATTCGTTAACAGTGGCGTGTTCTTGTCACAGTGGATTCTGATTCCTTTTGCTCAATATTAAGATCCTGGACTCTTCTTGTTAAGGGTGGTGTGCTGCTTGACACTAAATATTTTACCATCTAGATCTCTCTTATACCAGCAGCCTGATCCCAGATGTGAACTCAGACCATGCGAAGAAGGGTAACTTAAATGCTGGAAATTCAGGGAAAGCAGAAAAATGTGAAGAATTCTAGCACAGAGGAAAGAGCAGTGTAAAGAGCGGTGTAAAGAGCTTGTGCTTTGTTGTTTCTCTTTTTGTTTCTTTTGTTAGTGGCTCTGCGGAGATGCTCGTGGTATTTGAGAAGGTGGAGTTCAAGGTTGTCTATTTTAGGATGGAAGGTCCATGAGGAAGAAGTGGAGTTGTCTTTTGAGTTGCCGTTTTCAAAGTTTATCATATTATTACAGCCTCCAAGCTTGAATTATAATATCCTTGTCTGAGTTACCTGCACTACATTAGATTCTTACACTGGGAAAGATTTGAGAAATGTTTATTGTTACCCCGTCTTAGTCTTGGCTGCCTTTGAACCATTCTGATATTTAGCTCAGGTGGAACATTGACTGGATTCTCCTGTCATGGTTTGTTTCTCTTATGTTTCATTTGAACCTGTTTCTTTTTTAGTTTTGGTTTGGTTTTTTTTCTTTTTCTTCTTCTTCATTAGAGTCCCTGAATAAAGAGTTTTGTTGACTTTATAGATTCACAAAAGCTTTTTATCCATATTACTATTTACCATCCTCACAGCCTTTCCACTTATGCCACGAAAAGGACCAAATTAAGTTACATTATTTACAGTTGAGGAGTAGCATAAATACTTGTGAACTGTCTGTATTTGAAAACTTCAGAATTATCCAGCATCTCTTTTGGCCTGCCTTTATGCTGCTTCTTTTCCGTTGAAATGACAGCTTCATATGAGGTCCCATCATTCTTTAGTTGCCAAAAGAGGTGTGTGGCTGCTTGGGTGAGGCAACATACACTCTCTCCCTCTCTCTCTGAAGAGATCTAGTTTTCTGACCCTACTGCAAAACATCAGCTTTTGTTGTAGAGAAGATGCGCGTGGAACTGCTATGTGTTCCTGAACAATGAGGCTATTGGAAATCAAAAATGTGTTTTCACTTATAGTGTTGCCTGAGTGCAATGAAATGAAGATGGAACCAAGTGCTGAATCGAGGGCTCTGTCCTTCCCTCAGGATCAAGCACCTTCAGTGTATTCAGCCCATGCTGGGAACCATAATTGAAACCTTAACCTTGGTTTCTGTCTGCAGTGCTCTGTAACACCAACCACAAGAACGTGGAACTATGTCCCTTCCTGACATAACCCTAAATTCAACTCTTAGTCTCTCACCTTGTCACCTCTGATCCCATAATATTTAGTAATGGCTTCCACAGCATCACAGTTGGCTCAATTAAAGATGAGCTAGCCTAGGTTTCTAGGTGGAAGGAATGACAGTGACTATGACAATAAAGACAAGAGAGAAAATAAGGATTATGTTAATTTCTTCTCCTTCCATCTCCTTGGAATAAGCTGTACAGAGGAATTCCCATGAAGGTGAAAAATATGAAGAGGAGATGTGGCAGGAGAGTGCAAGCAGCAGAGGCAGCAACTTGGTAACCTCTGAATACTCTGGTAATTTCTATAACTATGACTAGAACTTTTGATGCCTTGTGCCACCTGAGGAAGGAGGATATTTAGAGCAAGATACCTGTTAATTTACACTGTACCTTTTACTCTTGCCTTTTTTCTCTGTCCTCCCCACCACATGCATCTCACTTGGTTTTTCTGCCCATTTAGCTCAACCTTCCAAGCTAGTAGTTGTCAGCACTTTCGTGTCAGAATGCTGAAGAATGTGAAAGGAGTTGGTTGGTCTACTCTGAGCACGAGCAATCCACTTGACTGGGATCTTTGCTGATTCTCTCAGGACAGAGACAGTGGAACAATGGGGTCACCAGGGGCACATTTCTAGTGGCATTGGATGAAGTGATCAATAACAGAAGGTTTGGGAAAACTCTGCTTTTTGCTTACTCTGTGACATCTCTCCACATCTGTTCCTTCTCTACCTCCACAGAGAATAAAATTCAGTGATAATAATGTCTCTTCCCAGAGTAGAGAAAGTTGAGGGGAAAAGAAAGAAAAAGGAGTTTTATGCTGAAAGAGATAAAGGTACAGCATGGAAGTGTCTGAGAATTCATTTATTTATTTTGTCAGAGGAAGCAAAACAATTTCTGAGCAAGGCATCAATTTAGCACATGCTGGATAACACACCTTTATCAAGAGCCACAGGGAGATGAGATCCAAACCTAAATAACTCTAGTAGCAGCTCCTGCTGCAAACAGCTGACTTCAAAGTAGCAAGTTTCCTTCATGCTTAGTTCTCCCTTGCAGGCCATTTAATATAATGGATACAACATAAACCTCAGATGAAAACTAGGCTTCACCACATTGAATAAGTGCTCCCATATATCACCAGTCTCGCTCAAGCTTGCCAAGTCCTAGCTGTGGCAGTGTTCACGAGGCCCCTCTTTGGCTGTGCAACCTACAAGAGTATTTATGGGGTAAAAAGTACAAGAAATGCCTCCATTGTGGGCTTTCATATGAACATAGACTGCCTTAAACATTAATGTATGTAGGCACAAGAGGGCATCAGCTGTGTTCCTCTGTGATTGTTGATGCGCCCAGAGAATGAAGTTCTATTTCTCCCTCAGCTCCCTTGTAATACTCTGGGGGAACAAATACGCAGTTGCCTTTCTGTCTCTTGGCTCCCAGTGTGGAGCACCACCTTCCCAGAAAAGTGTCCTCCGTGTCTGAAGCTTATTTAGTCCTTAGTTTCTCACTGAAATTTTGTGGCTTAGAAAGACATGCATTTTAGGTCCTCACTTCAAACCTCAAACACGTGTCGTGTGTATTGATAAGAGTATTTAATCACATTTAAATTCAGGCATGTTGCCAAGATTTGAGTATTTCAGTTTCAAATTATCAGTCTTTTGAGTAATTCTATCCTCTTCCTGAATTCTTTTTAATACAGAGATTTAATTTCCATGTCACTTGCCCTGCATGTAAATCATAGTTTCAGACTACACCTCTGACAGGCCTGTGGCTTTCAGTTGTTGATCAATGCAAATTTCTCTGCCACCATAGTTTAGAAGTGCTTCTATGCTGTTTTGCCTGTAAGAGGAAGTTCTTTTATTTCCTGTGACCATCCCCTCTGTGCTTTTCCGTAATGAATGATTGTACCTAATTGGTCAGGAAGGTCATGTAGTGCCAAATGCAATCAAGATCTCGAGAGGTCCTTCTTTTTTTTGTTGCACACAATGAGCTCTGACTCCAGCAAACTAGGAGGCTTTGCTGGCCTTGGCTTAGTGGAGACTCCCCACCTCAGTTATTGCTTCCTTTCTTGCACTTAATGAGAATGCACCAGTGGAGGCTGTAAGAAAATACTAATGACGAGACTAAGCTGGATTTTTCATGACCAGAGGCTCATATCCAGGAATAAGGCTTAGCATTATCACCTCAGTAGAAGACACTGTCTCTGAAGGCAGAAAAAAACAAGCTTTGAGGCAGCAGATTGCTTTCCTTGTGGATGGCGGGCAGGCCACAAAAAACTTTCCTTTCTCTTGCGTTAGTTTATAGTTGTCAGATTAACATTTTTCATGCACTCAGATGCACTTGTCTTCTATCATAATAATGGCAAAAGTACTGGGTGGTTTAAGATTTCTCAAGCAATTGTGAGGCAAAAGCTCTTCATGGTATCATAGTCTGTCTGGTTATGTACAGATGTTCTTTTATGTCCCACACAGTCCTTCAGTCCAAGATTGTACACACTCAGGACACCTTTTTTCTTTTTAATTGTCCATATCCAGGATACCTTTTTTTATTTTTCTTCCTGCTCTTCAAAGAGAAATTCTTCATAATGTCAGGTCTGCTTTACATGTGTCCCATGTGCAATACATACGTACAAGTCCCTGATTTTAGTGCACATGTCACTACAAGCAGCTTTCTATAGTTACTCAAGTCCCAACACATAAGAGGTATTACATTTTAGGCTTTGTGGCAGAGACAGCTTCCCCCTTCATGCACCTGGACTCCTGTGATAGGGACAGGCTTGTGGCACTGAGTGCAGCACCAGCACTTTGTCTCTCTAGGCTCCTTTCCAGTAGGTGCAGCTGGTTGGCAGCTCCCAGCTCTCTGACCAGCTGTGTAACAAGCAGCAGTCACTATGCTGCAAATGTGTGAGACCCAGATGCTGTGAGAGGAGCATGAGATGGGAGCCAGGTCTCGCACTCCATGTCTGAGAATCAATAGGGTTGCGTAAACAAATGTATATACAGATCTGGGCTTACGTGCCAGATTTTGGGTGTAAAGAAGCTGCGGGTGTTACCAAAGTACCTATAAGGCTTTTGTGCAGGGATACACTGTTTTGTATATCTTGTTGCTTTGCTATAAAACTTATGGACAGATTGTGATCTGATCTAAAGCAGTTCAGTTCCACTGAAGACAGTAGTGGAGTTATATTATTCTACATTGCCTGAAATTTGGCCTGTGTGGTTTTTTCTGTTTCTGTGGTGATTGTTGGCTTCTGAATATCACAAGCAGAGCATACTGGCCACCTTTCTGAAAGGTGGGGAAGGTAGTGGTCATGGTGGGAAAATCTGAAGGGAATGTTTGAGTGTGTTCTGAGCGTCATTTACTTGCAGTAGACATGAAACACTTGAGAAAGACCTGCTTACTGGACTACATTGTTTTTAACAGGATAATCCTGATGCTCCCTAACTGAGGAAATGCCTGTAGTCCATCTAGGGCACAAGAGGAGAAGTACTGGAATTTGGAAGCACATGAGATATGTAGCTTGGGATGCAAAAACAGAGGATAGAACAGATCCTGCCACTAGAGAATGGGTGTGCTAAGATGTCAATCTCATGTCTTCCCTCTGCTGAATGCTTGGAAGCTGTCATGATATCCTATCCCTTAAGCCACAGACAGGGTAGATGTGCTTACTGTTCAGAAATCTTGTGTCCACATGTTTCTAATAACTTATCAGCTGATTCGATAATACTGTCTTGTTTTGGCATAGCTGCAAGTGTTAGGCAGCATTACAGAAAAAGAAAAAAAAAATAATGTAAAAGTCTACTGTGGCCTTTTTCTTTAGTAAGACATCATTAATATTTGAATGGTTTTTATGTTGCATTATGGCTATAATGAAGAGTCAGGAACTTTCTGGATTGAGTCTGAAGACTGCTGAAGTGATAGAACACTGAGAGGATATTGATAGTAGGAGTCATACTTGCTAGCTGGAAGGATCAAGTTAATTTATCTTTACTTCAACTTTCTGGGGCTTTTCCAGCTCCACTTGGATGGATAGAGAGTAGACAATTTTCTACCTTCCTCCTGGAATTGAACCAGCATTCTTATACAGTTCCTACCATTTTGATGCCTGCTGACTTAGAGTACCAGGCTCTGCCCCCTCTAGCAAAAACAGAGCCAGCAGCAGTACAGGAATGTCTCACTGCTTTGAAATGGCTTCTCTGAGTATGATTCCTGCCCTTCTGCAGTTTCTGTCCTTTCCTTACTTCTCTTTATTAGTGTCTTGTGTTGTTTAGAGCTGTATTAGATGACTTACAAATCTATTAAGGCCTTATTCCTCACCTTCTAGAGAGGATATTTGAATCTAGATTTGGTCTGCTGAGGAGAGGTGGGAGACTGTTTTGAATCAGGTCAGAAAGGTCATTTGGGATGAGAAGATGCCACCTGGAGATGCATCTGGGAGAAATAGCAGGGGAAAGTACGAAAGAGCATGCAAAAAGCATGATGGCCACGTTGTAACTGGACAGGAGATTGTGATAAGGAGGGACAAAGTTTTCCAAAGCGTTGAAGAAGATGACATAACAAATGAAGTAGCTGTGGTTCTGAAGGGAGAGCAAAAACAGGATGCAAAGATGGAGGTGACATGGGATGAATGACAGGCCAAGATGGTCTTTTAGCTATGCTTTTGGAGAGAGAGAGCTTGTATGTTGATGAAGGGAGGTTGAATGACAGGTGTCTGTTTCTTCTGCAGCTTATAGAAGGGCCAGATCTGAGGTATTTGTTATTTAGCCTGATTTGAGCAAGAAAGGGGAGCCAGGTCCCTGTGATGATGAAGGCCTTATAAAATTGGTAACAAAATAGCAATGTAAAAGTAACCACCTGAAGCTGGGGAAGAAGTGAAATTTTCCAGTGAAGAGGAAAGGTTGTGAAAGAAGATGGGATGCAAGTATTTTGCAGGATAGGAGTTACCCCTACTGAGGTAAAAGCATAGCTGGGGTTTAGGAGGAACTGTTAACAAAATAAGATAATTGAATGGAGGAGGAGGCAACAATCACAAATGATCATCTGTTTAATGTGTTGACTCAAATTAGTTTCTGAATTTGCTTGTCTAGTAGCAATTTGTATCAGATACAATCATTGCTCAGATAGTGGATTGTACAGCCAGAGGAGAGTGGAGGAGAAGTGTTTATAATTATGTCATGCATCTCTGTCCTTCTATAGGTGGCTTGTGTCTTCAAGCAATGCTTGAGGTTTTTTACCCTTCAGGGAACCTGTTAAGGTAATCTGGGATGGCTCTTCCAGTGTTGGAGTGAAATGGCCTTTTCTTGTCATGTGCCTGGTCTGCAAGACTCCAAAGTGGGAAGCACGAGGTGCCACAGCTGAGGCTGAGCAGATGGAGTGACATCTTTATAGGGTACAAGGTTTTCAGGTTGGCAGTTTCCTGGTACCTTCCCCCACACTGGATAAAGGGAAGCTTTAGGTGTCACTCAGTACAGCAGATGACTGGTCCTTCTGCTCATCCCTTCAGCATCAGGTGGGAGCAGCACGTAGAAGGCAAGTGCCAGAAGGTACTTTTTCTGTCACTCGTAGCACCAGGCTGCTTCCACAGCCGCTCTGTCTTTGACGTGTTTTGTCTGGAGGAATTACAGACAGATGCCTTCCACCTGGCACTGGAGCACCAGTGACCCAGTGCTTTTAATGCTAGGTACCTTGTTTTCTGTAAATGGAAAAAGTCTGTAAACTTGCTGGGGGGAAAACATACATCTTTTCCCTAGGTACCTCTGCAAGCTTTTCCAACTCATTTTATGCAGTTGTGAGTTTGTTTCCCTGGTGTGAAACAGGGAATAGTGATGCTTCTTAAACCAGTTTTAGTACAGAGTTGTAGCCAGATTGAAAAGGTGCTGAAAAGATGCAGCATGCGTAGGTCATAGGCAGTATAGCAGTCTTCCAGTGGCAAAATGTATTGTATTTAAGATCTTGGGAGCAAATTTCTACTACTGTCTCCTGTCATAGACATTGCCCTGCTCTTATCTACTTGTTCGTTTTTTAGGAAGAATCTGATGCAAGACTCTACAGCCTTCCTGGGCAGACTCTCCTTTCTTTCACATGTGCTGTATGCAAAAGGGCCCTAGTCAACATCTGTATATTCTATGCACTTCTATATGAAAAAACACTTAAGGGCATCTTTTAATTTTGAAGTTCCCCATCATTTGTTGACCACATAAAGGGAAAGGCTGCCCAGACTAATAACACAAACACCTCTTGAAAAGAATTTAGCAGTGTGCACAGCAATGTTATGCAATGGTTTACTAGGTGAAGGTTTGAAGAATAACTTCTCCAAAGGAAATTACAAGGGGAAAGCAAATTGCAGTTTCCCAGTTTGGAAGGTTTCCAGGGAGATCCCTGAGTCATGGAAAATCCATTGGGATTGCTTTAGTGGCTGTGTTTCAGCATTACATCTTGTACAGAGAGCAACAGCTGGATGAGTTTGTTGGTCGGTGTAAAGTTGTTGGCTTCTACATTAATGATGCGAGAGATCGTTTGGATTACAAATACTTAACCAGATAATAAATGCAATTACAATTTGTTGTTAGGAGATGAGTTTGTTCTGCAAGGCAAATGCTCATCCTTCTCTTATTCCTTTTGCTGTATTTTGTGAAAGTTTCTCACAATTTCTTTCTTATAAATATTTAGAGAAAAACATCTTGGCTGGTGATTTCTTAAGCCCAGTGATGTCAGTGCAGTAGTTGCTGTTCTGATTATCAGAATACTTGAGCAATGAGACAGGACAGGGTGTGAGGGAATGACCAAATATACTGTCATGCCTTCAGATCAATGTTTGACTATGGAAATACTTGGGTTATGTGAGTGAAGAGCATTGTGGAATTACCCTCCATCTCACCCCAGAGGAGATAACAGAAGCCTCATATGTGGGTGTTCTTTTAGCTGATCTGGACTGATTAGCAGTAAATACAGTTCGTCTCCATTTGTTGAAGTAGAAGTTAACAGCAAAAAGGGGACTGATAGATTGCTCAATCTATTCTATGTCTGAAGTCTGTGCTGTAGACTGTAGAACAAACTTGTGTTACAGGCTGTCTAGTCGAGAGGTTTAGTCTCTGTTACAATTTAAAGCAGGTAATTTGATTAATATTTTGCACTGGTATAAATCCAGAGTAAGTCCACTCAGTTTAATGGAGTTAGGGACATTCTGATCTCTGGTTTGCACTACTAAATCTGGAGTAATTATTCAGAGAGCAAGAGAAGAACTAAAGCCAGCTCCTCGTTTCACTTCTATCTGTGTAAACCCGAACTCATGCTAGAAATGATGTTGATTTATTGGAGTTCCTTTCAGTTTACCCTGCATATAAGTTTGAGCATGTGTATCTGAACTGCACAACCAAAGCTCGATAAGAAGTTAATTTTGCTCATTAAATTCTTAACCAACCTCTCAGTTCCTGCTGCCCTTTTATGTAATATTTTATCGGAGACTTAAAGGTCAGCCAAGCTCTGACTTACCCTTGTTTTCCTCCATAGGGGCATATGGCAAATAGGATGCACACAAGAGGATAAAGCTGGGAGGAGAGGAGTAGGTGGCACCGACACCCCTGGAAATTCAGCCTGCCTTTGGCACAGGGCTGCAGCAGCAATTCCCAGCCCACATTTTGAGGGCTGAGCCAGCAGGACTGTGTTTGGGCAGGAAGCGATCAGAGAGGTGTGTGCCTGTGTGCTTTGGCACAGTCCAAGCTGTGAATTGCTCCAGCCTAGGAACCTCCTCTGAACTCATTAGTATTAAAACAGAACAGAGGAGACTTTGTAGGGAGGGAGAGGGTGGGGAAGCCGGAAAGGTAGCAGTTTAGATGGCAGTTTGCTAATAACCTTTCCCACACCTACCTTCCCATACAGGATCTCATCTAAAGGACCTTGGCATGAAAAACAAACCCTGGCACAGGGAGGGGGAAGGGAGGGGGAAATGAGGGGAGGGGAAGGAAAGGAAATGAGGGGCAGGGAATGGGCACTGTGCTGAAACAGCAAATTTTATTGTTATTTAGTGTTATATACAGTGATACTAGAAGCTTTGTTTAAGAGAGATATTTGATATACTGTGTGTAATCAGAATGTGGAGGTAAATGTGGTACTTGCCCTAGAGGACTTGCAACCTGTCACAGTGAAAAGATACCAAGCAGAGGTTTAATGGCGTCAGTTCTGTTCGGTGTTTTCATTTAATTGACTGGATAGTGGAATACACAGCATACCTGTTAACTTTCCAGTTGTCACTAGGTTGTAAACAGTGTGGATATGTTAAAAGATAAGCTTAAAAGAAGATGGGGAAATTGTATGAAAAAGGGTGGGATTCAATGGGGACAGTTAAAACATGCTGCTTTTAGGAGCAAGTCTGGTAATGCAGAATGGGAAGCAGTCAGATGGGTACACTTCTTCAGAGAGAAACTAGGGATTGTAGTGGATCACAAGTGAACGTAAGTCACGCAGGTTTTGAGATCTTTTATTTAAAAAAAAAATAAATAAAAAAGTCATTGTCTTCATGGAGTGTATAACCAGCAATGCAGTCTGGAAGATGCATGAAGTAATCTTTACACTCAGCATTGGTAGGTCTCAGCAGGAACACTGTCCCCAGTTTTGAACAGTGCACTTCAAGAAAGATGTACTTTGACCAGGGAAAGCCCGGAAGTCAATTAGAAGAGGAATGAGAGGTCCAGAGGACATGACCTCTAAGAAAGACTGAAAGAGCTGGGTTTGTTTAGCCTCAAGAAAGAAGACCAAGGAGGAACATTAAAACAGCCTTTAATAGGCTTGAAAACTGTTATCAAGAGGAAGGAAAAAATCGGCTCACCATGTCTGTGGTTGATAGGGCCGGAAGTAATAGGCTTAAATTGCAGCAGCAGGGATTTAGATTAGACGTCAGCCTGACTATTCAGTTTTCATCCCCATCCCTCTCATTGGTTTCATTCCAATTCACTGATGTGGACATGCAGCCCACCTTAACAGAAAAAGCAGCGATGACAGACAACTGTTTGCATTATTGTCCTCATATGCCCACCTGTATCCCTGAAATGTCCCTCTTGCTCTACCCATACTGGAGCCCTGCGTATGAGAATGAGTATTTAAGTCATGATCTCTCTCTCTCTCTCTCTCCCCCTCTCTCTCTCTCTCTCTCCCTCTCTCTCTCTCTCTCTCTTAACATCTGTGTGTATTGTTGCATAAACAGGTACTGGTTTTCCTCATTCTTTCTCTTTCTATTTGGCCCAGCAAATTATTGTCTCATGCATGTGGTTTGCCTGTGAAGGGCAGAAAAATAAACAGCAGATGCTGCTTCTAGTGGCCTGTGAAAGGGGACTGCCACAATAGGCCTTGCTGGTTATACGTACTTGTATGCTGTCAAGTCACAGAGAGCTTTGAGGAGTAGGAGAGAGACAGGATTTAGCTCTTCTCCAGGAAGCAAAGAAGCAATTAACCAATGATTAAGGGGCAAAAAAGGAAGCAGTATACTGGGAGGTGTGTTTGGGGGTGAGGGGAAGGCATATTAATCGACTTTCTGTGAGATAAATTTCTCTGCCAAAAAGCAGTGCCCTTGATGGATGAAAGTCTTACTCTGCTGTTGAACCTTAAGAATGAGTAACTTCTGTGTTGGCAGGGTAGAAGACAAACACATCTTCCAGTACATAAACATCAGGTGCTTTCTGTCTTCTACTGTTATGACTGAGAATCAAGAGATTTGGGACCCTAGTACTGAAGGGGTTTTAAAGCCACAACTTTTTGAAAAAGCAAGAAGGAAAAAAAAAGTATAATGGGAATCACGGCCTTTTGTTTGTCTGCTTTTCTGCTTTACAGTCAGGTCTGTGGCAGTAGCTGAAATGTAAACATTGCTTCCTATGCCAGTAGGCTGTGTGAGCAACTCGTGTGCACAGTGGTTTCATCATGCACGAATGTAACAATACAACATTGTAGGTATGGGCAGATGTCATGTGCTATGTCTTATGTATATAGTTCTTGTGTATGTAAGGTGCAAGTGGCATACATATCTGTACATACACATACTATGTGTATGCAAATGCGTGGAAACCCAATGATGTTCTACCGTGATCTACCTAATTCGTATCAATCGGGAAACTGATCAAAATGCTACTCCCCAGCCTTATACGGTGTGTTGTTTCTGTGTGCTTTGCAAAGGCTGCTTTTAATTCCAAGGGTTAGGATGAGATGGAAGATCTTGAGGGGAGGGAAAGGTTTGTTTTGGGGGTTATTTTGCTTTTTCTTCGTGGGTTATCAGTTGACTCGGGACATATACCAGGTATCCAAGTGAGAACTTTCAACCAACGTGCTGCATCTGGAGATGTGCTAGCTGTGTGGGTGGTAGTGCTGTTGCCTGTTGAAAGAGCATCTGCCATCAAGTTCTGCTGTGGGTAGAGCCATGCAGTTGTGCCAGGCACAGCCCTGAGAAGGTAGGGATGGGAACGGGTTGTTGTCTAGAGAAAGAGGCTCCGTTTCACTGCTCTCCATGCCTGCCTCAATCACACTCCAGTGTTTGTAGTTGCATATTAGGTAAAGCCTGTGAAATGTTTCTCTTTTTTAGGGAGCTTTGCTGAGCAGTACTTTTCTTGCACTGCTCATTGCTCCGGTTTGTACATGAATGTAGACAGTTTGTGCAGTCCAACGAACCTCATTCACTGACAGCTCAGACAGGCAGTCTTTTAGAATGCCTTATCGACCTCCTCGGTGTTGGAAACACGCACTCTTCCAGCAGACTGCCTCTTACATGTCAGCCTGGTGAGCTGGATTGAACAAAGCAATGGAAGGAAAACTGTAGGGGAACAATCCTATACTGTCCCCTGGAGGTGGACACAGTGATTAGATAGGGAAGGTTTATCTCTTCTACTTGAAGGATTCGTAAGCTCTTTGCAAAGAGACTGAGATTCAAAGAAGATTGATTTTTTTTTTAATTTTTTTATTTTTTTTAATTTACTCACTGCAGTTATCTCTGAAGCAGCTTTTTGGACAGCTGCCTCTGGACCCGTGATGAGAGTGTCTCCGCTCCCCTCCAACCTCCCTCCCTGGTGGGCAGAGGCACAGCTTGAATGTGAGCCACCAGACTAACCCGTTTGTTATTTGCCATGGAACCTGGCACAGGCAGCATGAACTGAAAAATAAAGGTTCTTGGGACTGTTGTTAATGTAAAAGTGTAGCTTTCAGGCAATATAAGTCATGTTAGCAATGTGGTCCTACTCACTTCTCTTGTTAAAGCTATAATAGTTATGCTGGATTGGATTCTCTATTGCAAAAGCTTGTAGCGTGCTGCTGACAATCTCCTCCCTGATGTCTTTCCAATGCTTCCTCTTCCTCTACAGTCCCAGACATGTCAGTACCATTTATCTCATGTCAGCTTGAGTTGTACTTCAGCATTGATTAGCCCACCATCAACTATTCCCTCAAAGTGATTGCATGTGAACATAAACCTTCGCTGGGGCCTGCCAGTGGGTGCTGGATGGGATCCCATGGTGTGTCATAATCACTGTTTACTTTGTACAAGATTTAAATCAATTCATCCAGGGCATGAGGCCATCAGCTGTGCTATGCCACTTGGGAGCATGAGTGGAACTGGAATATGGCTCTTTTAGGGACATGGTGACAGACATCTATAAATGACCTTGAGGAACCTGAGGCAACAGGTATAATACTGTACAAGGAATTTATTATACTGGCAACATTGGATTATACTTAATTTTGTAACTTGGGTGGGTTTGCTGCTGTTAAGAGACTGAGAGAGAATGATTGATGAGGTGGATAAGGGAGAGTGCATTTATTTATGAGAGGAAAAAAGGGTCAAGGGGAATGAGAAAAAGATTAGAGGGGGGAAAAAGAAAAGGTAGGTGTGTGCAAAAGAAAGGAAGAAGAAGGAATGGGGATGTGAACAGGAAGCAAGATAAAAATGATGCATTTAACTAAAATTTATACAGTGCAAGGTCATAATGTAAAAATGAATGTACCCTTGGAACCTAAATTTTTGAGGTGGCTATGCAAGCAAATTACTCAGATAAAAAGTCTTCAAATCATGGAGGTTTTCTAGGGTGTGTAAAGGCATCCTTATATAACTTCTGCTTTCTCAGTTTTGTTCCCTATTGGATGACTCACAAAGTACCATTAAGGATAATGTTGGTGTGACTGAGCGAAAGGAAAACTTTGGAGCTGTGCGAAAAAGTATTTGCAAATACCAATGCTATCCACATCTTGAAAAGGACATTAACTCACTTGCATCACCGAATCAGCCATTTTGTTGTGGCAGGGAGTTGGGAAGTGTTTGACCATCTACAGAGTTTGCTGTATGGCTTTGTACTTGCAGGGCTTTTGCACAGCCCTCTGTTGCTTTTGGTGCTGGTCACAGGTCAGATAACTGCCGGTCCTGTCTGTTCTGGAAGTTGTTAAGTTTCCATTTCAATTTTAACAAGGGACAGTAAAGTTTAACCTTTCTGGAGAGCTTTGCCAGTTTGTGCCATCTGAAGATTTCGTTCCCATGATGCCTGTTGATGTTGAGACCTGGCTGTCCTTTTACTTGAGTACCTATCTGCTGCTAAAGAACCAAACAGCGCAGTCAGACAGTCAATATAGGCATCTCTGAACAGCAAAAGTGAAGAAGCCTATTTGCCAATGTATTACATCTTAGTGTTGGATTCTGTGGTGTAAAATAAGGATCGATTTCATGCCAAAGCTATTCCCTCTGGGGATGGTAAAAGGAATTAATTTTTTAATAATTCTTTAATAATTGCCTGAATATGTTTGCAGCCAGAAATAAACATTTTAAACATAAGAATATGCTTTTAGGTGTCCTTAACTTCTCTCAGTCATAAAAACCCACCGTTAAATGTGAAACACAGGCCTAGGATGGATGCTCATAGAAAGGATGTGCTTTCAAGAGCACTGTGAGACTACTACCTACAGACAAAAATTAAAAGTGTAACTCAAGTATCTGTAACTGAAATCACAAGAAATTGATGAAACAAGACAGGTATCCAAATAAACATAAGAAAATAAGCAAAATCTCCTATCCCTCCTGGCAAAATATGTGTTATGCCGATATTAATCAAGTTATTGCCTGCAGTAAACAAAACATATCATGTCAGAATTCTGTGTTTCATCATTCTGGAAATGCTATGCTCAATTCATTAACCTTTTATGAAGACAAAACCAAAAAACCAACAACTGAAAAAACCAAACCCCCAAAAACCAACCCTGCCAGCCTCTGAAGGCTGGTTGTTTGGTTGGTTGCAGTTGTCTGACCTTAAGTCAGTGGGAAGCTCTCTGGTGACCAGGAAGTCAGGCACCCAGTAGAGCTGGGACAAGTAGAACGAGAAACTGGAACTGAGGAAATCTCCCGTGAGTGTCCAAATATCCCTGGAGAACCACGTTTGGGGCTCTTGGTCTCCATCATTCTGCCCTGAAGACAAGAGGTGCTGGAGCCCCAAAGCTGTGATACTCTGTGTACTTATAGCCTTGAGGTTTCCGTCCTACCCCTGCTGTGGCTTCAGCATTAATATGTTGAAAATGGAAAGTCTCATTGTGTCTTTGAATATCTTAGTAAGTTTACCTTTCAAACTGTTTCAAGTTTTCCCCATTGAAGTTCCAAAATTCCTATGGACCGTATAAGTCTTCTTGCAAGGCCAGGTGAAGTAGACTGGTGAAGGAGCAGCTATCCTGTGACTCTGTCCCACCTTTCCACAGATGATTGTATGGTGGAGATGCAATATACGTTTCAATACAGAGATGTTGGTAGGCATTAATGACTCTCCTTTAGAGAGGCGGGCATGTTGATAGGCGTTACAGGTTCTCCTTTAGTGGTTCTCTCTCCAAGTGAACCACTCTTCTACATTCCCAAAATATTACTTTTTCTCTATGTTAATTTCATTTCACATCACTAAGAAAAGTGCTGCCCAGTCTAGGTGAGAAATGCTTTTCTGTTCAGCTCTTCCAAGGCTTTGAGTGATATCATTATTGAGCTGATGGCTACCCAGCATCAAATCCATCTTTCACACTTTAATGAATGTTCCCAAAACCAAGGGACATAATGTGGTTTTAAATCCCACAAAATACTGGTTTTATGTTTCCTACCCTTTCCTCCTTCTTTTTCCCTTTCTTTCTGTTTGTCTCTTGTTTCCTTGGGTTGTAGCCATTTTGAATGGAGGCCATCTTCCCTTTTTGGCTTGAGAACTGGACTGGAAATATTTGAACCTCAAATCCAGCCCCAGTACATTTTAAATGTTTTATCATTGAAATTCAATCTATGTAAGTTAAAAAAAAAAAAATGCCCACATGAAAGTGAAATTAACTGAATGTTTCCCTCTCTCAGTAAATAAAATAAAATAGGAAATAGATAAAGGAGAGAAATGTAAAGAATATTAACTGGAGGTACTTTACATCTCCCTCAGGCCAACCTGGCAAATGTCTTTTTAATCTGTGTTTGATGAGAACACTTGCAACTTCAAGTATTTTTAAGAGCCAGGAGGCTGAACTCCATTGTGCAGGGTCATGCTGGCATGAATTGCTGGAACTGAGCCACCCATCCAAGGCATAGAAAAGGACTTACTACTTTTTTTGTTGGTAGACTGGCTCAGGTGATTAAGGAGGGCATTTTCCCTGCTTTGTTCTGACCGACCATTTTTTCTTGCCCTTTACATTTGCTCCCTGGGCATTCGGTCACGTCGGCTTCCTTAGCCTAGCTCCAACCCCAGTCTCGATGACTGCATTCAGAGTTTGTAGTTCTTCCCATTTCCTGCCAACCTCTGCAATTCCTTTCTCCTTCAATAGCTGCTTGCTGTCACTGAGCTAACTGTAGGGTCTAAAGTTCTATACACTAACAGATCTACCTCTGTCGCTGGGTCAGAATGACCTATTCATGAACCAAATTACCCTTCTGAAATTTATTCCTTCTGTTGTTCCTCCTGCTTCCGTTCAAGTCAGCAAGTTTCCTTATGTGCCATCTCTAAGGATCCTGAGTCAGAATAGGAAAACTGTCTGCCTGATCCAGGATCTTCTTTCTTAGCTAGATCCAGGGATTTCCTGTGCAGTCACGGTGGTCTTCTGATCTTCTACTATAGAAAGGGGATGGGGACAGGAGAGGTAAGATGATTTGGAGGGTTCCAGAAGAAGGTTTCATGTCTCTTGTATTTTGCAGAGATTTCTTGGTTCTTTATAGGGTGGGATTTGATTAATGGTATAGATAGAGGGGGGCATGTAGGCCTTTTCGGTTCCTCCCAGTCCTTTCTTCCTGTCAGTGAAGGAGCACCCTTGCTGAAGACTAACTTCAGGAAAGGGTGTTGAAGAGCTTGACTATTGTTTTGCATTCTGGAGGAGGTGTCTCCTTCCTTGTTGAATATTCATGCTTGCTACCTGCCCATCTGACCTGGGTGTCAGAACCCAGCATTTTGCCTCCTAACAAAGACAAACACTAGCTGTTTCAAAAGAAAGGATAATCCATCCTTCATGTGCTATTTTGCAGTCAGCTGTGTTTGGGTCTGCCTCTGGTGATCGTGTTATGCCTGGAACCCTGAGCAGTTTCCTTGTTACTATGTTACCTGAGCTAACCTGACAACTTCTAATGTTCTTCTGACTTAATCTGCCCTCCTGAGTTGTAATAAAGTAGGATGTGGATGCGCTTTGTTGCTACTGGATCTTCCGTCCTTTCAAACTACCTTTCTAGGCTTCTATCCTGAAAATAATGTCATACTATCAGGATGCAAAATTACATGACTAGAAGTTGCATATTCTTATTGCCCCATTGAAGAGTGGTCTTTATGTCCCTGATACTGCCGGTGTCTGAGGCAGTTTCTAGAAGCCGCTAAGTGTCAGCATCCTGCCCTCTGGGTAATTTTAGTCAATAGGAGCATTCTTTTGATGAAATGGTTGTCTTGAACTATGTTGGTTGAGCTCATCATTCAGTTTTGGGCACAGCTTCTGGGAAGAGCTTTTGCTGCTTGTCTGTTCTGCTACCAGACTCCAGAAAGAGCAGTATGGATTAGAAAACCACGTTAGTTTCTCTTTATTAAAAGAAAGAAAAAGAAAAAAAAAAAAGGCTAAGATCATTAAGCAGTTCAATAAAACAATCATAATTTTTCTAAGAATTTAGCTGAGCCCAGCCAGCTCATTTCAGATGTGTATTCTGGCCTCTGGTGGTTCTTCCAAAACTGGCATTTTTGATTCCCTGTCTGCCCCTCCTTTCCCTCCCACATGCTTGACCTCCAACAGCATTCCTTCGCTTGTCTTAAGACCTTACATGTCGTTTCACTCTCCCTCTCCCCCCAAGAATGTGATCCTGGCCTGAGCTTTTTAATTGTGTGTAGCAAGGATAAAACTCCTTGCCTCGCTTGGCTGCCCCCTTGTTTGGAAACTCACCCTAAATATTTCCACATGGTTTGCACTCTTTTTACACAGCTAAAATTTTTTGGGTTTTTTTTTGCCTTTAAACTTTTTCTTGTTTAAAAAGCCCTCCAGCTTCTTCTACCTTGGGCTGCTGGCACTGACCTTGCCTTGTTACTGTTTGCATTTCTTTTGTACCTTTTTGCAGCTGAAATCTCTATGGGCTTTTAAATCTGTCAGCAGCCGCTACCAGGCTCAGTGTGCAATTTAGCTCACTGTTTTCACAAGTTTCCCAGCGCTGAACGCTTTCCAAATGAGCCATTGTTGGGCTGAGTTAAAGAGGTATTGTCTCTGCTTGGGCTAGGTTAGTGTGGGTGCCAGAATCTGCATGTGCAGCGTTCTTAGTGCTGCAATGTCATCTTGATATTGGACCCCTGGACACTTCCTTCTCCAAACACTTTCAAATATATAGGAAAAAGAAAACCTTGCCAAAACTGATTCATTGAAATGTTATTGGAAACTTGTCTTTATATTGCTGAAACTCGTTTAGACATCTTCATCTGTCCCTGCTCATGCAGGCTGCTTACTATGAAGACCTTTCTTATTTGTTTAATTCCCATTAGCACCTGAAACTGGCAGCTGTGATTGGAGTCCTGTTTTAGTCAGCGCTGAATAAACACAGAGCAAGCAACAGTGTCTGCTTTGATGATTTTAGAGACACATTGTATAGGAAGAGAGTCTATTGTTATCCACCTTTTACAGAACAGAAACCAAAGCTGGGGAATTGGGTGGTGTATCCAGAGGGAATTTGTGACAGAGTTGTGAGTCAGTTCCAGATCACAGCATTGTCCTTCATTTTACAAACGTAAGGTTGACTAGGCTCTAAAAGGGTGTGTTCCACTGAACTCACCTTTCTTAATAGAGACTGAATTTGCCATTCTGTTCAACCTGATGTGACGCTGTGTGGAGATACGTCCTTTGTCTGAAATGCTGGTTGTCCTTTGCTGGGGCATCTGTGGTTCAGAGGATAAACATCTAGACAAACATTTCAACCTGTAGGTTGCTGTTGACATTACTGCCATGAGACAACTGTCTCGTAACCTTTGTTTAAAAGATACAGTGATTTTACTGTTCTCCTTCTACGGAAGACCAAGCTGGTACTGCACGCCAGGAAAAAGGTGTATTGAATTTTTAGCCTTTCTCTAAGAGTCATAAGAAGTGTCTGTGTCACATAAGCTAGTGCTTTGAGTTTTTCACTTCACGCCTTTCATGTGGTCTTTCGGATCCTTGACTAACCATTAATAATGGAAGTTTGACATGGGAGTTGTTCAGGCTGCGTGTCTTCATAGGTTCTGCTCTGACAGGGAAAACTCACAGTAGCAAGGTAAAAATTATGAAACCAATAATCTTTGGAGTCTTTGGGAGCCCCTAAGTCGTCTGCCTTTTGATTGAAGGCTAGTCAACATAACTGTTCCAGATTCTTCTCAACCTATTAGAAGTTACCAATGTAGCCATTGACTGGTTTTTTTTCTGTTGTTCTTTTTCACGATCTCCAGGATGAATTGGATCTCACAGACAAGAACAGAGAGGCTATGTTTGCACTCCCTCCAGAGAAGAAATGGCAGATTTACTGCAGCAAAAAGAAGGTACTACTGTTGTCCTGATTGAAGTAGCTCATCAATA
The DNA here is from genome assembly GCA_013397275.1 of Burhinus bistriatus. NCBI lineage: Eukaryota > Metazoa > Chordata > Aves > Charadriiformes > Burhinidae > Burhinus > Burhinus bistriatus. Next base: position 168,240 of record VYXH01008553.1, read on the forward strand.
TATTCTGTGTACATGTACATAGTTACTGATATACATCTAGATTTGAACTATGTGTTTATCTACTGTTTACTCAAGAACATGATTAAGTGATGTAAGGATTTTTATCAGCATGAATATAGCACAACTTTCATATAAGTAGTGTATGCATATGTGATTTCTGCAGAGAATGTTAACATGTTAAAATCATACATTGTCTCATTTTGAATCTTTTACTTGTTTGGGTTTGTTGTTTTTTTCTTTGAGCTGGAAGAAAAGCTATCATGGAAATGTTTTAAGGATTTTTTAAAATTTTTTGTAAGTTGTTTAAAATAGAAAATGTATTGCTGAAATCTTTCAGAATGTCTTCAAATATCTGTAAAGTACATAGTAATAGTGATGTCTTAAAACTTGGTAGTCCGAGGTCTTCCAGAGCTTGTAGGAAATGTTCCATATTGCATTGGAAAGTGAGGAAGACCAGCTCCTCTTAATTTCTATGTAACACTTCTCCATTCAAGGGCTTCAAATTTCTGACAAACCAGTGAGAGGGGCAGTAAATCAGAGGCTGATGTATCACACTGGGTATTTTGTCACTAGCAGAATGATGGCCAAGGGAATTGACAAGTTGTATCACTGTTGTGAAACTTGTAAAAGAGGAATTCCTGCAGGAGTGGTGTGGTGGAAAAGTTTTGCTGCTGAAGGAAGGAAACAGTCAGAAACAAAGATAGCCCCAATAGTATGTATTCATTAACAAAAAATGTTAGGGAAAAAAAGGTGTGGTGAGTTTGGTTAGTTTTATTTCCCAAATGTGCAAGTCATGCTATGAGAGCATCAGTCTTTATATGTAGGTCTGCATGACAGAAGCTGAAAGAGGAGGTTTAGATTTCAGTGCTGAAGATGGCAGACTGAAACCCTGATGATGGTCCTTCTGAGGCTGCATTTGCTGCGTTTCTTTCCTTGGGTGTGTGTGTGTGTGTGTGTGTGTGTGTAATTCAGCATTCTTACCAAGTAATTAAAGAAAAACTCAGTCCAACCAATCAAATGGGTGCTTTGCATGTGAGTTGCTTTTGGTTGAAATGCATCACACGGGGAAGTTAATAGCAACAAATTAGTTACAGTGCCTCTGAGCTAGCAATAATTCAGGAAGTGCGTAAGAGCAGTCTAGGCTCAGTTGTCTGGTGTTCTCTCCGTTCTTCTTCCTGCTGATACACAGAGCTTGCAAGTGGAGGGAAGGTGCAGGCTGCTGTGATTAATGTCTGCTTTAAATTTTTGCTGGCCAGCTCAACTGGCTTTTTCAGCTCTGGTGGGAGAGGATCTATTTGTAGCCGTCTTAGAGAACCACACATTCCACCTCCCAGACCCGTCTGCCTTGGCAGGAAGATTCAGGCTTTAATGTATTTAATATGTTGGTTGCATTCACTACATCATACGGGGGGTTTTTTTGTTGGTGGTTTTTTTTTTGGGTTGGT
>VYXH01008554.1:0-26166 GCA_013397275.1 Burhinus bistriatus
TGACATCCCTGATACAAGCCTCCAGTAGGCAGCACACCTCTCCAGAGAGTGCATTAGGTTGGCAAATGGGTGCCTCCATACCTCTCAGAAGGAGTCATCCAGTACTACCAACTGTTGTTTTTTCTTAGTTGCACTGGTTGCGACAGAGGGAGCAGATCGGGCTGACTTACTCAGCTCCAGTGTCTCTCCTGACGTGACTGGTCTTTCCTCTTCACTCTGCAGAGCTGTGAAGTGGTTCTTGCAGGGGACCTCAGGCTTCGAGTGAAGTCTCTCCCCACTGCTGGTCCTTGCTGCTGCAAGCTTCCATTCTTCTGCATAATTTGCATTATTGTATTGAAATACAATATTCTGCATTAAATATAAATTATTGGTTTTAAAGACTCAGTCATGAAGAAGAGACAACAGGGATGTTAGTGGGATTTATAGGGTTAAAGGAGATCATTACTCTATTTCATGACCTTGTCCAGGGCATAAAAATCATGACCTAGCAGTAACAAAAATTACTTTAGTGGGCAACCTCAGAAAAAACATGTACATGTGCACTACTTTTAAACAACTTTTTTTTTTTTCAGAACAGAAAACAGAAAGATATTGTCCCAATTTGGAGGATGGGGTGGATCTCTAGAGGCATTTCCATGTGCTTCTGAGCTAGGGGAACAATATATAGGCTAAAAGAAAAACAAATGTTTTATATGGAAAAAAAGTTGATTAGTTGCAATCAACAGTCATTTTATGGTGAAAATTAGCCTTGGCCTGTTTTAATCTCAAAGCACACACAGTCTCATGAGGGCATGCTTTGCCTGGACAGCTCTGCTTTCTCCATGATAGTTTTTCTGGAGTGGTTAAGTAAGCATAGCAGGAAGAGGTACTCTTTTAAACAGAAATGCCAGCATAATGCAGGAGTGTAGCTATACTTCGAGGGAAGCCACATTAGCCTGGGAAAAAGGAAGACTGAAAGCTTTCAGCAATGAAACAGAATGTCACTTTGGGATTAGCTATGACTGGATGATGTGGACACCCAGATATTCACCAAAATCAGTGCAAAGCTAGCAATTAATTGCAGTAAACAGAGAAAAAGAAATCCTGATTTTTTCCTTGGGATCCTCTTCCCAAAAAAGGAAAGCAAAAATGCGGTAAATTAAGCATAGATTTTCTTCCTAAGATACCCCTTCCCATGAAGGGGCCAAAAGGCCAAAGGTATCCTGGGGTGCATTAAAAAGTGTGGACAGCAGGTCGAGGGAGGTCATCCTCCCCGTCTACTCTGCCCTGGTGAGGCCACATCTGGAGTAGTGTGTCCAGTTCTGGGCTCCTCAGTTCAAGAAAGACAGGAAACTACTAGAGAGAGTCTAGCGGAGGGCTACAAAGATGATCAGGGAACTGGAGCATCTCTCTTAGGAGGAAAGGCTGAGAGACCTAGGTCTGTTCAGCCTGGAGAAGAGAAGACTGGGAGGGGATCTCATCAATGCTTATAAATATCTAAAGGGCGGGTGTCAAGAGGATGGGGCCAGACTTTTTTCAGTGGGGCCCAGCAACAGGACAAGCGGCAACAGGCACAAGCTAGAACACAGGAAATTCCATCTGAACTTCTTTACTTTGAGGGTGGCAGAGCATTGGAACAGGCTACCCTTAGAGGTTGTGGAGTCTCCTTCTCTGGAGATATTCAAAACCCACCTGGATGCGTTCCTGTGCAACCTGCTCTAGGTGAACCTGCTTTGGCAGGGGCATTGGACTAGATGATCTCCAAATGTCCCTTCTGACCCCCACCACTCTGTGATACTGTGAATAATTGTTGGATTCAGTAGCAAAGTCCATCAAAGTAAGGCCATCAAAGTGAGTGAAATCATTAGGATTGGCTTTGACTTCACAGGGTTGCTGAACTAACCACCAGTGTAAAACTGGTGTAAAGCTAAAAGAAGAAAAGCTGATGCCCCTGCTTTAGTTTTGTTTTTCTTTGTTGGCTGGGTTTTCCTTAAAATTCCAGAGGGGCAATTCTGTACTTAGATAAAGGTTAATTTTTCTCTCTGTAAAGCAGCTAGCTCTGAGCTTTATCTTGACCATTTACCTTGTACAATTGCCTGGCTACATATGTAAGTCGCAATGATCTTCTCTGAAAAATGATCCCTTGGATGCATCACTTCAAATACAGTTTGAAGTGAAAAATCTCCATGGGTTTTGTTAGAAGAAAAGGGAAAAAAGCAATAAAAACACAAAGATAACACTATTTTCCTGACAATTTTATTTATATTCAGCTAGAGTGGGTAAATAGTATAACAATATTGTAACTCTTGTATGAAACATATAACTTGATTTTTGAACCACAGATTACCCTCTGTCTCAAACTTCTCAAAGAGAAAAATGTTTTTCTATTAGCTTGATGCTAACAGTGAATGATTTTTCAGAAAGACAAAGTTACACTGAATCCAGCTGCACCTTCTCTGGCTGAAATAATGAACATTTTAAAGACACTGTTAAGAAGGCTAATAGTTAGAGATCCTGGAACTGCGGTAATTAGAGATCCCAACAATACACTAATTACAGATCCCAAAACCTGCAATTACTAGAGATCCAATCCAAACTTAAAATCAAGCACCTTATTTTTAAGAATGACAGGTCTTGTTGTAGTAAAATTGATATTAACTAGAAAAATGAAATGTAAAATGTAATTGAAGCAACCAAGGAGACCTGCTGCTGCTAGAGTTCTCTATAGAGCCCCAACCCTATTTAATTATTTACCTAATATTAAAATAGAGAAATAGTAACTAGACATGATTTATCTCAATTCAATCAAGGAACTAACCACTAGACAGTGTAGCTTTGTTGATAAGTAGGATACTCCTGTCAAGACAGTGATGATCTGTAGGCCTGGTCAGCAAACCGAGAAAACCTCCTGAACTGCCAAAATTAGAGCAGAAGTAGGTAAAAGGTAATTTCGGCAGGGGGAGATCATGACCACCGACTCATTGACTACCTACCCAAATGACACCACCTACTCAAAAGAGAACAATGGAAGAAGAAGACGGAGTCTGCGCACTAATTTACATGTGAAGCAAAGAAACCTTGACAAATCATTAAAGAGAATAACAATGAATATGTATTAATTGGTTGAATGTGTAATAAGGAATGCATAAAAATTGAGATTTTTGAAACTAAAGTGTGCTCTCATTTTGGGACAAGCACCCCATTTCTGCGCATTAATGGAATAAACTTGGAAATACCTCTGCTCTGTGTGTTACTGGCTTGCACAGCGGATAAAGAACTCAGATTTGGGACAACAATCTGAGATCCAGCAGACAATGACAGAGACTGAACAGAGCTGCCCTCCCACACAAATCAAATGCCAACAAATAAAGTCACCTACAAGCACAATTGCATGGCACCCCTTGAACTGTTTTCCAAGAGGACTGTGTGCTTAGGACCGTTAGCTTTTGAGTGAGGTATAAAACCAGGTCTTGGTTAAAGATCAAAAGGACACAAATAACTTTGCAACTACTGTCCTCATTTCAAAATTGACACAGGAACTCAAGTCCTACAAAATTCACTGTAGGCATTTCTGGAAGAGTTACCCTTTGATCAGTTAGTCTTATCAAAATGCGTATGGCCAAATGTATTTCCAAAAGTGATTTCATCTCTAAAAAGAAAATCCCTCTAATCCTACCTGACAAATTTGCAATACTCATAATTTTGGCAGGGAAGACTAATGACTCCTATTGCACAGACACTTTAAGCACACTTTATGGATCTTTTTGAAAGCAAATGTTCAGATGGACAATGGGAGTTTAAGACAAAATTGGTCAGTCACTTAAATGACGTTAATTCTCCACTGTTCCAGGGAGTTCAGTTGAGTTTTGACAATGTTCAACAACTAGTATTTTTTTTTAATTACATTGTATTCCTTTCCTTTTCTTTTTGTTAATGAAATCATTAAAAAAAAACCAAACCCAAAACATGTGGAAGAGAAAACAGAATCAAGGCAAACAAAACAAAGCTTGTGGTATGCAGGTAGCTCTCATGTTGGAATCACCAAACAAGTTTGAGAAGAGAGGGAGGAGTTTGCCCCCCAGCTTCTGTCAGACTGGTACGCTGGGATATTTTTTTTGGTTTCATTGCATTATGTGGTGCATGGCAAACTTTTGTAGGTCATTGTTTTGGAGGTCATTCAGGAATTTTGTCCAACAAATTCCTCCTATTTTTATTTTTCCTACTTTCCTCCTATGGATCATTACAATTCTAGTTATGGTCTCCTGATCTCATCAGCATCTTTCTGCTTACCCTCTGCCTACCCTCTAGTCACTACTAGAACATACAATTTTGTTTTGCAAATAGTAAAGAAAAGAGTAGTCATAAAATAAGTGTCATTAGACACCTCTGCAGCAGCTTTAATGTACAACCTTGGCAGGAGTCCCTCCTGCACGGGTTTCCACTCCCTTACTGGCTTTGAAGTTCCCTCAGGAGTTTGGATATGGATAAGAAAACCTAGAAAATAAACCAACCTCTGCTCCCCCAGACCTGTGGCCCCTGCGCTTGTGCAGCAGACAACATATGCAGTGTCATTTCTATGAATGAGTCTCTGAATGTTCCTGGATACACTTCATTTTAAAAATTATGTCATGCTTCACCAGCACTGTATCTACACGTGCTGAGGTCCTATTTGGTCTTGACTGTTTAGTTTTATGGGAACTCTTGCAGGGAAAAAATGTTTGCTTACCATTTTTCTGCATCTGGTGCCTATAAATCTATCCTTGAGCCAGTAAAAAAATTATTTAACTCAGGGAAGTGTCCTGGTAAGCTTGAAGGAAAGAGCCTACTGCTTCATCATAAACAGCTGTCAGCTTTTATCTTTAAAAAAACCCCTTCTTTCTGTGCATGCCAAAGGCTAGGAAAATCATCCCCAGACTCAAATCGTTTGGGAACCACGATGCACAATGGTGCTGTCACATTGATCCTCATTTTTCTCAAAGAATTTCTTTTTGTTGAGTTTGTTTCACGTCTCGGATACTTTGAAATGGAATATCTTGCTAAATACCTGAAGTCTTACTCCCAAAGAGCTATATTCTGGCAGAAAGTCTAATGTTGCTAGTGTTATTTTTAGTTCCTAATTGCTGTTTCCTTTTCATCTTTAATCATTGTGTATGGAGAACAAAATAAGAAAATAAGGCAAGAAGAACATTCACAGTATGTCCTATTTCCTCTAGTGTCACTAAGATACTGATGTGACTAAGATCATGTTAGCAGTTACGACAAAGGCGGTCAGCACACTGAATTGTGAGCTGGGTCCCAATTCTAAGCTTCATTCTGCCTCACTTGATTAGCATCCTTTCAGTTCAGTTCAACTTGCATTTGAAAAATCACAGTGGATTCAAAGATTTTAATCATGCCCTAGAGACATTTTAGCCTCAGTTTCCTGTCTGCATTATACTGTAAAAATAAGATCTACAGTTTTGTTTTGCTCTCCTAAGCTCTCTGCTCCTGCTCTGTCTGTTCTTTGGTTCATGGCTGGATACTTTTTTTTCTCTATTTAGTAGAGCACAGGGCCATGAAAACAGCATCAGCCATCTCTCATATTGTCAGTCCTTTCACGGCTAGACAGCCTTGGTATTATTTATATTCTGGTTAGTGAATGAAATTTTTTTCAGCTCTTCTATTCCAAATGGGGTTCGGCATTTTTCTGAAATGAAGTGTTGATTATGCAAAATACCTTCAGTAACATTTTCAGGACAATGCACCAAAAAATCCCTCCAAACTTGGATATTGTTTTAAACCATTGTTAAGTAATGTGATAAAAGGCTGATCTCCATACACACAAAGGAGCACAGGGGCACAAGGTGGGGGAGGGAGGGATGGGATGAACCCCAGTAGCCCAGCCCATGACCTGGCTGTACTGGGAGACCATCTGCCCCATGGGGTGAGTGCTACCCATTGCCTTGAGTCACCTCTCCCCAAGTCATCTCACAGATGGAGGGGCATCACTGCCTAGGGGCATGGGATGCATTAGGGGATGCAGGGGAAGAGCATTTGGGGATTGCATGAGATGTATGGAATGTTTAGAAGAGGAATTAAAGGCTGTGAGCTTGCTGTACTTTTGTAAAGCATGGAAGGTATTTTGAAAATTATATTCTTGCCTTATTTTCCAATGGAAAATCCAGTGTAGTGCAACAGGAAGAAGGGGAGAAAAAGAGGTTTGTTTGCTTTTGGAGCTAAGGGTTTCTCAGATAATGAGCACTTTCAATATATTTGCATCTGCATAGGCAATTGTGTGAAGACTCTGCAGCCTGTTGCTAGAACCGAGATCACATTTCTCAGCCTGCCAAGCCCTAAATATGAGAAACACCACGTATCACAAGGACTCAGAAAAAGGAAAACAAGAGATTGTAAATCCACAAAGCTGAAAAGGATGGGAAAGGGGAGGAACTGGATTTGCATGTTGTGAACACAGGGTACTGTTCCCTGACCTGTGTTTCATGATTCAGCTATCGCCCTGCAAATATTTCACAGTAATAAAAGGGAGCAAACGACAGTTCTGAGGGGACAGAAATAAATCTGTACTGGAAATAAGGGAGTACTGAGAGATATGGCTGAGATATACTTGAGCACAGATATATATAATAAAAAGTCTGACAGAATGCTTGCACTTGATATGTACAGTGGTGTTATAACAGCTGACAATGTGAAAGCCTTAGTAGCGATGGAGCTATTTATTGTTGATAACAGCATGGGGATGTGTAGCTTTTGTCCATGCCAAATTGCTCCTTTTACAAAGCAAAGATATTTTTGTTTAAAAAATACCACTTGGAGACAGTATATGCACACACACACAAACACAGAGGCACCAATATGTGTGCATGTGATCGCCACATTGATGAAGCAGTCTTGCAGAATTTAAAGAAGGGGCATCCAGCATCAGCCTAAAAAAATGACAGCATTCTGTATGGGTTTTGGTAGCTGTTTGACAGAGTGCTGTATCAGGTCTGAAATTTTTCAGGAAGGTAATGGAAAGGTCAGGAGACAACATTAAAAATGGTTGTTTGTTCCATCTGGAATCTTATCACTTCCATTTCCTGCCTACAAAACATTTTCTAGATGAATATATTATAACTTACACAAAACTGCAGTTTGAAAATCAGACATTTTGATGTTTTCTAGCCTGTTTGACTTCCTCACCTTTTCATAGACATTGCAGAAGGAACACCACAGGGTTTAGAAGAAAATGGGCAGTGAGTGAGGGAGGCCTTGAAGCATCTCTTCCCTCCCTCAGTCCTCTGTAACCATACATAGCTCCCACCCCTAGGCGAAGGCTGGCACAGAATGAAAGCTGCTCAGAGGGGTCAGTGGAGCCTAGAAGGACACTATCATGTGACTCGGGTACCAGGATATCTGGTACCAGCTCTTTCTTGCAGCTGCATACTCTGCATTGGAAAGCAGCACTGGTCCAAATACCACCAAGTAAATGTCTTATGTTTTATCATATTTATACAAGTGGCAGAACTGTGACTTGAATAAACTGCATGTCTGAGTTGTTCACCCTGCAGATCCTTCTCATGATAATGACTGAGAACAACTTAAGTCATTATTACCTCTGTTCGTCTGAGGTAACAATTCCCCTCCGCAGGCAACGCCTCTGAGCAGCTGACAGTCTATTAGGGGAATTTATTATGAGTTTGCACTTCTCTTTTGAGAAGCAACATTTAAATACTCACTTTCATTTATTTAGATTCAGCCTGCATGATTCATTTACATATGTAAAACAAACAGAAAATGCAACCTTGCAGCCAATTTTCTTCAGTGTCAGGTCACATGCATTTCATAAAGTTCAGTATCAGAGAGAGAAATGGCAGAGCATTTCATACATCGTTGTCTGGCTGGGGACAGGTTAGGAGGCTGAGAGGTAATAACAGCTGCTTTCAGCTATCAAGTTAGCTCAGGCTACGATGCAAATAATTGTTACTGCCATTATCTTTGAAGCCAGATGTTTGGTGTCCCTGTGAGAAAAAGTAGAATATCACTACTACTTCTAAAAAGGCTTTTTTTTCCGTATTGTTGTAACTCAGCAAAGAATGATATAACTTAGGGACTGAGTTGAATTATGGAGAGGGAAAAAACATTTCTATAAATGGCAGAAAGGATTAATAGAATTCATCTCCTATTTATCAGTGCAAATTATTACAGCAATGTTCTGTCAGGTGAACCTGATAGGAAAACTCTTAAATAAATCACCTGGCATGTTTATAAAAGAAACCCCCACACCAAACAAACAAATCTCTATGAAGGCAGCTTGCAGCTGTTTTGTTACACTGACAAATGTGGGAAAAAGAAATTAGGCAGATCTTCAGTTTCCTGAAGCACTGAGTTTCCTTTGAACACGATACCAGCACTGAGAAAAAAGGACAGCACATTCATAGTAATGAGGATGGAAGTGGACACGTTCAGCTGAAGTTGGAGAAAATGGAAAGGCAAAAGAAACAAACAAAACCCCCAAACCCCTTACCTCCACCAAGTGTCCACAAACATTAAAACATTAATTAAAACCTTTGGAAATGTCCATACTCATCAAGCCAGACCCATATCTATGGGAATGGTGGCCAATGCTGGTTCATCAGCCACCAGCTGCATGGAAGGGACAACATTTGACATGGCTGGAGCATGGGCCTGTCTGCTCCCCTTGGTGCACCCTCTTCACAACAACCGTGTGTGGCTCTGGAAATACCCAGCCAGTCCTGGAGATATGAGCAAAACAATTAGGAACCTCTTGGTAACATAGATTTCATTTTAGCAACATGGTACTGGAAGGGACAGTCTTGGTATCTGCTGTCCCAGAAAACGTCATTATCATACAATACTCTTCCTAAATTAATAAAACTCTGCCACAGAATTAATTACTGTGCTTCTCCATGCCATTACTGCATTTTTTGCATTAATAAAAATAACAAAATCAATCCTAAGGCTCTGTTTTGAAAAGTTCTCGTAACACCATGCCATTTTACCGTTATTAAGGGCATGGATTAGCTCTTTCTATACCTACCACAAGACTGTTGTATCATTCTTCATCAATTTCATCCTAACCAATAATTTCGGAATGTGACATTGTATCAAATACTTTGCTGAAGTCAATATAGTTACTGCATTTCCTGAGTCCAAAAGTGAAATAAATCAGAGAAACGTAATATCCAATAGTTTATCAAAAGCATTTTACCTTTTCTTGACCAAGGCAAGGAATGATTTCAGAAGTGTTTGAATTGGGAGAGATTTAATACATATGTCCTCTTTGAGTCTTTCTTAGCTACTACCCTGAATAGTTTTCTGTTGGAATTATCTGTTTTGTTTATCCCTCATCTTCATTTACAGCTTATATAATTTTTTTCTGCAGTTTGACCAAGTTGTGCAATTCCAGCTGGAGTGATGACAAAAACAGCCAAAGCATTTTAGATCAGAGTTGAAGCAAAGTTATAAAGCTGGTTTTGGACATTGCCATGAGATCTTCTCATATTGGACATGATCAAGCATACAAATAAAATGAATTTGAACCTTTCTGTTGGACTTAGAGACCTATGGAGTAGGCTTTGCAAGTACCTCCTATTAACCAGAAATAACTCATAAAGTTCTAAGGAAAGAAGTTTACAACTTTAAAGAATACCTTTGATACTCTTGAAAATCTTTTGAATAGCACAGGAAAATAAGTAAAACAAAAAAAATCTGGCCTTATATCCTTCAGTAAATTTGTGCTCACACTTTCACCAAGAAGAACTGCAGCTCACACTCAGGACTGACCAGCCAGTAACTGTGCTTTTATTTTTGTTAAATTCTTAAGTGTCATTAAGACTACAATTATTCCATTAGATACACTCCAACATTAAATATTGCTTGTCACTTAAGCATAGATAAATTTGAGTATGCCAGAAGTGCATGTGTATCCAGTGGGATTATTCAGATCCTAAAAGTTAAACATGTTTGAGAGCATTGCTGAGCTGAAATCAGATTGAAGTCAGGATGTCTCCCACCATCCAAGTTGTGAAAAGTCAGCAGAGCATTATTTCTATGAAATTATTAATGTTGTATGAGTTATAACCTTTGACTTTGCCTAACAGAAATAATGTACAGTGATGTCTGCCTTATGAAATGTTTACCACATCCTCATTTAAACAATCCAATTTCTCTGGGGTGGTTTTATGAAAGAAAGATAGGCATTCAGTTTTTGTGGTCCCCACAGTGCTAGGTTTCCCCCTCCCTTTCCCTTGAGCACAGTAGATTGGGTTATTATGCACAGTAGGTTGGGTTGTTATGCAGCTCCAGTAGAACGTGCTCCTGGTTATATGCAACATAACCCTGTGCTTGTACTTCTTCTATAGTACTCTGTTACCTCTAAGGAAGAGACATTACACACAAATGACATGGACTTCATGTTATCTGGCAATCACAATATGAGAAATATAATCACTACTGTCCATTGCCTGAGCCTTTTCATCTAGTTTTCCTTGAAAGTTGCTTTTTGCTTAATTTGTTTTCCCTCTTCTGTCTCCAAAAGAACTAGGAAATTATTCTGTTTAATTGGTCATATTGCACTGCATTTTAAAAGCTTAACAGTTTGGTGGTCTACCAATCTATGAAAGAGTAGTTAGTATACACATATGAGGTCAGTAGAATAAGGACAGACACAACTGAGAAAGTCTCTGTGAAAGCTGCGAGTCCAAATATCAAACACCCACTGGGTGCAGCATCTGCTTACCAACAGCAATTTATGCCTAATTTTGAACAATATGGTAAGGGAAAGCTTCTGGGAACCTGTGACTACACTGTATGAAGATGAATACTACAGGCAGCAGCCATTTAATTTTTTTGCAACTTTTCCCCCCTGTTTCTGCAGCCAATTGTTGGTCCTTTTTGACCACCTTCAACTAACTTCCATCTCTCCTTCCTTAAATTGGAGTGGCTATTGCTTCAACAAGCAACATCATGAATTCACAGTACATCCTCGGACTGATGCACTGTGCACTGTAAATGCCCCAAGTAATTTCAAATCCCAAATCGAAAACTGCAGAAATTAGATGGCTGAAGAAAGAAACCCACAAGTTTCAAAGTCTGTGCTACTGTAAAGAAGCGTCAGTGTTTTTGCAGAATGGCTCTGGCTTTGTCAAAACTCATTTTCTCTCAGTTGCCTGAGTTCAGTTTCATCATGTGTGATGACTAGTTTCAACATTTTAAAAGAAACAAAAAAAAAAATCATGTCTTTGCTGCAACACCCACACGATAATTTATTTGTAAGACTTTCCAACAGCTGTCAAAAAAAAAAAAAAAAGAGATCACACAACAGTCATTATTTTAATAGCTTACTTAGGGAGTTACTGAAAACTAGAATAAAAGCAATGGTGGAGAACCTCATGCACTCAGTTAACTTGAGCATCCGAAAGTCTGACTATTGTGATGGAATTTTTCCTTACAGAGGCAGTCCTAGGACACCCTTTCCTTATGGATGGTGCATGAAGAATATGAAGGTCACAGGACTGGAAAGGAGTAGGGTAAGTTGTGGTTTGCATAGCTAGCAAAATTATTATTATATCAGCTATTTGAATCCTCATAGTCTTAGCGCCACGAAAAATAGGTATGTTGGTGTTTTTTTTCTGCTCTGTGTTACATCTTTCATTCCCCTGCTGAAGAACAGCATTCACATCTGCAGTTGTATATCTTTGGATTCAGAGCAATTCCTGAATGCATATAATTCAGAACCCTTTATTCCTTGCATTTTTGCCCCTCTCCCTGCCATTACCTTAACATTCCTGTTGTTAATGATTTTGCAGAATCAAACCTTACACATTCAGAAATTACGTGAAATCTGCAGGGAGGAATTATTCAAAGTCCTCTGCGGGTTGTTTTATTGCCCAGGACAGAATAGCTGACGACTCTGGAGCTGCAAATTCCTGGAATATTTCTAAAACAAAGATCAGATTTGACTGCCTTTTGCAATTGTTGATGCTCTTACTGGTCTTAAGTCTCTGGCATGTATTTGTGATTGAAAAGTGTCTCCTAAAACTGCAGCTAGAACAGGAAGAGAGCCTTATAAAACCCTTTCTATAAACAAAACAAAACAAAACAAAACAAAACAAAACAAAACACCAAACCATGAAGTTTTCTCACTGATTTTAGTGAGAAAATTTTGACACCAGCAGATAGAGTAGGTTATGTTGTTACATTAACTAAAGCATGAACAACTTTAAAGTTTTGCTTAGTTCTTTTCAGGTTATCTCCAAACAATTCACAGAGCAGAAAGGGAAATAATTAGTTCAGTGACTATGGGCAGCAGGCAAATTCGGCTGCCTTTTTGATTTTCAGTATCCGTGCTCTGCTGCTGACATTACCAGTTGTTGCACCAAAGGCAGAAAAAGTATGAAGGTTGGAAATTGTTTTAAATGTCACATCTGATTGACAAAGACAAATCTCTATTTTGCTGTAGTTCAGCGTCAGACCTGTGCAGAGGCTCAAATCCTGGACATTAGCTCTTACAAGGTCAGACTGTATCATGATTAGAATCACAGAATCATAGAATCATAGAATTGTTTTGGTTCAAAAAGACCTTTAAGATCATCAAGTCCGACTGTTAACCTAGCACTGCCAAGTTACCACTAAACCGCATCCCTCAGCACACATCTTCACATCTTTTAAATACCTCCAGGGATGGCGATTCAACCTCTTCCCTGGGCAGCCTGTTCCAATGCTTGATAACCCTTTCAGTGAAGAAATTTTTCCTAATATCCAATCTAAACCTCCCCTGGTGAAACTGGAGGCCATTTCCTCTTGTCCTGTCACCTGTTACTTGGGAGAAGAGACCAACCCCCACCTCGCTACAACCTGCTTTCAGGTTTCAGGAGAGATAAGATCTCCCCTCAGCCTCTTTTTCTCCAGGCTAAACAACCCCAGTTCCCTCAGCTGCTCCTCATAAGACTTGTGCTCTAGACCCCTCACCAGCTTCTTTGCCCTTCTCTGGACTTGCTCCAGAACCTCAATGTCTTTCTTGTAGTGAGGGGCCCAAAACTGAACACAGTACTCAAGGAGGGGCCTCACCAGTGCCGAGTATAGGGGGATGATTGCTTCCCTAGTCCTGCTGGCCACAGTATTTTAATTGTGTAAGATATATAAAGATTGTGCTGTCTCTTAATCCTACATATCTATTTTAGCCATTATACATACCAGCATACAATATACATATATACTTTTATACGTACAAGCAGTAATGTGAGGGATGGAGATTAGATACAGTCACCATTGAACTGTACATAGTATTCAGGCATAGTGAAGATTGATTTAAAGGTTTACTCAGTGTCCTTTCAGGCGTTACAGTATTTGTTCTTCTTTGAACTACAAGACAGATGCCCTTTAGCTGGTTAACCTGTAATTTATAAAAATTTAAGAAACTGCCTTAATCCAGTGCAGTAAAGCTACTATTTTCTATGCTTATATAAGCAGTTATATTTATATTTACATATGTCATTGTTGTTGTCATTGTTGTTGTTGTTATTATTATTATTTACATGTTGGTACCACCTCATATCCCAAAGGGGACTAGAGGCTCACAGACTCATCATGTTTGGATTTTACCAATGCAAAATAAGAAATACCTTAACCAAAGGGTTTAAAAGCGGTATAGAAACAAAATAGATGCTACTAGAGGAAAAAGAGAAGCAATTTGCCCTTAGTCAAAATGAAGGTCACTGGTAGAGGTGGAATTTGCCTCTAGGGCTGTTGATTCATGCAACTGCAGAGCTTCTCAATTTTCCTAAATCTTTTGCAGTTCCTTTAAATAGCACATTGTACATGTTATATAAAAAGGAAATATGCAGATAACTTGAAAGTGTAAATTCAAGAGGCAAGGTGGAGTAGTTCCTCGTAGAGCCCATCTGTTTCTAAATGATGACTCTGACAGCTGAACTAGTACATGATGACAATTATTTTTCATTTTATTCTGTTGAGTAGAAAGCTGCTGTGCATGGACTCATCACTGCTGGTACTTACACCATTAACAAGATGTGTTCTCCTACTTGCTTTATTTTTACGCAGAGAGCTACTAACTGTAACAACTGGGCTGCTATTAAAGTATATCAAATAGCTCCCAATTTCTTTGCTTTGAACCAAGTACCTTTTCCCCCCCACTTCCTTAACAGGAAAATTGGAAAATGTTTAACCAAGTGATGTTAATAGAGTCCCATTTGGTACTTACATCATATCAAACACAGTTTAACATTCAAAATATCTCCTGTCTGGCAGCCAGGAAATTATGCCATAATGTTAATGTACATGCCCTTATTAAATTTTGCCTTTATAATAGACAATCTGTTATAATGTAAAGGGAACAGCAATATATCACAGATATTACAACGCAGACTAGCACTGCAATGATAAAATCTCAAATATACATACTTATACAGCTACTATCTTAATATCTTTATTTCTAATATATTTATTGAGTAACTTTATTTATCCTGCAAATAAACCAAGGACTCAACAAACACTTACAGGCAGGGAGAGCAGGCACCTGGGGAAAGCGGAGGAGGGGGAAGGGAAAGAACAGTAAGGAATAAACACCATGTGCATGATCAGAGTAAAATAGTGTAAAATCACACGAAATCTGGGGGCAATCCTGCCTCCCTTCTGCCTGCAAGCCATCTCCTCCCACAGCTGTCTCACACATGTTTGGACCCGGTGAGGCAGATCAGTTCACTAACCTGGTTGAAATTTAACTCTGGAGGGGAAAAAAATTGCATTCTGCCAATTCATGTGACTCACTACTCATCTGCATGGTTATTTTAACCACCCCAGGGACACAAGTGAGAGGACACAGCTAAAGGAGCAGCGTGCAGGAGAAAGGAGAAGCTGCCCATGCACAGCAGAGCAGAATCCATCAGCTGAAGCTGGTTGTGAAACTCCGCTGCAAGGAAATGCAGTAAGTTTCAGGAAGTTCCTCAGCAAAATCAGTTGAAACTTGAAATTCATGTTTTGCATATTTAAAGTAGTTTAAAACAGTAAAAACAAATGTGCACATTTCCTAGAACTCGTTTTACAATTTTATTTTTAATTTCAAAGCAAAATATTTATTTATTTATATTGAATTGAGACTGTCCTTATAAATCTAACTCTGAGAAGCTTTACTACGTTGCTACTTCTGCAGTTCCTGGAGTCCCCTATGAGATGCAAACATTACAAATTAGCATCCATGCTGGGTGTGCTAGATGCGTGATAGTATTTCTCTGGAGCCACAGCTTCTGGGCGCTTTGGAGTCATACCCTCCTTCACCTGACAGTGCTGCCAGGAAGCTGCACGGTTTGGAAGTAGAATTTCCCAGCAAGCCACTGCAAGGAACTTACACACATTTGACATATAAACATATATTCTCAGAGAGTTACATAGCAACCTAAGCAAGGAGAATTCAACCATTCTGAAAGAGGGAGAAAAAGAAACAGTTTGAACATATGAACAAAACTGAGCAGTCTCTAACAAACTTTCACATTTGAAGTTCAATTTGTCTTGCTCTTAAGAAATTCAAATAAATTTGACACTTCCCTATAAAATAAAAAAAAAGAAAATTGTCCATTTGAATACAGAGATCAGTAAAGGGGGCCACTAGAAAAATGGGGAAGAAGAAAGTTTAGAGAAAAGGCACAGCTCCCGATTCCTCAGGTCTTTGTGCCTCATGTGTTCGGTTTACCCTGGGCACATGAGGCAGGCTGTGGCTCTTGCTAACCAGTCAACGCTGCACAGTGCAAGGCCAAGGACGACAACCATCAAACAGAAAATTTGTGCCGAGAGACAAAAAAATAAAAGTATTTAAGATATTTATTTTATTATCAAGAACTATATGATTAAACTGAGGAGGAAGAACCTGAATGTAATAACAGGTTTTACACAAGTTCTAGAGGAAAACTGTTCTTACTCAATCCAACAAATAAGGTGAGATTTTAACTGTAAATATTCTGTTTAGATTATGCTGGACAGGAGAGCCTTTCCACCCTTCCCATTCCCTGCCTTTCCTTCTCCCTTACCTGAATAAGATGATTTGCTGCGCTTTTCATTTGGCTTTGTGGTTGCTTCCTCAGTGTCCCACAGTGCTTACTCAAAACTACTGACTTCTTGTCCTCCTGGACGCTCGTTCCCCTTTCTCCTCTGGTCCTGGGCACCACTGTCACCTTCTTTGCCCTCATCCATCCCTGCTGCTACGAGATATCCAAGTATCAACCTGCTTGCCTTTGCTATGGGTTGACCTTACAGAAAGCCAGCATGTCAGGTAGCACCCATCAATGTGAAGTCAGCTGCACCATGCTCCTTCTGAGATGGGCAATGGTGACCAGGAGCATCCTGTACCTCAAATGGTGACCTGCACCTGGATTCCTGGAAGCCTCCTTCTGAGCTCCACCAAGTTGGTGTGGCCTTGTTTCTGTTTCTGTTTCAGCCTTGGTTTCCTTTGCTCAGATTTAAGCCTCCCAAATTGGAAAATACCTCTTACTGGATGTTTGTACACTGTGCAGCACATTGGACCTGATGTGAGGCAGAGCGTCTACGTCATTGCAAGTCTAGAGGAAAACATCCTCTATTTCTCAGTTTAATTATTTTCTTTCTTTCCCTCTCCCTAAAAGCAAGCCAACAACAGTAACGCCACCATAAACAACAAAAGCAAGTAATTGGGTTATGGTCAAATAGCGCATGGAGTCATTCTGTCTCCCTGGATACTTGCTGCTGGTTGGTGCTGCCATGCCATGTGTTTGTCAGCCTCCTGCCTTGCACTGCCCTTTAGCTAGCTTGTCCAGCTGTTTACAGTTTACCTTCAGGACACACTAACTTTGGTATTCTTTTAAAAATAAGTCTTGCTGGATTTTCTACTTCTGGCCTCCTTGGGCTGTTCCCCGAACTCACAAAAGTCAACAGAATTAAAGCTTCCCACTGAATTCACTGGAGCTTTAGATCTTTCTGCTGTGGCTAATTAATCTTGTTCATTAGTTACTCCCCAGGTCCCATTCCCTCTTCCTCATCACTTCATGCTAGTGCACATTATTCCTGTCTTTTAAACATTAATTGTTGCTCTGCATGCCCTTCCTGTAATGTATTAAGATTAAATCCCCTCAGATATCCACCTTCCTTCTTTTGCCAATGCTTCAGAGACTGGAGAGTCAGAATGTGGCAGGTGCAAAACAGGCCAATTAAAAAGCAAATTTGTCCTAACTGATGGGTAATCTTCAGTGTAAATCACAAGCGACATTATTGGATGCCTGGGGAAAATTTTCGTTACACAAATTCTCCCACTGCTGGCACAGCACTGACACCTCCGCATGTTGTAGCTGTTGCAAGGTAAGTTTCCTGTACTTTCACCTTTGAATTTTTTCCTGTTGCCTGCTGACTCTGTTGTATATACTACTAACTATCTTCCTTTTTTTCTAAACAAGGACAAAGGAAGTCAGGGGTAAAGTGAGTCAAACCAGTCTGCTTTTTATTTACTTCCCTTTCGTAACTACCAGAAGTACAAAAAAACCCCAAACCAAACCAACAACAACAAAAAACAAAACAAAAAACCCCCAAACCACACCTCTTTAATATTTCTACTTATTTAATAGATATTATTAGAATTAATATTATTGTTATTATTCTTTGCGAAGCACTGTCACCTATAATCAGTATCAGAATCTCAGTTCAGAATCAGAGTTCAATTTCTATCAGAATCTTTTCCTATGAGAGAAAAAACAGTGTATTTTGAAAAATCACTGTTAAATTGAAAATATCACAGTTTACATGCACAGGTCAGACAAAGGATGGGAGAGAAGGAGGCAAGGTGAAGTGAAACCAGGGACACACGGCATTGCCAGTTAGAAGACGCTGCCTCCTTTTTGTTTGTTTTGCAGATTATTTTTAAAATGTTATGGATTCCCTTAAAGCCTCTCCAAAACGCAGCAGTCAGTAGGCTCATCCCACCAACCTTGATGAGCTGCGATTCAGTTTCTGAAGAGGAAGGGTATGTAGACTGGGGGGCTTTGAGGATTCAGAATTTGCAGAAGATCCTTCATTGCCCCACTGTGGGGTCAGACAGTTACCAGTAATGCACGAGAGGCTAAAACAAGCTGGAGCAAATACAGTCTCTGTGCATAACACTGCATACAGCTGGGCTGTTACCATATCCTATATGAGAGAGCAGAACTTCAGCTCTTTTAGCTTGAGCAATTGAGATTGACCCCTCCCTGGCCTCAGAAATCTACCTCTGCCTGTAGCAGTGCAAGACAGGCAGCAACACTGAGCCCAGATTGCTTCTGTACCAGGGATGTCGACTGCCAACAACCTATATATAGATGAGGATGAAATGCATATTCACTAACTAGCAAAACAAGTCTGGCACCAGCTGAGCTTGTGATCTGCTCTATTTCACACGTGACTCAATGGTCTGTAATCTCTCTATATTAAACAATTACCATATATTTTACAGATATAGATGATGTACCACATATATGATATATGATATATAAATATTATATATTAACATAGAGCAGAGGGCAAGTAGTGCAAGTACTTCTTTTCTCTCTGTACAATCCAACATTCGGAATGTTATCCCAGGCTTGCACCACATGAAAGCAAAATGAAATGGAATTGTGCGAACCAAAATCCTTACTCAGCTGCAATTTCCACTTACCGCTTTCAAATATTGATCCAAGATTAAATTACATTTTTTTTCTTACATTGTGTGGAATTCTTAAAAGATGTTTTGTTTTCTCTTACTTTGGGGGAATATTAAGACTGACTTCAGTTCACATAACACTAACAATGCTGCTCCTGCACATCTTGAGATCTTTTATCTTTGTTCATTTCCCTTTTTTTTTTTGACAACCCTATACCTTCACATTGCTTCCAGGACTCAAGATGATAAGCTTCAGATAGAGTCATTATTTCTAGTTTGCATTCTCATTCAGTGGTTTATAACGAGAAACCTCTGTTTTTAGAACTGCTACAGGCATTTGAGTAATTTCCTTGTAACATTAAATGAGGGTGTGATTGTTTGTGCACGCATATATATACGTTTGTTCAGAGGAAAATATTTAAGCATAAGTAGCCTGCCTCTCCAGCACCATATAAAACCTCTGTGCCCCAGGATAATGACTACGTACTATGATTACAAGGCAAGAGCACTTAGCTTCCACTAAATACCTAAAAAAACATAATTCATCTGCTATTCCAAAAAGACAAATAAAGAATTTGGGTAATTTTATACACCCTAAAGTGCTCTGCTGTCTACAAGCTGAGTAGCCACGCTGTGTCACTAAGGACAGAAGAAAGGCGAGGCTTTGAGCTTAAGAACTATGGTGTAGCCTAAAGTTTGCAGCTCAGTAATAACCATAGCCTTGCCTTGTGCATCTGGAGGAGTCCCCATCAGTACAATACAGACTTTCCTGATACGAATGCAGATGCTTAAGGTAGTGAAATATTTGTGTCTATAAAAAAAAGAAAGATCCTTGAATTACCATTTCCATATTTTACAATCTTAAAGTTAATTTATTTGTCTTTACTTTTGTCTTTACTAAAAGAATAACTTTCTGGCCAGGATTGAAACTTCTGGTGTTTCTGCAATAAAATGAAAAAAATAAATATCTATAATTCTTGCTAAAAAATATTAATAAGACCAGTTGCAAAGAAACCCAAGAAGCAGACGCTTAAGGACAAATGCTGACAAGATTTGGGAACTTTCTGATATCTTTGTGATAAAACCAGGTGAGAAGAAACATTGTCTGAATTCAAAAGTTTGAAACCATGCTTTTTTTTTTTTTATTTTTATTTTTATTTTTTTATTCCATTTGGAGGGTATAGGGACCAGATAGGCTAGTGTGCTTGGTGTACCAAAAGAATGCAAAACCTGCAAGGCAGGAAAAAAGATAGTCCTAGAAGGTTCAGTGCCATAGGCTACCCAGAAGGCGGCAGTGCAAAGTCACATGATGCAATAAACTCATATGTGCCAGCCGCCAGAACATATGATATGTCCCCTGACAGGACTAGTAGCTGTACACAGTGCAGGTATTTCTGTAGTTTTTACTAAATATTTAAAGGATATTTAAATTATATACATATTAATTATTTCTTCCCATAATCCTCCATACTGTATAATACCTTTATTTCATGGGACATTTCAGATTGCGGGAGGTTGAGAACCAGTTTCAGGGCCATTCAGTACCGTATTTTGCTTTTCAGAGGTGAAGTAATTCACATGAAAAAGGAATTCCGTTCAAGAAAAAGTAATGTCTTTTCCCTTTTTCCATCAAACTTCCTTCATTGCTTAGTCTAATGCCACCCAAATGAGGGATTGTGTCAATTGGCATGAACCATAATACACATGAATGTTTTAAATGTTCAACTGTAGATTGCTCTATAATGAATAGCTGAAAAAGTTTCCCAAAAGACACAGCAGTCTGAGTATCTAAGATGTTGATAAGGTACTTATTTCTCCTATAGAAATATATTTCCAGTGATTTCAGCTGTGTTACTGCAAATTTACATCAGTGGGATGGAGATCATAGGCTTCTTCTATTGTCCCAGAAGCACAGAGCTGAAAAGTTTCAAAGCGTCAAATGAAGAATTTAATTTTCCAGGAACATAAAATCTTGAACAGTATACTTCCAAAGCTAAAAGTCAGTTTTAAAATGGTCCAGCAGACTGAGCAGTGCTCAGAGGAAATCTCTTGCTTGAGATGAGGTGGTCTTGTGCCATGGCCCCGATGGTGATTCTGGATGTCTTCTATGTCTTGTGAAGTAGAAATGCAATGGCCCAAGGTTCCCTGAACTCTGACAAGCAAAAGGATGAGGTTTAACTATGTGAACATGTTTAGGCATTTGTAATGCCTCAGTACATAGAATGAATCCTTTCCTATGTTTACTTTAGAGATGCATGTCACAAGCCTTCTGAAATGCGCGCCTCAACAGTACAGACTTCGTTCTGCTCTATGTAGAGACAATCCTCGATTTACTGCAGCGAGACATTCATTTGGGAGAGCCTGGAAGAGCAGTTTTGCTAGTAACTTTACAGAAGCTTACAAAAAAGGCCAAGAAAAGTCAAACTCTCCTAAAGGTAGATTTCCAGATGGGTATCATAGAGATTCCCCTAAATTCTTGTTCAGGTGACCTTTAGACCTGACTACTGACATTTCCAAAGGCAAAGTTACCAACACATCTCATTTCCTCTCATTTGACAGATGCCGAACTGGCCATACTCCAATATTAGAAGTAGACAAATCCAGCAGACTTTGGTACCCAAGGGTTCTCTTTTCTGGACTGCTGCAGGCAAATCCAGAAGTCTCCCAGCCCCAGGGAGGCTGAGCACATATTCCCAACCAACGCATGTATGTACATAGTACCCATGCAAAGCTCTCACAGCTCACTGCAGAGAGACCAGTGCCCTTATCAGCATCCACAAGCTGCACCTACATGTATATGACCAACACAAGCAGCCCACACCTGACCCTCCCTGCGCTGATCAGCACTGAAGTTCATCAGCGGAGCATATTGACCCCTCGTTCTCTGGATTCACACCACAGTCACTGATCCCTCAAATATGAGTGGGACTTTTAGTCCATCCAGCATCCATGCCAGGACCATTACTCAGTTGCCAGCTCTTTCCTGATTGAGGTCTCCCACTATTGGCAAGTTAGACCAGCTTGAAGTACAGTAACACACACACACACACCCTCACCCACACATCTACCCTCTAGAATAGAGACCATCCCTACAGAAAAAAGCAGTTAGAAGCAGATTTAATAAGACTGTGGGACAGACTGTGGTGACCAAGCATGGGGTTCAATCAGATAAACATGCTTACTGATCTCATGTTTACAATTGACTGGCCCCTTTCATCCTTTTTTCCTTCTGTTTTCCCCCCTTCACCCCTCCTTTTTTCTTGCCTTTGTCCTTCCCCTGAACATCCAATATTAAGTCTTACACATCTCTGTAATCCCCTTAAAATATCCCGTAAGAAGTTTTAAACAGTCCTAAAGCTCTCTTGGTTCCATCCGTAACCTCTCTTCTTGCTGCATCCCATAGCAAGTCCCGTGCCCCTGCATGCGTGTGCATGGAGGTCCTTTTACTGAATCACCTTCCTGGTTTCACGCTAGGGACAAAGTGCTCATCTTCTCTGATGGATTTAGGAGCAGTACACTTGGTGTGCTGTTTTCAGTGACTAGGTTACTAAGTTTCCTTCACCTCCTTTAATTCCTCTCATTCTTGTCTTCTCTTTGTGTTTATTTTAATTAGCTTTTATACAAATAATGTAACACTAGGCCATATCGAAAATGTAAATTTTAGAAAAATTCTCCAACAATATATTCTGTATGTTGATACCAAGACCTGATACAATAGGCATTTTGCCTGCAAAACATCCCCCAATAGACCAGTTCTTGGGGGTCTGAACCAGTTGCCTTAGTCTGTATGTCTGATGGAAGGGAAAGTCCATTAACTACAAAATTCACCATGGAAGAGCAGAGGTGATTTGTGCGGCTTATCCCAGTTGAAGAAAGTCTCCTACTAGCTTGTTCATACCTGTGGTTTGTATTGCCTTTGTCCCTCACATTGTACACAACCATTTAAAAATCATATTGGTTAAGTTTGTAACACCATTAGAGGTTAATAAAACTATGTGACCATCATCATCAAACAGGCATACTCCATACCTGATGGTTTCATTTATAAGCCTTTGGAGAGGATTTGAGGTTTTCAAAATGTTTGTTACCTCTGTTGAGTCAATCACGACATCCATGGTTTGGAAACTATCCCATAGTTTAGAAACCTTGTGAAAGAAATCAGCAATGTATATAATGTTATATCTATATACAGTGTCACATTTTATAACGTATTTTAGGGATTATGTTAAAAAGCCCTACTCTGAGACAAGGATTTATGGTATTTGTTTTGACATACTGTGTCTATGTAACAACAAGCCTGTGTTCATTATACGGATGTATTTTATATAATCACTTACACCCATGAGAGAGAATGTAAAGACACAGAAGCATTACACTCATTGTATGTGTTTTACTGACTCATCAATTTTTAGTGGTGTGTTTTATTAAAATATTTTGGAACAAAGCAGAATCTTGCCTACCAAACTGGCTTCAATCCAAACACACAAATTCTAATTTAGAGCTAAACCTGAAAAAAAAAAAAAAGTATTTGTAGTTTTTAAGAAAAAAACCAATGTCTTGAGTATTATGATCAGATCTCTTTGCACTTCATTTATCACACTTCATCATTTTCCTCTCTTCTTATTTTGTTCCTAAGGTTTGGGGCATCTCAGTATTTCTTTTCTATTTGAACTGTAAGGCAGCAGGAAAGAAATAGCATCTTTTACAATCACACAATGTCAACATACATGCCAGATTAATAGCTCTGGAGAAGGATCTCTGATACTATCAAGGAGAAAGAATAATGTCTACAGGAAAACTAATAGTAACAAAATGTATTCTCTGCCTTTATTCAATGTTTCTCAACTCCTTGTTGCTTCACTGGATGAGGAGGTATAAACCTATGAACAAGATGGCAGGGTTGTCAGGATTTGGATAACTGACTAGTCCATAAAAGATGGACGTCATCTAATTATGCTTGACAATGTTCAGCAATTATTTTCTCTACCAATGCATTGTAATTGCACATAGAAATAATAGTTTATATCAGGATAAATCCAGTGGTTTTGGTTTTGATTTGTCTGTGGGAACTATATTTGTGTTTCTCTAAAGTAATTTTAAACTGGAACAAAAATCCTTGAAACAGTTTTCTTGGGAAATTGGGGAAAAGATCTTCAGGTTATTAATTTTATTATTTGTGTCCGTTTGAATGACCCATTTAGGAGATGGATCATAATTTTTGTTCCTGAATAATTTGTCCTGCTTTTAAATCTTAAGAATGAGGGCATTGCTCAGCCTACCCTGTTATATTACAGAGCATCCCATAACATGCTGTCATTTGGTGATTTCTTGTTTTATTAGCCAGGCTGGTATTTTAGTGTCAATCTGTCCTTTGTGTATAATGACATTAAATACCTGGAATAAAAATTCAGTATTAAAAAAAAAAGGTCACCTAAAATATCAAACTTTTACAAAGAGAAGAAGGAGCCAAGGGATTTCAATGAACTCTGGCAAACCAAGTTGTTGTACACTGCTAAAAAAACCTTCTTCTGAAAACCTCAATGATAGGTAATTATATTTCTAAATGAGGCAATCATTGTTAAGCTATGAAGAATATAATTAATTTTATAACATTCTGTAATGTTGTAGTCAATACAGATAATAGACTTTTTGAGATATTAGCTGTCCAAACACATTCAACTAATTTTAAGAATCTCATTGTGCATTCTCTTAACTGAAGTCAACAGTAATAAAGCCCTTCTCTGTCACTGCGTTAAACTCAGTGGCTGAGTTTTGCTGAAATGGATTAATGGATTTTAAAGAAACAGTGTAGCTCTAGTTCACAGACATTCAACCAGTTTCTAACTTTATTTCATAAGGTTTTCAATTTGCAAGCACAGCACACTTTAGTATACAGTGGACCAGATTTCTCTTTTCTATAAACACACTGATTCCAACTAAAGATTTATCAGCTATATATAGGAGAGAAAAAAAAAGAACAAAACAAAACAAAAATCTAAGAAACAATTACTGTTTCAGATTAGTGGCCATCAGAGTCACTGTCTTGTATTTTATCAGGGACAACAGAGGATGCTTCAGAGGAAAATTCATGACGTGAATTGCAAATGTGTGGAAAAAATTTAGAAGACCCTAGCAAACAAAGCTCTGAGATCCTAAAACAAAAGCTTTTGCATGTAAATGTAGTCTTCTCCTTGTAAAAGATTGATTCTGGCTACAAGATTAATCTATAACTGTTATCACTGAAGACTATAGAGAAGATCATAGCTCGAACAAGAGGCAACCAGCTTACCTCTTTAAAGCAAAGCTAAGGTCTACCGAGAGTTATGCAAACAGGAACCTTTGAAAGTAATACACTGCTTGGAGGGAGACTAAGAAGTAACAGATTGCACTATGTCCCCATTCCCCACTGCATAACTCATACTTCAAGAGATGATTATTTTCTCTATTTTTAAAACCACTGAAAAGCAGAACTCTGTCCCACACCTGAATATTTTACGGTGAACAGCATGATGATCAGGGAGAAAAAGCAATTCTTGGTGTGGCAGATAACTAATCATGAGACGATTTTTAACCTGCAAAAGAACTTTGTTATAATTGAGAACAAGATGTGAAAATTTTGAGGGAAATGTTGATATTATACAGAAATGACATGTTGATGGTAACTTATCACACAGTCCATGTGGAAGAGAGTGATGACGATGTAAAGATGAATCACTATAGATACCTTTCAGTATATAGAATCACCTAGGTTGGAAGGGAACTTTAAGATCATCAAGTCCAACCATCAACCTTACAATGCCAAAACCACCACTAAACCACGTCCCTCAGTACACATCTACCTGTCTTATAAATACCTCCAGGGATGGCGATTCCAGCACTTCCCTGGGCAGCCTGTTCCAATGTTTGACAATCCTTACGGTGAAGAAATTTTTCCTAATACCCAACCTAAACATCCCCTGGCAAAAACAGAGACCATTTCCTCTTGTCCTATCGCTTGTTACTTGGAAGAAGAGACCGACACTCACCTCTCTACAACCTCCTTTCAGGTAGGCGTAGAGACCAATAAGGTCTCCCCTCAACCTTCTTTTCTCCAGACTAAACAACCTCAGTTCCCTCAGCCACTCCTCATAAGACTTGTGCTCTAGACCCCTCACCAGCTTCACTGCCCTTCTCAGAACACGCTCCAAAACCTCAATGTCTTGTAGTGAGGGGCCCAAAACTGAACACAGTACTTAAGGAGGGGCCCTACCAGTGCTGAGTAAAGGGGGACACTCTAGTCCTGCTGGCCACAAGACTCCTCATGCAGGCCAGGGTGCTGTTGGCCTTCTTGGCCACCTGGGCACACTGCTTGCTCATATTCAGATGCCTGTCGACCAACAGCCCCAGGTCCTTTTGTGCCAGGCAGCTTTCCAGCCACTCTTCCCGAGTCCTGTAGTGCTGCTTGGGGTTGTTGTGATGCAAGTGCAGCACCCGGCACTTGGCCTTGCTGAACTTCATACCATTGGCCTTGGCCCATCGATCCAGCCTGTCCAGAT
>VYXH01008555.1:0-12348 GCA_013397275.1 Burhinus bistriatus
AGCCCTAATTACCACCTGATCATCCTTAAACTCTTTGTAAACGACCTGTTAAAGACATTATGAAAGGGTAGATAGGGTAATTCATTAACTGTTCTTTGAGTAAGTAGGTTGATAAACAGTTATCTGAAAGCTATTAATTACAGGAATACTGTACACTTGCACATTCGAAGCGATCAGAAAATATATTAACATGTCAGGGTGGTAAACAAACCAAACTAAACAGTAACCATCATTCCCAATTTCTCTGGGCTGGCAAAAATGAAAGAAATGACACATGGCAGAGATTCCAGTCACTAGAGACAGCTACTCCTCCTTCATAAGCTATAGTCATGCTCTTTTAGCCTAAAGCATCCCAGCCCCCTATTCATCTGTAAGTCTAATTCATTGGTTATGTATTTAAGAATGGTAATAAAAACTTGTTTTAGTAATTAATTAGATACTCCCATCACTCAGTCCCATGCCAAAACAGATCAGCCTCAGGGCTATCTAATATCACCTTTATAATTATCCTGAGAAAACGCAGCTCAGTTCTAATAACCACAGAAAAGCAGAAAAATGTACGTTAGAAGACACCTTTTAAGGTCATCTAGTCCAACCTCCTGCTCAAAGCAGGGTTAACTTCAAAATCAGATCCGGTTGCCCAGGGCATCGTACTGCTGAGTTTGGAAAACCTCCAGAGATGGAAATCCCATAGCTTCTCTGAACCTCTCTTCCAGGGTTTGACCCCCCTCAGAAGCAGCATATAAGGAAAGATGTTCCTCAATATAAAACAGGACATAATGTGTGTGGGAAAACAGAACTGCAGCTCTTAAAACTATCTAAGTTATACAAAGGCAAAAGGAGAAAGAGAAAAATTTTCTCATCAGAAAATGCTACCAGCAGCAAAAGAAAACACAATACATAAATATTCCCATGTAAACTGTGTCCTTCCCTGTAGCCAGCCTGCAGAGGATGGCAATGCCATTCATTTTATAGTGCCCTAACATCATGTTTGAATTGTTTCTTTTCTACAGATATGGCAAATGAGTCTTAGAGACATTTATCATACTCCCAAACAAGATCTCCTTCCCTGTTAGACATGCACTCCATTTTACACTAAATATGATTTGGACAAGCCTGAGTTGCTGAGTGAAAGAGCTGCCCTTGCTGCTAGATCTAAGAAATGCCCGAGAAGCTTCCCCATGACTACGCCTTTACATTACTCAATAAATTGCTGACTCCACAAGAAGCACAACCCTACAAGACGAGTGTGCTTTTTTGTTAAAATAGCTTCGTTACACTTATTGATTGATTAAACACAGAAGCAAAATCTGTTTGCTTTCATTTCTACTTCTACAGCCTTATTTTATGTAGCACAAAAAAAAAAAATGAAGCTTCATTGCTTTCTTCTTTCATTAGACCAATATAAAATAAACTCCAAGCATGACAGTTACCACCATGATGCAGACTAGCTAAAGTGTACAAACATCATAACAGGAAGATAGTTTCCCAAATTGAGACAACAATTATGCCTGCTTTAGCTATGGAAATTATAGTATGCATAATCTAATTCCTTTTATTTTTCAAAGGAATTCAAGCCACTGAAATTTATGTAATTCTTCCAACTATTTTATTGAACAAGTTCCTATCATCATGTCTTGCACATAACAAAGAGACAACTGTACTTCCCATTTTTGCTTTTGAAATTAAAGTTACTATAGGAATGACTTGCAGTACTCGCAGCTATTATTGCCTCTCCAGTCCTCGCTGTGGAGGAATTAAAAGCAAAAATCTGCTCACACACAGAGTCAATTTTATGCTTAGATATGACACTGAGAAGCAAACAGGCACCAGCAGTACACAGAGGAAAAGCAGGCAATGCGTATGCTCAAAAGCTGCGCTATCTTTTCACTGTGAGAACTGAAAGTATTTCATTTAAACAGAATATGAAATCATTCCAAATATCGTGTGGAAAATTAATACTGACAGGATAAGAGTGATCGCATTTACTTAGCCCCATTTGCTGATTTTTTCTAAACTGCAGACAGTATATCAGAGACTCAAATGCAATTTAAAAATAAACTCTCTTTGAAATATGATCCTTGAAATGTTGAACATGACAGAGACACATTAACCAGCAGGCTCGGTAGACTAGTCTGCATTTAAAGCTATTCAGTTCTATTAAAAAAGTTAACAAGACTCAGGTTGTATCTAAACAGACCTCCAAATTGTTTGCACAATTCAACAGATATGTGGGTGTTCTAAGTATGGCCTTAGTTAGCTACATAATTACACTTAAATTTCAACTTTATTATTGCTGTAGGATCAAAGATGTAGGAAAATTTATAACCAAGTATTTTTACCACAAACTTTTCAACACTGTAGGTCTTTAAGGCTGGGATCATACGCAGATCTCAGCAAAACTTCTTTTAAAGTGAAAGATGAGATTATTCAAAGCAATAACTGCAGATAGGATTTTGAAAATATACACTGGAAAAGGGTAAACCGGAAGTCCAAATGTCAATGGAGAGGGAGAAATAAAAAATACTCCTTGTGCCCATCCTGCAACTGTGTTTGAAACATGCAGGACTGACGATACTAAGTCCATCTCTCTGATGCATCTTCCTGGAAGACTTGATCAGTTTGAACTTAACACAGCAAAAGATTTGCTATCTTTTTGGGAAAAGACATTTTTCTTTCTCAAAGCCCTTACTTGTTTTAGCTGTCTTTCCACTGAGGATTGGTTGGATTGGTATTCTAGTTATACAGAAAGCAGGAGAAAAGGTGGGTTCAAAGAGGCTATAGTAGAAGAAACAGCCAGTACTGCATGCTCCTACAGAGTAGCCTCTGTGAACCCACCTTTTCTACTGCTTTCCATATAGCCACAGTTCTTACTTACGCCTTCATCAGTATAAACTGAGGCTATTGTAACTCCTCCCACCAGGGCCTTCTCTATCATCTCTGTTGCTCTGCCTGTTCAAATGACATTTAACTGTGAACTTCAACTTTTCTAGAGCGTAAACAAGCTCCAAACTTCAACACCTATCTTTGGCTGCTTTCCTTTAGTCCATCTGGCCACCACTAGCCAAACTCACTACAGATCTTGCCTTCCTAACAACAAGAATTGCCTAACCTCATCTAATAATGCTGCCTCATTTTCTTGTCTGCACGCTCCTTACCATTTGGGCTACAGCTGCCAACATTTTAGCCAAGCCAGCGTCTTCTAGTTTTGGCCAGCTGCTTACGCAATCATTCAGCTGGATTATGATAGCCAGAGACGGCAAACTAAGCTTTCTGTTTTCTTCAAACAAGTCAAGGGAAAACTGAAATCTGCACGACAACAGAATATACCACTTGACTAATTCTTTATGTCCTTAGACTGAAAGGGGTTTTATGGTCACAAGAAAAACCTGTAACTCTTTGGGAAATGCTGCTGAAATTGGTTTTC
Source organism: Burhinus bistriatus (assembly GCA_013397275.1). Classification (NCBI taxonomy): domain Eukaryota; kingdom Metazoa; phylum Chordata; class Aves; order Charadriiformes; family Burhinidae; genus Burhinus; species Burhinus bistriatus. Next base: position 3,428 of record VYXH01008555.1, read on the forward strand.
TACATACAGCTTTACAAAGAATCATAGTAACAACAGATAAAGTTCAGCCACTGTGGTAGGTAGCTGTCATTATTATTTGTTGAGTATGATAAAGATTTTTGTGTAAATAATGAAAGTCATGAATTTGTTACACTTGGTTTTGATTGTGGGTTTTTTCATGCAGGCAGACTTTTGTCCCTGTAGCAAAGTCACAGGCTATGTCTGGAATTCCAGTGCCATTTTCAGGTAGAATTTCAAAGAATGAGAACTGTGTATCATCACAACTCCTACTTGGTCTTCAGAATAAATATTGCAATACCACATCCCACTACACGCGTGGGACCTGTGACCACAAATTAACATCAGAGTAGCAGCTAAATATTTTAGGTTTTCTGAACAGCTCGTGCAACCTAAATCTATATTTAATGAGTGCATCAAATACAAACAGAAGCAAATGTTGGCTTCATTTGTCCAAAACATCTGTTATTAATGTCATTATTTTTTCTTGGGGAAAATTCCTTGCTTGCTGTAATCAGATTCAAGAAAGTTCTTATCTGATTGTTTCCGATTTTGTTTTCAAGTAATTTTCCACACCATTTGCCATAAAATGATAAATTAGCACCAAGGAAAAAAGGGACATGTTTCTTAGACCCTGCAAAATTGAGAAATTTATTTTAAAATCATTGGTTGATGACCAGACTCTAATATGGAGAAAGCCCTGCTTTTATTTGGAGAAGAGAAAAGAAATAAAAAAATCAAACTCCTTCATTTTGCACATAGGGCTTGGAAGTTGGTGTAGGTAACCTTCCTCTTGGCCATCATCCTCTTTTAGGTTCATCCAAAACATTCTGAACTCACAAGGAAGGAAGACATGTGTGTGGGGGAAAAAGACATGATGCAGAGGATGAACAGTGGGAAAATGAGTAAAAAGTTATCAGGAGAGTGGGATCGAAACAGATGTGAAAGTGAATTTAGCAAAGAAATGGGACAAAGATAGATACACATACTTTGAAGAGCAAGTAAGAGGAGACAGTATTGTAAAACAATTAAGAAAAAGACATATAGGGTATAGACTGAAGAAGAGTAGAACATCATGGCAATTGAAAACCTAGCAGTCAAAGCAACATCAGGAAGAAAGAATAAGACAGAGAGTTGGCATTCAGACAAAATTAAGAAGACAGAGGCTGTTATATTGAAAACAAAAGGCAATGAAGCAATTGGAAAGTGCTAGGAGAGGGGAAGAAGTCGCGTGGGAGAACTGAAGAGACAGTGTAGAAACAATCTAGATTTTCACATTTAAAGTGGTTCAATTGCTTTTGAAAAGGAAAGGCATGGGTTTATTACTTTCAGTAAGTGGAGGAGGAGTGGGGGGAAGCTCTTCAGAGTGGGATCAGTTCTGAATCTGAAGAACAGCAGATACAATATTCTAAGAACAATTAGTATACTAACCATTTACTGCATCACACAAGAAGTACAACCAGACAATCCTGCAAAGTGAAGAATCCTATCTGAGCAACTGGGGAATTTAAGAATTTAATATAACACATTCAACATCAATTCATCAGGCACAATGGCTGTTTGTTAATGTAAAATAATGTATCAAAAGCTTTATGAATTTTGGCTTAGGGACTTGGAATGTTTGATACTTGAAATTTTAATGGGTTTGAGAGAAGAAAACTCTCCAATGAATAGAGCTGTTTTATCTTACAGGCATCTCATAAACTGTTTAAAATTGTTTAAAAACTGTTTTAAAAATGGACATATGATGAGTTTAGGGGTTAATTTTCCCACAAGAAGCTCAAATACACCACAGAAGTATTGTATAATGTATATAATGTCAGCTGCTTTTGTAGCTTTTACTAATCTGTTTCTTAGCCTTTAGAGACCTTTGTATCTGAAGCATGCACGCCACCTTTACCATAATGCCATCTCTGGATGCCAGGCATTTTTACTATGGGTGGAAGTGGTGATGCCTGTGGAATTATTATATGGCTCAATCAGCTATGGCACAAGGCACAACAGTAATACACTCAGGGTGGAGCAGTGAATTTTAGAGCAAAGCCCAGACTTGAGAGCCGTTCAGAGCCCTGTCACCACACCAAGGAGAGCTCTGAGTAGACATGAGTGAAAGGAAGGTGGGGTGCACTGTTTGGAGGTCAGGCACTGGCCACTGGCAGTGGTCGACCTAAAGTGATGCTCACCAAGTTTGACCTTTTGCTGCCGGGATGATGCATGCTTTTGGGATGGTTTAAATGAAGAAGAATGCTGCTTACTGCTGCTGGACTCCAAAAAACAGTACCAACTGCTCTTCCTTAGGAGATGAGGAAGTGGACTGCATCTGGCTGGGGTGGAATTAACATTTTTCATAGCAGCCCAAATGGTGCTGTGCTTTGGATTTGTGGCTAAAGCAGCACTAATAACACACCAGTGTTTTGGTTATTGCTGTGCAGTGCTTGCACAGCTTCGAGGCTTTCCCTTTTTCCCGCTCCGCCACCCTGGTTAGTAGGCTGGAGGTGGGCAAGAAGTTGGGAGGGGATTCAGTGGACCCAAATTGACCAAAGGGATATTCCATCCTGTATGATGTGGCCAGCAATAAAAGCTCAAGGAAAGGTGAAGGAATTCAGGATGCCTGAGGATATGGTATTTGCTTTCCCAAGCAACTCATGCTTAGGTCTTGCTTTCCAGGAAGTGGCTGGACAACTGCCTGCCAATGGGAAGCAGTGAATAAATTCCTTATTTTGCTTTGCTTTCACACACAGCTCTTGTTTCGCTTACTAAACTGTCTTTATCTCAATCCTTCAGTCTTCTCACCTTCCTTCTATTTTCTCCCTATCCTGCAGGAGAGGGAAGTAAATGAGCAGCTGGGTGGGTGCTTGGCTTCTGGCTGGGGCCAACCCATCTAAGGAACAATATAGCTTACAATCAGGAACAACTTATTCCCCCCACAACTACCATGGGAAATGCAGAAGCCTCTCTTATACCCAGATGCTGCAGCACAAATATTGCAACAGGTTGATAATAATAATATAAAAGCTCTACCTTGTTCCAAAATTCTACACCACAAGGCGCATGGTTCCACTTCAGAAAACAGCTTTAGGCCTTTGTAAATATATTTAACTTTTCTGACTGACTGGTTTGGCAGACATTTGACTCAAAAGCCAGAGGTAGAGGAACAAAACACATGATTAGAAATTTTACTATGCTTACACAGCTCTGAAATATGATACTGTGTTGGTGAAATCTAAGGGCTCACACTCCCAGTAATCTATCTGGAATGCTAATTAACACTGAAAACATATGAAGCCAGTTTAACATTCCTCCTGGGTGGACTTCCTCAGAGATAAGGATTACTACATCATCAGTCTGATATATTTGTATTGTATTTCTCGAAAATATGGCATTATCTCAAAAATAAATATCAGCTTGCTGAGCTTCTGTGAACTAGTGCAATTTTGCCTGCTGCTATTTTCCTAGGACAGGAATATGATGAAACACTGATTGGAACGATAGATCAATGTAGGACTCGGATGAAACCCCGTCGAAAACAACAGTTTCTCACCTCCACAGTATCTGTGCATTGATCTTAAAATTTTAGATCCTGGATTCAAATCTGGAAAGCACTTTAATTTCTAAATACAGCTGTCAGCAGACATCTGCTTGCCTTTCTACTGAAGACAGCCAGTGTGGGTGAGTTAATAACAAGGAAAAAATATAAAAGGAACAGAGTCCTCCATCATGACTGTGAGTCAATTATTAGTATTTCCAACTACAGACAAGTCCAACAAGCTGTATTTTTTATCTCTTACTGATCAACACAGTCTTAACAAATCCGAGGTATGAAACAATGGGTAGAAGAGACAAGGAAGGCCATAACGCTATACATTTAAAATTATTCTAAAGAAAGAGCTGAAATATGTAAATTATGCTGCTATTTTCACTGGATCTTTTATCATTGTTCCTTCAGTGAATATGAGGGACAGAAGTGAGGAACTTCAAAAGAATAGATAACATCTGAAGAATGGACAAACTGACAAAAGAGATTAGTGATGAGATGCGAGAGACCAGCCCGGCCAGATAACCCTCAACATCTGTATAAGAAATGAAGGAGAACGTGAAGGTTATGTACAGGATTACTTTTACTAGCAAGAAGTGTCTGAAGGACAACAGAAAAAAAGTTAGCATTAAAGACAGCTACCATAAAAAGGTTACTATTAAAAGTTAAACAGCAGTCACTGCTGCTTTATAAAGTGGGAGCCATATGCTACACGAACAGGACTTATTACATGTAAGGCAAGAGGTCTGTTCCAATATGGAAAATGCCACAAGGAAGAGGAGAAAAACTGAAATAAAAATGTACATGTCAGGAGGTTGCTGGTCTCCATTGTCCCTTAATATTAGGCGTCTCTCCCATTCACTAAGTCTTGGCTGTATTTCATAGACTTTTCCTGCTTGCTTTCTTGCATGATTTTCTCAGTAGGCTCTGGTGCTGACACTGACTTCTGGAATCAACACCGTACTACTACGTAAAGGAGAATTTTATACTTCTCAAGATTAGTATTTTGGGTTGTCCGCAGGATTGCCCAAACATCCTCAGGCATACGCCTTTTGGTTTATACTAAAATGGCTATTGTGCAGTTGTGTGAAATACAGGCCTTTTAGAAATGTATAGTTTCTGCTGTACAATGCGGCAGCTGCACAAAAAGTGATCACTGATTTCCTAAACTACATTCACGCACCAAGGAAGTAATAGAACCAGGGAAGTACTATCACAGTCTGACATGCAGTATGAATTAACTAGAGAGAAAGAGCCACATAAAGTGAGCAAGACACTTGGAAATCTTGCAATTCTGCACATGCTTAGCACTTTCATGCACATCAGTAATTTGAGACAGGTGCGCAAACAAATTTGTGAATCAATTCAGGAATTACTCTTTAGAAAGGATGTGGGACTGTACTGTCTTTTATACTTTACCCAGAATAGCAAAACTTTGATCTTAATGACTTTGTACAGGAACCATTTACAGCTGGGAGCAGAGATTCCCATCAGTCCCAATACAGAGCCCACCGAGTGTTGCACATGCCTTGCTCAGGAGCCTGGGTCATGCCATGTTACTGATCCATAAATTGTAATGCCTGTCTGCCTAACAGGTTTTTCCATGACTTAACGCACTAGGGTTCTTAGCATCTATCAAAGGCACTCAGATACCTTGGTCAATGCCACATTTTAAAAACCTGAATAGGTAAGCAGTTCGATTATTTAGCATTACATCTCAGTAATACCCAAGTGCTTTGGAGTTTCAGGGAAAGTTTGCATGTGAAGAAACCTGTATGAGTGTTAGATGCAATGCAATGACTTGAAAAATTACTTCTGGAAGAGTCTGTTCTGTAGCAGCAATCAGATGCTGCTATATCATCTTATAGCTATCATCTTTCACTTAATTGTTGTAGAACAGGTTAATCAGACCACTATAAAAACCCCTTTGAGAAGCACAACTGATATGTATCAGTGTAGCTCTAGTGATTTTAATAGAACCATACCAATTTATGCTAGTTCAAAGCAATAATTTAGGCCTCGTTATTGTTGAAACTCATGCTTGAAAAATAAATAATTTTACATGAATGCTGTAGCCAACAAGGACTAGAATCATAACACATGTGGCAGAGAGAACTGGGCTATAGTCAGGCCCCCAGAAATCTCTAGTAAATCCCACAATGCTACAAAACATCCGAGTATGGCCTGCCACTAGTGTTTTGGTTGGTTGGTTGGTTGGTTGGTTTTCAAATATATTTGAAATATGTTTGACTTTACCACTAGTGTTGTTTATATGGCAACTGATACAAAATGCTGTTAAGTTTCTTTTTCTAAACATCTGCAGAATTCCCCTGGCTGTAAGTAATTGCTAGTGCTACATTAACTTTTTTTTGGTGAAGTAGCTTACATTCACACATCAGGTCAGTTACAGATAACTTCCACCATTGATTTTTCTCCTGTGTCTGCACCAATACCTGAAGCGCAACTACAGATTCCTACTTTACGGAAATATATTTGCAACATTTGCCTTGCTTCTATCAGCCTTGGCTAGCAACACTTTCCAGCTCTTTCAATGTCTGACTACTGCTTTACAAAGGGAAAGAGGAGAAGGGAAATCTAGGATTTAGAAACAGTTGCAAACCCGCTTTTGCTTCCACTCCAAAGGACTATTAAAATATTTTAAAATGAATGTCTAAAAGAAATGTCATTGATGCACCTACAGCACAAGCATTAAGATAAAATACAGTGGCATCTAGAGTGTCCATTGACCGTATTTTCAAGCAGTTAAAAAGATTTATCATTATGGACGAACAATCCCTGGCAGAAGAATCCTTCTGCACAGAACGAGTAGACAATAATAGAGATGATCTGCTTTTTTTATGACTAAAACTTGTGCCTTGTCACACTGTGAACCCAAACCACACTGTATAAACTGTACTACTGTTTCCCTAAAGGATCTGATTTGCCACAACAGGTAAGTATAACCTGGATTCAAGTCTCTCCTACTGGTGTATTCCTTTCTCTTAGATTTCTGAAAACAGTATTGATTGAACATTATCCAGTAATACTGCACCAATTTGTTGGAGAAACTATCTGTGGCTTGAATGGTTTGAAGATTGAGTAACAGCTTCCGAGCACGTAAGGCAAGACCAAAGGCCAGAAGTTTTTTGACAATGAGAAGCAAAGATGGTTCCTGTAGTCCAGTATATTGACACAGGTTCATACAGGTTCGCTATGTAATTGCCTTCGCTACAAGCTTTAATACATAAATGAAAGCCTCTGTGTTTTCTACACGCTAGTTAAATGATCAGAATATATGAAAAGGTCTGTGCATCGGAAAATTGACTGAAAAAAGGGAAGTTAAGTTTGAAAATAACAGCTTTGCCCGAACCCCTGGAAAAAATATTTCTGTGCTTTTCATTTCTATCCAACTCTACTTTTTATTTAGACTGCTCTCTTCAGAGAACTGGAATATTATCTCACAAGTGTTTTTCACAGTCCCAGTGATCTTCATTGCTACTCTGCCATAAACTTCTTTTTAAAGTTATTATTATCTTTACTTTTTAAAAATTATTTTTCCCCAACAAATTCCTTCCAACCCTTACATATTCTTTCTGCAAACATTAGTGTTCCTTGGTAAACGTTTTATCATAAAAAAAGAATAAAAGGAAAATAATTAGGAATTTACTCTAGGTACTAATTTTAGAGAAAGACATTTCATTGTATTATACACACTTTTTGTATTTGGAAGAACATAAGGATATCAGAGAGAGAGGATAAAAGTCTTTAAACCTGTTAGTCTTGCTATATGTGTGTCACATTGTCTGGCAGTGTCATGACCTCTATTCCCCCATGATAATTCCATCAGTAACACTAAGGATGTGGGTAGCGTTTTCAATCTCTTCAGCTCTTTCTGCTAATTTGTCACTCTCCAAGTCCTGGAGCTAAGAAACTCCCAGGTTTTCTGTCTTCTATTCATATTTTATAACAAAGTTTGTTACAAGCCTTAGAAGTCAAAAAGCTGAATGAAGCTCAGCTGATTTTAATGTAAGGACAATGAAAGATAATTAATCTACGGCGAATTTAGTGACATGTTCAGAAAAAGAAAAGGTTTTAAATATATATTTGAAAGTACATATTAGTTGGCGAAATATGAATTTCTGAAAATGCTCATCTAATGCAAATTAATTACCCAAACTATACATTTTTGGTATTTGGAAAATACATTTACAATGAAGTAAAAATATATTTTAAAGCATGCACCAAAACCTCACCACCCTCTTTACAACTAAGTAAGCATATACCAACATAGCATCCTTTACTTTTTTCAGAAACATCTCTGATTCCTGTCATCGACTATACTGAGGTACCACAGAGCCCCACATTTTTAATAAACTTTCTAGATGTAACTTCAGATCGTCAAAGGTGTTTAGATATCTAATTCCCTTTGATTTAAATAACTAGGCAGTTAAACAATAAAATGTGCTTGAATATGAAAAAAGAACTTGTCACCTTTTTCAGGAAATATTATTTGAATGTTTAAAATATACCTTACATAACTACAATCAAACAAACAAAATGTCATCACAAACATATAGGAGGAAATTTTCAGCTGGTCAGGATGCTTTCTTTACTGAATTCAGTGAATTACTCAGGTGGTCATTGACACCAGAGGGTCAATTTTGGGGGTAAAATAACACAGCCCAAGTCGCAGAAGGCAAAGACAGGGACTGGCAGAATGAGGAACAGCACACTGTAGGAGAAGACCAGGTCTGAGACCAGCTGAGGAACCTGAAGGTGCACAAGTCCATGGGACCTAATGAGATTAATCCGTGGGTCCTGAGGGAATTGGCAGATGAAATTGCCAAGCCACAATCCATCATATTTGAGAAGTCGTGGCAGTCTGGTGAAGTTCCCGCTGACTGGAAAAGGGGGAACATAACACCCATTTTTATAAAGCGAAAAAAGGAAGACCCAGGGAATTATAGGCTGGTCAGTCTCACCTCTGTGCCCAGCAAGATCATGGAGCAGATCCTCCTGGAAACTCTGCTAAGGCATATGGAAAATAAGGAGGTGACTGGTGACAGGCAACATGGCTTCATTAAGGTCAAATCATGCCTGACAAATTTGGTGGCCTTCTACAACAGGGTTACAGCATTGGTGGATAAGGGAAGAGCAACTGACATAATTTACCTGGACCTGTGTAAAGCATTTGACATCCTGCATGACATCTTGGTCTCTAAATTGGAGAGACATGGATTTGACTGATGGACCGCTTGGTGGACAAGAAATTGGCTAGACAGTCGCATTCAAAGAATTGCGGTCAATGGCTTGATGTCCAAGTGGAGACCAGTGACGAGTGACGTTCCTCAGGGGTCAGTACTGGGACTGGTACTATTTAACATCTTTG
>VYXH01008555.1:12401-41177 GCA_013397275.1 Burhinus bistriatus
CAGTATCTGAAAAGGTGCCTACAAGAAAGCTGGAGAGGGACTTTTTTACAAGGGCACGTAGTGAGAGGACGAGGGGTAATGGCTTCAAACTGGAATAGGGTAGATTTAGATTAGATCTCAGGAAGAAATTTTTCAGTCTGAGGGTGGTGAGACACTGGCACAGGTTGCCCAGGTAAGTTGTGAACGCCCCATCCCTGGAAGTGTTCAAGGCCAGGTTGGATGGGGCTTTGAGCAACCAGGTCTAGTGGGAGGTGTCCTTGCCCATGGCAGGGGGGTTGGAACTAGATGATCTTTAAGGTCCCTTCCAACCTAAACCATTCTATGATTCTATGAAAATGTCTTGGAGACTGGTTCAGGAAACATCTGGATAATGAAAAATGTAACTAACCCACGACCTGTGAAAGTCGTCTTCCCTTCTAATCTGCCCTCACCTGAGATGTCTTCTGCTTTGTCTCTTTCTCCTGTCACCTTTTTATTACTCCTTTTTTCCTCAGGTTATGCCCACAGTAGTATGTGAAACATTCCCCATGACAGTTAGCAGCAATTCCCAGCAATTCCAGTCTTTGTGCAGAGGTTAAGAAATTCCAGGGACCATTCCCAATGGGTGTTTTTATTCAGCACCCCGATTTTTGGAAAGAAAATGAACTCACTGGAATAACGATGGATATTCATGTCAGTTGATTCAGTGCCTGAGGACACAATGTCAGCATCCTTTACGTCTTTGTCTATGTTGACACTATTTCTGCCTGCCCTGCTTCTTATTTCTCCCATTAAGTTGTTTTATACATCCCATGGATGTTTTATACATCCATGTCTTTCTAGCATGGAAAAGGGAAGGGAAAGGGTGAGAGTCTGCTCCTGGGCTGTAGTATGACAGGTAGGACAGGTGAATTGAAAAAGAGTTGAAAGAGGAGGACTGAGGAGTACTAGAGGTGAGACAAATAGGGCTTTCTCTTCCTGCTGACACTGGCAAAGAGATGACTATGGTTTCCTCGGAAAAGTTGCGCTCTGTTGCTGCACAGGACATTGGCTGTTGCTAAGGATTAGCCAGATGACATTCAGGTTGGTCGCCTACTTGAAACATCCAAAACTTGTCACCTTTGGCTTCAGCAACATAGTCAGTCTGCTGCTGTCTTTACTGCTACTGCCTATTTTGTCTGCTGTTTGGAACCAACCCTTCATAATTAAAGACAACAATGACAACAAAGATCTGAGGACTGCAGGAAGGCTCGATTGTCAACTTCAGATAAATTATTTCTTTTTTTTTTTTCCTTCCACAAATGAGTACTGCTGATGAAATCACCTTGATTAGTCTCAGAAAGAGAGCGTCAACATCCGAATGATATCATGAATGGATGTTATACAAGAAAATTCAAAATGTACATTTGCCATATTGTCTTTCGGTTACATAAAAATGATGCCAGTTGAATGTGAACCTTTTAATGCATGATGAGTAGGGAAAAACCACCATTTGAAAAGTTCCAAAATACACATTAGTGCTAATTAGTCTTCTGTAATAGGATTAAAGAGCCACAGTGAAGGACAATTTAAGCTTATTTCATAAAGATTTATTCTTATATGGCATTTCTCCAAAGTGCCATTTCACCAGCAACCTCTCAAGTTCAGTCAAACCAACCCAAAGTAAATGTTTACTAAACAATGAAAGTAGTTCAGTCTCTTCCCTCTTGGCATACAAGTTATATGCCTGAAAGAACATACAAACTAACTGGAACTGCACTGTGTATGTGTAGAAACATGTTAGGAATGCACTTTTGCAAGGCAACAGTGTATAGGTATCCTGGTTTAGCCCCAGCTGGCAACAAAGAACCACGTGGTCGCTCCCTCACTCCCCCCTGCCCCCCCCCAGGGGGAGAATCGGAAGAAAAAGGCAAAACTTGTGGGTTGAGAAAAAGGCAGTTTAACAGAACAGCAAAGGAAAGAGGAAAACAACAACAATATTGATAGAATATACAAGGCACGATTCACGTACAGCCACTCACTGACTGGAACTGAAGCCCAGCCTTCTCCAAGTGGTGATTCCTCCCCTGGCTCCGGGCTAGCTCCCCCAGCCAGATACTGGGCATGGCTCACATGGTATTGAATACCAGTTTGGCTAGTCTGGGTCAGCCGACCTGACTGTGTCCCCTCCCATCTCCTTGTGAAAATTAACCCTATTCCCGCTGGAACCAGGACAATAGGTCACACTCTTTTCCATTAAACTTCAAAGAAAGCCTAAGCTTACAGAAGATTTAATTTTATAAACCAGGACTAACACTTGTTCATGGAGTGATATTCAGAAGTGGATCTAAGCAAGCCTAACTAAGCCCACATAAAGAATCTGAAAATATATGATTTATGTGTTTTTCCAGGCCTCAGGCATACGGGAAATCAACTGGGGCTTCAGGTTCACATTCACTTGCTAATGATGCAGGTCATCTGATCCCCTTGCCCAGGCTGGTATACAGTATGGAAAGTAGTCCAGGGTGAACCACAGACGAAACTCATGAAAAAAATCCAGCCATTAGAAATGACTAAAACACATAGATAAAGCACACATGAGAAGAGTAGAGAAGTGCCTTCTACCATAACTTTAGAGTTTCTTTTTTTATGGGTCAAGGGCATATAAATGACATTTTGACAAGTGGAACTCATTGTAATTTTGGAGTCCAAGTCTTGAACTACATCACTTTCCATATCAGTTCTAAATTCAGCCTCAAATGACTACTGTATTATCATCGTCTTCTATATAAAATACAGCAACTTTCAGAAAAATACTGTCCTAGAATAGTTTACTCAATGTTTATATATTGTTTGGGTTTTTCAGAAAAAATTTGCAACAAGACTGAGGTATGAAACAAACATTCTCTTTTTAATCTGAACATACTCCCACAGCAATGTCTTTTTTAAAAGCAAATCTGGTAAGTGATGTATTTAAAATGTACCCGAGCTATATAAATCCTTCTAAGACTTTGAGCGACAAAACATCTAGAACAGTATATCACAGGAAGTTGTTGGGTTTTTTAAAGATTCAGGGGAATAGCTGCCTAGCTCTTCTGCTATGTTAAAATCACAAAAATACATCAATGGTTGAGGCAGCAATATACAAATCCCTTACATTTGCATGTAAAGTAGTAGGGTTTGGATCTGCAAATGTTTTGAAAAAATTCCTGCTTGTTATATCATAAGTAACCATTACATTTTCTGAAACAGAAAGTATGATGCTTTCATGCTTGGCTACATTCCAATTTGGGTAATTGCATCCTACCTGCATAAATTGCATTGGCAGTTTTCATTAGGCATGATATTATTCTTTATTTCCAACCTTACATTGCTGCTATATGCTATTAACACACAGCTTTTTGTGTTTCAGCCAAGAAGTGGCTGTATGTCTGTGAGGAAAAGCCCATATATTCATTGTTTCTTTTTTATTCATCCATTCTGCACTGCTCCCCCAAAACAGTATTCTGGATAAAATTAAGAAGCAACTGTGAAATTAAAAATACATTGCAGAAAGTCTTTAATTTTACACACACACACCACCCTGCCTTTTTTAAGGTTATAAGATAACCTTAAAAAAAATTTTTTTTTGTTGTTTTGCAGACAATTGTTGAGGTAGTTATAAGCTTTTGTGTGTCTGGTTTTGTTCTGTTTTGAATGTTTAGGTATTTGATTAGCTTACGGCAAGAGGAATGAAAAATCAAAATGGCATTCCATCAGAATTTCATACAAAACTAAATATTAAGAAAGTTAGGAAAAACCTAAAAGCAATCGTCCCCCCTACATAACATACAACGTGCAGCCCGAGTCCTGATGCAGAACCTGAGAAAATCACTGCCTGTGTTGATGGACTGAAAACAATGGCAGTGAGGCTCTGTCTCCACTGCAGAATCTGTCCCGAGAGAGATATTTCTGTTTGTTTTGATATGCCTCTGCAGATTTATGTTCATTTTTTAAAATTCTGCACTGAGCTAGTCTATTTCTTTACAGTTGCTTTTGCCCATCGTTTGCAAGTAAGTGTTTATGAAATAATGATTTTCAACTTTTCAAAATCAATTAATTAGAAGAGTAATTAATTAGATATGCATTACCATCTCTTCCAAGATCTTTGTTGGGAATAAAAGTCTGAGCGGATTTGGTTCAGAAAAATTGTCTGTCACTATGCAGGAAAATTCAGATTCCGGTAATAGAGTCAGGAAGGCAGTTTGGACTGAATTGTTGCAAAGACCAATCTCCCTAGCTTGTTGTGTTTTGTTTTTAACTCTATGGTCTCTGTAATGGAAAATAAAGTATCAAGACAACAGCATTAGCCCCATTTTGCAGCATCAGCAGCATAAATGAAAAGATAACTTAAGGATGGTGCTCAGTTGTACATTCTTCACTGCCTTTGTTCTGCCTCAAGTAGAAGTTAGATAAGGTAAGGCAGTTTCATCTTCATTTATCCAAAGATCTTGTTGACATTCCATAAGCTAGACTCTTGGAAGACATTTTTTATAACATCAGCCTTGATGAGCTGAAGACAGGAATGAATGTGTTCTCCCGTGGCTGCAGAGAGTTTTTCAGATCATCTACCACAATTCCATCATAAATGAAACCAGAGGAGGTTATTATTCTCTCTCTTTTCAAAACTATGATTAGACTAGAAGCTATACCCACAGTTACTGATCCTAGAAAAATATCTTCTTATATGTTAACGTACCAAACAAGTAATGGATTTGGGGGAGGAGGAGGGGAGAGGAGGAGGGCTGCAAAGGACAGATTATCCAGCAGTCAATAATTAAGTCTTTAGGCAATTGTACTGAAAAAAAAAAAAAATAGCACTCTAAATGGACTTCCATCAGGCCCTGATTTTTTTATTTTTTATTTTTTTCCAGCAACTTTATTGGATCTAACTTAATGACTTAATAACCCTTGGAAGATGTGGAATTGATAAAAGAGCTCCATAATGACATGATATCAATAACGTAATTCCCAGAGTTGAAACTAACAGCATATAGACACCATGGATCCACATTGGCAAGACTGTGGCTGTCCATAGATTTCGTGATGCATAACTGAAGAAATATCTTTTCTCTTAGTGGCACAAGACTACTGACACCACCAGAATGCCAAAGGCATTCTCTCATAGGTGCACTTTGCTTATTCACTGTATCTGCCCGTCAAGGCAGACAAAGCAGCTGTAAATCCTTCTAGACAAATTTTTATCTTTGCCAATAACTCCTGAAGATTTCTACGAGATGGAGTTGCCAGTGAAGAATGGCCACCACCATACTTAAAGATTGCAATTAGCCTTTTCAGAGACACACCAAGTATTCCTTGAAGTGATGAACCTAGAGAATTTAATTGTATGGCCTTATAAAGGCTAACTAGCAGAGAGATTGGGTATTACTGTGAAGGCTCCGTCCTCTATTGCAAAACCAGATCAACAACGATACTCACAGTCAAAACCAGAAATCATTTCCACTGATACTTGAATTAGCTTAATACACACACATGGTTAAAACGAAAGAAAAAAATAGCAGAAAATGTGCTTGCAGAGGAATGCTGTTTCATAGCTAGCAAGTCAGATGAGCAATAAGAGTTGTGGTGGTATGAAAAGAAAGATGACTGACAGCCTGAAAATCTTGATGACTTGTTTAGCAATCAGTTGCAGTGCCATTTGATCTGCAAATCATTTTTTCCTCCCAGTTCCAAGTAGGTGACCTTTCCTTTGGGGTTTGCCTCAAAGGTGATAACGGAAGAGGTCAGTTCTCATATTCTAAAGGTTGGAAAACACTTTAAGGGTGCTCAGTGTCTGATGTTTTAGCTCTTTTAAATTAAGACTACAATTTTTATCAGCAGAGATCTAGCATTCATAATTACAGAGTTCAACTAAGCAACCAAAGAGCTGTTCTTTTAGCAATGCAAATAAATGTTTTGTTTTTCTAAATCTTAAAACCAAATATATTGAACATATTCTACATTTAGTCCCATGCTTTCCTAAGTTTTTACTGGAGAGAAAGTAAAGCCTTGTATCTTGTATTTGTGCAGCCAGTGCAAGTTTCCACAGCCTCTGCTGGACAGAGAAGTGAGTATGGCCAGGGTAACCCATTCAGAGTACCGCTGAAATCTCTGTTGTTTGTAAATTAAAGTTTCTTTTTTATTTGTGATAAAGCTTTCAAAGCGAGCAGAACTGCAAATATTATTTATCACCTTGCACAGGTGAATCCCCAAGGCTCAACTGCCTCCACTGCATCCAGAAATGATGTGCATTTCCAACATAGCTCCAGTGGATGTCAGTGAAACCTACAATTTGTTTTATTGTGTTTATTCTATTAAACAGTCTAACTCCCAGTTTTACTATGATTTTCAAGCCATGATCTTGTGAGGTTATAGTAAATGGCAGAACCATTAAAGTATTTTCAAGTGCAACTCTGACAATGGTTTATGGCAGCTTGAATATTATACTTGAGAACCAATCATAGTCCATGATTCATAAAGTCAGGAATCACAGTTCTGAACATAAAATGCTTTTACCATAGACATACATACTACTTCTAGGACTATATGCATTCTTTATTGGTAACAAAAATGAATGCTAGTGACCTATGGAGTGCGTAAACAATTAATTATTATCAGCAGACAACATTTCTACATCAGTGAGATGAAGGAGCAACATTACAAAAAATCGGTATTTAGGAAATCTTTCAGCAGCAAAACTTGAAACAAAATCCCTCCCTATCAAAGAAATTTTAGTGCATTGAGCATGCAAATTAAATTTCACGATGAAACGGTTACAATAAAAGCCTCTTAATGTTCTATGAACTCTTAAAGCAAATATAAAATGTTTCAAGGAGACGCTTTTGTTTTCTTAGTGTTTACTTCACATCCCTGCCATAAATTAATCAATTTCACTGTAATTCCCTGAGATTGCTCAATTTAGTTGCACAGTAGGCAATATTAAGAACTGCTTCCTACTTCAGGACACAAAGAAGTTGACCATTTTTACAAACTGGGAATAACACACTTGTATCTTTCACTACAAATTCTCTCCATCCCATTTGTGTTTTATTTCCATTTAAACCTCCAAGGCATACCGCCTGCACTGTCAGCCTACACTCTAGATTTGATGTTTGGATTGAGGTTTAAAAAGTTTAAAAAAAAAAATAATCAAAAAGATATCCCTAAATATTGAAATGTGATTAGCCTGATGCAAATCCCCCTCTTCCTCCTCCAAGTCCTACCATGATCTGACTGACCGCTCTTGAGGGTACTGGATTTTTAAAAAGTGGGTATTCAACCATTTCAACACACTTTTTTTTGCCTCTTTTGGGTGCCTCTAGAAGGAATATCCATCCTAAATCAGTAGCACTTTTGGTTTCTCGCCAAATGCTAGAGCACTCATTATCTCCCACAGCTTGCAATTAGAGCAGCTTTTTCCTCTCAGGGAAACTAAACCCTTGGCAATGGATGGAACCGGAGCACTTCCACAGCTTCCTGAAGGTAACTGACTGATCAGTCGACCCATCGCTTTATGAAATATCTTTCACCTTCAGAAGATTTTTGATTTTAGGAAGTTTTCTTCACCAATTGTTTCACTTATATTTCACAAAATTGAAGTTATACTAATGCTAAGTAGATTGCAAACTGGAAGTTTCTCTGCCTCTGTCAAAGTTCACAGAAATCTTGAATGATAGTTTCAGTTTGAATCCTTGACATTTATTAATGCAACAAGTTTTCACGAGCTGGCTGATTGAAATGCTTTGCATCCTATGTATAGTAATTATTTTAAAGATTGCTGATACTATTTTTTTATTTGGCCATCATAATTGTGTATGACAAGAGCACATTGATTTCAAAGAAGGTATGAATTCTTCACGTGCTTTTAAGCTGCTGCTGCTTTCTGAGGTGTACTGGGGATATTGCAAGATTTTCTGAGACAACTCTCAGACAACAGAAGAGAATCAGATCTGCTTGGATCAGTGACTGTATTTCTGGCAGCTGTCCCTGTGAGTGTCCTAATAAGAGGGCAATGGCCACTGGCTTGTGCTATCGGCATCACAACTAAGTGCTGCCCTACGACGGAATAAGAGACATCAGAACTTGACTGAAATTCTGCATGGATGTAGGAGGGGATGCTCTTCGGGGATACAATTTCTTACCAATTGAGAATATCAAATAGCACTCACTCACTAAAGTGTTCTGGCTATCCCTCTTATCCACCTCAAAAATGACATTATCTGGAAGACTGCCATAACAACGGTGCTCTCCCTGAATGCCCAGGCATAATGGAATAAATCTCAACCCAGATAAGGGATATCTCTTATGTAGTCAAATACTACCTCTTTGGTTGTGCAGCGGTACAAAAGTGCTTTTTCTGCTTATTTTTAAACTACCACACTGTATCTGACAGAAATGGAATTCTAATATATTCTGGCAAGAAAAATCAGGGTAATATAGAAAGGGTAAATACACAGAAAACCTACATTTTGTCTCACACCTGCCACCATCAGATAAAT
Organism: Burhinus bistriatus; assembly: GCA_013397275.1. Lineage (NCBI taxonomy): Eukaryota > Metazoa > Chordata > Aves > Charadriiformes > Burhinidae > Burhinus > Burhinus bistriatus. Next base: position 20,897 of record VYXH01008555.1, read on the forward strand.
AATGTTTACTAACCATATCGATGCGTATACATTTACTATCTGCCTCTGTATAAGCTGAGAAGCACAGACCAACATATGCAAGCAGCCATACAAGCAACTACAAAGATAGACTGAAATATTTTTCAACATAAAATAGTGGGAGAGTTTATGCACTCAAGATACTACAGTTTCATTTAATTTCAAGAGTTCTATGAAGCATTGCTCTAATTGTACGTCACTTATAGTTCTTGATCTGTGAAGGGGGATAATAGATGTCAAGTCATTGTGCTAGTAGCCATTCACTCAATTTATATTTTCAAAATAAAAATCACACATGACTCAAAAACCCTTATGAGCACACTAAAAGCATCATCACAAAGCCATCTGTTTTAGGCCGTGTAGAGCTCAGTAACAAAACAAATGTTGCATTTCATTTTCAGATCTGGGCTTATTGATTATTTTACCTCCTGTGCTGCAGAGTATGCCAGAAGGCCCTGCTCTGGAGGCAAGTTGCAATGAAAAGAGACAAGAATTTTATTAGTGCTAGAAGATGCATAGCTCTGGTTGGGGAAAAATTACACAGCTCTCCAATGAGAAAAAATAATACAAATGAATGAGGCCTGACAAAAAGCAGAAAAAAGCCTACAGCTGCCATAAAATTGATAAACGCTGAAAGGGATCTCAAAGATAAGTGTAATGATGCCACAGTCAATGACATTTCATTATTATCTCTATGTAGCTGTCTAGGAGAGCAGGTGAGTCCTCTACCATGCTGATCATTATTTTGCCAACCAAATTAGAGATGAATCACCCATCGGATCTGTAGAACAGTCTAGTGCATCTCCTTTTGAGAGAAAAGCTCCTTTGACAAAGCAACACCTCCACTAACATCACGGCAGTTTTATTACCTGCTAACAGCAGCTAGAGAATTCATCGTCTTTATCTACATTTTTTAACAGTTGGGAATGGCACAAGGAAATGTCGAATACTCTGTGAATGGGTGTGGTTTACGGCACTGTGATATTTAAGATGTGGCAGAGTCTCTCTCTGCTTCACATGTTTTCCAATAGAAGAAAAAAATTTGTTTGGGGATGTTTTGACCCACTGTATTGCACTGACAGAAAGATGTCTTCAACAGACATTGCTGGGAACAGCAAATGCACTAATGACCACTGCAACCCATTCAGGCATGCAGGCACTCCCTCCCCATCACCATTTGTGAAAGGGTAGAAATCAGTGTTGTCTCAGTGGGAAATGAAAATGTATTTAGGTAAGTGGGTATATGCCCCTCATCCCTAAGTGCAAAGTCGACAGTTGGACATCAGCTCTATTTTTAAGAAATCTTGATAAGTAGCAAACATGGCTGTACAAAAACAAATTTGTCCCTAAGACAACGTTTTCAAAATCTCTTGGACCAATTTACTGAACACTGACTCAGAACATTGGGTCTGTTTTTCACCTACTCTGCATGGAGAAGGTGATTCAATTTCTTGTGAATTAATTTCTTCTTACTCCACAAATTCTTATATAACTTGGTGGTTTAAATTACTTATCTCTAATAATAGTATATTAGCATCAATCCTGTTCCCTGTCTCCCAGGGTTTTATACACCTTGATGATACTCCCCTCATTCTAGTCCCCCTAGAGCTTCACAGATCAAATTTGGCTAATATTTCACATGTTGCAGACTGTAAATTAGAGGTCTCTGCTGCAACCTAATCTCAGCAATGTCCTTCTTATTATAAGGTCACTGGAAGTGCACAAATTACTCCAAATGCAATTTTATTATTTCTTCAATTTGTGCCAAAATAATTTAAAATTAATTATAAGCACAATTGTCTGTTTACAAGCCTTGCCTCTTTTTTTCCTGCTGTCATGTAGTATTCTATGCAGACTGTATTACCTACAAATAATTTTCTTAAGTTAAAATCTGCATTTCTCTCCCTTTTCCTGTTGCCCATTGTGTCTGTTACCACTTTTGGGTCTCAATTTCATTGCCCTTTAAACTTTTATGTCTCTAATCCATTAAAGTAATCCAGTACTGCTTTCTATGCCAGTAGAAAGCAGTACTGGATTATTTTAATGGAGTAGAGACATATTATATTTAAGGACAAAACCACAAAGTCTGAGTTATCAGCATCAGCCAAAGTTTGGTTTTGCTAGTGGCATAATCTTTTTGTAATATGTCCTTCTCCAAGGTCATTTACATACGAGGTAAACATAATCTTTTCTAAAAATGATTGATGTTGCCTAGAAATTCAGACAAAATTTACAGGCATTTGCCCATTAAAAGAAACAACAACCAAACCCCACATTTAAAAGCACTTGAAATGTTCTTATTTGTATAGCTTGATTTCACTTTTTTATAGCAGTCCCTTTTGCATGATAGTAAGAGACATTTACTTGAAATTTAGCTGATGAAACAGCCCTATAGTATAACAACAGAGCTCTGTGGAGGGACAAAAAAGGTTTTACAGATACCAGAACTGAATGATTAAATTGTGATAAACTTTCTACAGATTCTTTTCAAATTATCCAGAATCTTACAGGAGGGATTTAATTCTCTATTAAATTCTACATAACAGTTAAAATATTCAGGCTGATGTACAAAGCATACTCTGAATTATAAGTGAAATGCCATGCCATTCATCAGCAATTATGCCTTTAATAAGTTCTGACTATTGTCAAAGCTTTCTAGCTTGTCAGCGAAGGTATGCCAGAGCTGATCTCCACAGGAAGATTTATGAATTCAAGAAACTCTCAAGAAAGCTCTCAGTAAAGTCTGCCTTTAGGATCTACCAATAATTTTTACACACAGTGAGAATCATCCAGTCTGTGGTCAGAGTGAGTAATTCAAAGTAAATGCATATTATTCATCTCTTTAGGAAAATATTTGTAAGCAGATCACAGATTCTTTGAATGTATTCATTACCACACAGAACTGCAGTAGGCACAAACCCTTCTATTAATTTTAGTGAGCTCTGGATTAGATCCTATTTTAATTTCCTCTAAATGCATTTTAAGTAGGATTTTACTTGCTTAGAAAGAAACTTCTATACAGAGCTCATTTACAGAGCACTGAGTATTTGCTGCTTGGTTTATTTAGGTATGACGTTGTTGCTCATGTCGACATGAATGACATGACGCCATTCTTTCCCATTGGAGGAATACAACTCCAGTCCAAACAAAACGGAGCATGTAAAGGTAATGGGATATTTTAATCCCTCTAGAGAGGCTAGGGGATAAACTGGATTAGGGTGTTTCACAAAATTCCTACACCAAGCCAGCATTGCTTATCCCTAGAAAAACATGTAAGTTGTACTTAGATTACTATGTTATACTAACAGTGTGCAATCTTTATATTAAATGTATTCTATCCTTGATAGAGATTTGGGGATCAAAGATGCAAAAATAGAGAGCAATGGTGAGACTATGTCATTTCCAGGGTGACAGCATTAGACCTCACAGATAGAAATTTGGGGTCCTGCTCCTTAAGCAATATCCCACATGGAAAAAAACCCCATTATATATTACTGATTTTTATCTTTGTACCATGAGCCTAACAGTTTCTTACGCAGATTATCAGGATGCATGAATATCCTGGTTAGACTTGACACAGGAATACTAATACCATGCTCATTTATGAACTTGGTGATGTTTTCAGGTTCCTGGCAAAATCTTTGGATGTGCCTGCAGTACATAAAGCATACCTCTATCCTTCTATAATCTTTGAAGGAAGAAGTTTATCATCCTACTCTACGAGAACAGCTGTCTATGCTAGCATCCTGGGAACACATACAGAGTACTCACCCACCACCACATAGGATATACTACAAAAATTGCTTCTCACTTACATTAGTTCTGAATCAGAAAATTTCAGTGAGCAAGTGCTTAACTCAACAACTCTGTAAAATAATTATTCTCTCCGGGACTTCTTGGCAAATGTACAGAGACGGGAGTAAGGGCAGCGCCAAGTCTTGGCTATCCAATGCAAAGCTGTAAGCTGGTCATTTATCCACTAAATAATTTGTAAGATCATATATTTTACTAACTACATTGTGATTCTTAAAGATTCAAGAAACCTGCCTTTAATTTAGCTTTTAGGCTATTTGCTTATCCTTTGTTATTCTTTTATATGTGGAATTCCTCTCTAGATCTCAGAATTGCCAACAGCCGTTTATGTTGATTTTACCTCATTTGTAAGTGTGTCACATTTCATCTTGTAGCAGGATATTTCTTGATCCTTTCATCCTAAACTTCATCTCCCCTCACCAGTCATAGGTTTGAATATACGTATGACAGATAATCAATACTCTGCAAAAACTGGTCAATGCAAACTAAACTGCATAATGCCTCTTGAGTCACCATACCCCAAATCTCAAAGCACCTACAAAGAATCCAAATTCTTTATCTTATTACTTCTCTACCAAAGCTGTGCGTTTGGTTCATTTGAACTTTCCTGCAGAGTTGAAGGAAAACTGTGCAGAGACTTTCGGCTAGTCAAAGTCCACTAATTGTACTGTGTTCCCAGAACATGATTACAGAAGTGGCGTGTAGGAGGAGAGTAGCTTTTGTCAGTTTTATTTCCATAATCACACCACCAGAGAACCATAGCTAATGTCCACTTGCATTCATAACTGAAGACTATGTTTCATATTGGAAGTCAGTAATAATAATAAGGGAAAGCATCATTAAATGGATGTGGTTTGGTTTTCCTCCAAAGCTACAGCCCAGCTATATTTCATAGCTAGATGGACAAGATAAAACCTGTTACAGCGCTCTGCAGTTGGGTCAGCAGCAGGTAGCACTTCTAGAGTTTATGATTTGTCTGGAATAACACTACACAGACTTTACAACAAAATTATGAAGTGATTCAGAATTGTGCAAGATTCAAATGCATGTATATGCAATACATATGCCTTTATGTCACAGGACTAAAACTGTGTAGACATATACAGGGGAACAGTAAGGGAAAAGTGAGAGAGCGAATGAAGCTCTCTGGAGATTTTGCTCTTGCTGCATGTATGGGAAGAGAACACATGCTGAAAGTGAGAAGGGCAAAAAAAAGCCATGAGACAGGCAAACAGCTCAAACAAATTATGTTTCAAATTCAGCAACTCCTACTACACTTTGTGGATATTTTCTTAAATGCAGATTTACTTAAGAGTCTAAGAAATATCCTACTGGGCCTGCTCTTCTGATCAATGATTCTCTACCCAACATGAAAGTGAGTACGCTGATCTACCCCGTGTCTTTCTGACTGTGGTAGTAGGAAAAGCTGTTTGGGATCAGGTATCTGCAGTCTGTCCATTCCCACTTCCCCTTCCAAGGCAACTCCAGTCACTCACCCAGGGATATTGCATGGAAAAAGCTTCCCTACACTTTCCCTGCGATGTCTACTATGAATCTGCTGTCCACAGGTTTGACTAATCCTCTGTGAACCTCCCACTCTTGTCTGTCTGTGTTTTCTGCTCTGGCAACAAATTCCAGAAGTTCAATACCACTGTTTAAGAAAACAAACAAAAAAGTACTTTCTCGTGTACATTGTAAATGGATTTCCCATCATTTTGGTGTATGCAGCCCTGTTCTACTTTATGATCTTGTTCCTGTCAGTCATATCCTCACCACAGCATTTTCTTCTCTAAACCAGAGAGCCCCAGTCTTTTTACTCTCCCTTCCATAGCTCGTTTCTTACTTACTTGGCTCTACTAGAGCTACTAACAGCCTTGTCACATTCTGCCTACCGTGGTCCAAGCTCCAGAAATTGTGTATATCAGTAAACCAGAAAATACTATGGTCTGAGACTTCTACAGGAAAAAGGTTTTTTTGCAAAGTCTGATATTATTTAAGAACAGAACAGCTCTGAAATATCACATCTTTTTCTGATACCTTGGAAGACAGGACACACAGCTTCATGGAGCAAATTACAGTAATATTTTCTGCAGTCATGAAATGAAACATTTAAAAGTGAAGTAAGCAGAATCACATTTTCAAGAAATAATTGTTATCCCCAGAGTAACTCCAAATCCTCAAGAGCTTTATACATTTCTCATGAATTCCAAAACAGGAAAAAAAGGTGGATCTTAGTAATCCTGGTGAAGCTGAGGGCTACAGAGGATAACTTGGTAAATTGTATTATTAGTGTCAATGTTGATAAATACATTCAAATATTTTCTCATTTTTGCTGTCTCTGTAGATTTCATGCTGCTATAGTAGAAGGCTAAGCAGACACCGTATCTGTAGAAAATAAAGATTATGAAAGATAGCTGAAGTGGATCATTATAACATAACAACTGTGGATCCTCCAGGACAAGGATATATTACTCTGATAATACCTGAAATCCTAACACTTCAAGATTAATTTACTATTTATGGAATACGACACAAAACGTGATCTCAGAAGACCTTTTCAAGACCTCAGCACTTTAACACAATCTATTTAATAAGTAAGAAATAAAAATAAATGCTAATTCTGTACAACTTTCAAAGCAAAGAACTATGGGACAGATCCAAAAAATAATTTAGGTGCTGACTCTCTCAAAATCAATGGATCCATGTAAATCTTGGCCTAAGCGTTATTATTTGACAGTTTATCAAATATATTTTGTTTAATGTGAAATGACAGGTAATGTTTAATTGGTTTCTAACATCAATGCAAAGTATTTCTGTAGCCAATTTGCCAGTTTGTGAATTGAAATAAAGAAACACAAAAATGGTCATTTGGGAGAACTTTGTTTTGTAGGCTGTCAAAACTGGATATAATTTTTCTTAATTAAATCTATTTATTAAATTATGCAGTTTTAATTAGTTACAGATTTCAGATAATCTTTCTCACCAATGTTGAAAGTACCCAAACCATGTCACTCATGTATGTGTTCCTTAGTACAAAATTTATCGTAACTAATGACAGCTCGTAATAACATGAAAGATTTTCTTTCCCTCCCCTTTTAATCTCTAAAAAAGAATGGAAATTAATTGCTCTTTCTAATTCAATACGGTGACTTCTGAAAGTAATCACTTGACTGACACAATGAAGTATGGAGGAGCTTATGCTGTTGTTTTTTTCATTCTCATCCTCCATACAGACTCTTGGGCTTTACTTAACAAAACGTCCACTATCTTTCTCTTTGTTAGCCAAGGGTGATCTTGAGTAAATTAATATGACAGACATTTTCCATAAGTAAATAAATGAAACTCCTGAAGGCTCCAGTACAAGATACAATTATATACTTACCCCAGAAGAAATGTTTTTTTCCATGCCAAGATTAAAAATGAAGAGTCCAGAAAGAGAACAACTTTAAACTACAGACAAAAAAAAACCAAAAAAGAGAAACTTCACCAACAAATCTTCGGTTCAGATTTTCCTCATAAGGACAGAAGTTTTTTTCACTTGTGCATTTTACCATCAATAAAAAGTCACTGGTTCTAAATATATAGCACTAGTATTGTTATGGACTTAAATACCTTCATCATGCCCGTGAATTCAACAGGACTAAGGGTGACACAGCAGATCTGAGACACCAATCCATACACTCCCTTGAGTATTTGGAAAGAAACATAAAGGACTAAGGTAAATTCCTTCACTGATTTCATTAAGAATTTACAGAAATCTGGCCAATTTACTAGACTGGAGCACCACAGAAAAATGAAGGTTTGGACCATCAAAAAACCAGAGGACCCATATCCAAAATGAAGACCGTGAAGTTGCTATATTTTTATATCATCTTTAACAAAGGCACACTGTTTTCTACCCCTATTCCACTGCTCCACCACTGGGCTCAGCTGGGACCCAATTAAAGCTGAATATACGCTTTTTCAATACCCACAAGTTTGACCCCAGGCACACATTTCAAAGCACTAATTTTCATGTTTTATGTATTTCTAATTCAGTTTCAAGTTTCAAAATAACCTAAATAATATACCCTTTTTAAAAGTTGTTTTTGTTTTGCAAATGAATTTGTTCCTTTTAGTGAAATTGGAAGGAGAGGGAGAGGGAGAGGGAGAGGGAGAGGGAGGGGGAGGGCGAGGGCGAGGGCGAGGGCGAGGGAGAGGGAGAGGGAGAGGGAGAGGGAGAGGGAGAAGGACACTCTGGCCCTGCTGATGTTTATTTAGGAAAGAAATGGCTGACAGCAAGAACTGTGCCACTGTGGTCTGCTCTCCTGAATCATCACTTCTCACCATCTACATTTGTATGGGAACATCCATCTGTTGTAGAGCTGCTTTTTTATGCCTTTCAGTGCATGACAATCTAAGATGATCAAGGTACTATGTGAAGGTAGGATTATAGCCAGGAAGACAACCCCATACTAGCTTTCATTTAGCTAGCACAAGGACAACAGCAAAGCCAGAGGTGTGGCTTTCACTGCATCCATCGACATATAAGGCTAGAGACCACCGAAATCTGTGCTCTTTCAAGTGGTTCTGCTCCCTTGGCAGGCTGAAAAACAATCATGTAGTAGGGTGGGGTAATCACAGATTCATCTACTAGCTAGTCATATCCTCCAAATTGAAAAAATCTGCCAGAGAAATGGACATCTTTGCCTCAGATATGCACTGTCTTTTCAAATGTTGTAAAATGAGCTCAATGCACCCAGAATTAGTGACAAATGAATGATCCTATATCTAAAAAAACCCTGTAGAGTCTGAAATTATATGAGTGTGTATTGTAAAAAAGGGAAACACTTTTCAAATTCCATGTACGTGATGCGCATCTTTTCCTTTATTCTTGAGGAGTGAAAATCTGTGATTTTTACAATTCAAGCTAGTCATTACATTCCCCAGTTCTGGGTAACCTACCTTTCAGATCTCTGCATACAAATTTAAGTAAAACCTCAATAAATCTCTGCAGACTAGATAGTCTAAAACTACTTATAATAGCAAAATAATAGCAAATGTCTTTTCTTCATATAAAGCTATGTTTTTGCAATGAAATATGTAAGTCTGGGGTTATTATCCCAAATGTCGCACTATGCTAGTGCAGCTGTACTGTTTCTCTGGTCAGCATTACACTTGTTGCCAAAGTTTTGTTCAAGATGCATGCCACTGTACGATGTCATTTTTGTACACTGTCTTTCAGAGCACAACAACATGTTCTGACTACAGGTCCTTGCTGTGATGAACAGAAGGTCACTAGGTCTATTTTCCAGCAATTAAAGCATTTTCATGGAACAAAAGCTTGTTGACCAAACCAATCCTTTGATACCATAAAAAAAAATTCCTCTAAGACTCAATAATGGGAAACTGTACACTGCTGTTCTGAATGTAAACAAGATATTTAACATATAAAAAGTCCTGAAAGTAGAGAGGTAATGGAAATAAGCCAAGTGTCTCTTCAAACCTCTCATTTTTACCTCTATTTTGGTAGTTTCAAAGTATGAATTGAAAGTAAATTTGTATGAACAGTATGTTTCAGTTAGCACCTGGTTTAATTTTATTGTTTAGACATATCTATAACCTAGAAGTGAAGTTCACATGCACGTTCATATGTAAATAAAGCTTCAGTAATCTCCTACAGACTAGCCAACTAATAAAACCATGAAATCAAAGTAATAACAGTTTTAATACAAACAAACAGCTAAGGGTATACATTAAAATGTTTCACTTGTGGCATCACCTCTTCACACGCAAATTGAGATCAGTTTGCCATCGTCACATAATAAATGGAAAGGAGGGCAGGAGGTGGAATTGCAAAGAAATAAAGACATTTAGCACCGAGCTGTTTCATACAAAGTGGGAAACAGTTTCTTGCTGGAAGAAATACTTTTGTGAAACACAGATCCCATGCTGTTTATCTAATGACAAAGCAGTTGAACCAGAAAGATGGATGGATTCTCACTGGTATTTCCTGCTGACCACGTTAAGTACCATAGCTGAGAGATTTTTAGACTTTCCTGGAATTACTTTCATAAGACTTGATTGAACTAAATGTACTCCATGCAAATCTCGGAGTATAACGAAAACTGGAATCAGCAACAGGGGTTTTCCTTGCACTGATTCAAACCACAGAAAACATAGCTACGTAGCCTAAAATGTAGAAATAGTGCTTGCACAAAGACTTCATGGTTGATAATCACCTTTCTGTGCATCATCAGAGGATTCGGGTGTTTTTAGATTTCACTAAATTACAGAGGAAATGAGGCTGAGTTTCCACATTACTCAGAGTGCAATCAATTATAATACTTCGAATTAAAGCAACTACCTCTACAAACGCTCATCACTACCCTGCAACATGAACTAGACATGCTAATTTCATTAGGACATTTTGAAGCCTCAGTTACACATCTCGCAATGCAGTCCTCCAAATGAGCTACTGTCAGATTTGCCTAAAATTGCCGAGAGAAAAGTCGATATATACTATAAAGCTTAAACTATAAACAGCTACTACAGAGCTTAAACAGGATCAAAACATAAACCGGGACTACAACACTGCTAAGGTCTTCAGCCAGCCAGCAACCCCTCCTCCCCCGCAAAACAACAAAAACCCCCAGCTACAGTTTAGATTGATATAAGCATCACTCACCACTTTGTGGCTAACCCAGTGGCCAAAGTAACAGTGCAGAAAATTATCTCAAAGGACTTTCAGAGAAGAAAGAATATGATCGCTGTCGTTGTTAGACTGTTGAGACTATTGTTCTCAAAATACTTTCACCTCACTCAGATCTACCTTTCTGTGTTAGTTTTTAAGTTCAATCTCTTTTCTTTTGTAGCTCTAAATCAGTTTGCACAAGCCTGTGCAGCCCTTCTCAAAGCACTGGAGCAGTGTAGATGAGCTTCACTGATTTACATCATCTCAGAATTGGACTCAAAAGACTTTAAGTAGCATGCTGAGATCGGATATGTAACATCTATACCAGAGCATCTAGGATTTGATTGCAATATAATGAAGAGTCATTTAAGTAATTACTTTTGCATAAATTACTCTATGCTGGTATGTTCCAATCTATAATTGCTGCACATTACAAGCACCATGGTTACTAATCAAGGGCAGAAAGGAATTCGAGACCTGGAAAGAGCAAGAGAAATTAGGTAGAGCAAATATATGGTTAGAGTAAAGAACAAATTACTCATCTGCCATCTTGACATGTAGTACGCGTATAAGCAACAGGGTAAGAAAAAGGACCCTAAAAGGACACCTACCCACCCCAGCCTGGATAACACGTACTTCTATGTGTCACAGAAAATATAAGCAAACTGATCAGGTTTGACGAATATAATAGATTCCCTCATCAGAGTTTAAATAAAAAAGATAAATCAAGATGCCACAGTCACCATGTTTTGTAATTCTATAAAACCCAATAACCCTAAAAGAAATTGTTCCATTCATTAGAGAAAACCCTGTGTCCTAGATGTAGCAGCCTCTGGGCCTTCTCCTTTTTTAGGAAAGGAGTCTGTGGCCACAGCAGAAGTCCTTATGCTGATTTCCAGTAGCAGAGGAAACCACCATGCAGGATCCCTGGCAAATGCAAGGACAGAACACGAAGCAGAACACTGGTAACTTGAGAAGCCCACCCATTCCACACACAGCATGGCAGCAATAGCAGCTGCTGACTTCTGATGCATATTTGCAAGCTTTTTATGACCCTGGACCGAACTGCAGGTTTTGCAGTCAAAGCCAAAGCAGTTTTGACTGGTACTCATTTTTTGTTAGGAACACTTGGCACAGCTGCTCTCTTATGAAACTAAATGTCTTGTGACAGTAAGCGTAGCATGATGGAGGGGGTCTGGTAGAGATGCCGAATGATCTTTGGCCTTTATTTATATGTGACATTTCCAGAAAAAACGTTTTATTAGATAAGCCAGTAGGGAGCAATCCTTCAATAGGTGGCTATGGCCGCCTTCTTCTGGCAAAGGTGAGCAAGCTTCTGAGAATGCAAACTACAGGTTAGGAGGATATGTTCTGCAAAGCAAAGTAGAAATGGAAGAATAGGAAGGGATAACCCTTAAAGGGGAGTCCTATTTGGACTGAATGACTCCTGAGGCATCACCACATTAAGAGCTGCCCACAGGGCTTATCCTGGTAAAGCACTGGAACTACCCACCAAGCTCAGCTGTCCCACAGTTCATTGACCAATGTTAAATGAACCATCCATATATCACCATTGTCACATATAACAATTATGTACCCTCAAACCTTATTAAAAGCAGAGTGGAATTTGGTGTAAATACAGGCAAACTGAGAACAAAAGACCACCAACATGACAGACAAATTTCCAAAACAACACAATTCAGGATGGTTTTCTTTCACAAAATTCCATCTGCAGTCCTCTCTCACATAGAAGTATGCAAGTTACAAAGTCGGTAAGTCTACAAACTATGAAAAAGAAGATGTGGAAGAGCAAATGATGTCATTGTTAACAGCTTCAGCCATCATCATATATATTCAGGAAACTGGGTCAAAGTCTGAACTGCTTCCACGTTATCTGGAATGGAAAGAGATTCCAAGTTTCTGCATAAAGCATGGAGAGACTAATTAGTAATTAAAAGGCATAATTAATGAATACAACATAGAAAAAGGAATACAGGAAAGAACACTGTTGTCTCCGTTCCCCTCCCCCCTTACAGGTTGTGTTGGTAGGATATGTTGTCTAGCAATTTGAAGTTAAAGCTAACGAAGTCTTCTGTGTGGGAATAGGTTTATATACACATATAGCTACATAAACACATATGCCCAAACACAAGCTAATCCCTTTAATGAATCCAGCCCACAACAGTCTAATCATTGTGAGTTTTCTTTATAACAGAAGCTATATTCAGATGCACAAACACAATGCAATCTCGTTTGTAAAGTACTACAAGCTTTATCCTTTCAGAACCAGAAAATAATAAGGTGTGGTTATTTTTTCTCCTCAACTTTCAGGTCTCCTTGGGCCCAGATTTTAAATCTTCCCAATGTTAATTTCTGTAGCTCAATTATGCTACCACGATTCTTTTTCCCCACTAGACTTATAGTGTACAAATCTACAGAGAAAACACCAGTTCCTGGCAAGAGCTCTTGGCAAAGTAGTGATCCTTCCCCCTTCTCAGAGTCATTTTGAATATTAAGACTATGCACAGAAATAATAAAATTTGTCACGAGATGGTTAGGGTTTGTTGAAGCACCCTTTGAAGCCCTGTTGAAATGTTTGAGTCAGGTTTTGAGCTTGGCCTTTTCCTTGAGGTGAACAGAAGGGCAACAGAAAGGTGCAGAAGGAAAGAAACAGAGAAAACTACTGGAATGGAAAAATATCTTAGCAGACTAATCCTTGCAAAAGTCTACCCATCTAAAGGTACTCTGAACAGATTGGTAAAGGTGACTCAAGCCAAATCTGTTACTTTAGATGAAACCTGCATTTAATGTAGGAGTTTCTGCTGCTCAGTAGTACTACAAGTTGCACAAAGAAATGCCTTGCAATATACTTGTATATCTGAACACTGCTGGCTAATATTGGGTATGGCCAGCAATTAGAAATTTCGGGTTGGGATTAGACTAAAGATTTGATATCCCGGCTGATAGTGTAACATGTACGATATGAAGGAATTTTCTCCCAGAAGGTAAATAAGTAAATAGAATAAATGAGACAGTGACAAAAGCAAAACTTCATTAAGTGAGTTACAGTTATCCAGTCATTTTTCCGTCTTGTAAAATTATCTTTCAATAAATACAGACTTCTGAAAATGAAGAAAAGAATTAATATGGACAGTCATGTAACCTTAGCTCTTCCCTCTACTCTCCAAAATTAGTGATAACCAGTATGATTTTTTCTTCTTCAAGCCTCCTAGCTGCATTCATTGTTACATATATTTTTATATGTATTGAGTCATGAGTAAATAGTTGCAACCAGCTTAAAAAACCAACAAACTTATGAAGGAGGCTACCAGGCTAGTCACGGTCAGTGAAAAATCATCACTAAGGTAAATATTTCTCTCCCAACACCTCTGCCTATAATATAGAAAATTCCTGAGAAATACAGCATTGCATGCGTAGGTTGTGCCAGTTGTCAGGTAGAGGAGGTTGTCAGCAGTTGAAAGGGAAAAAACCAAGAATCCCAGCTTTTACTAACAGAAAAATCCTTTCTTTCATTCTTCTTTCAATGAAGAACACTGCATGAGAATCCAACACTACAAAACTGTTTTAAAAAGTACCAAATTCACTTATTAGCATAGAGGTCTTTAGACAGTTAAATCAGGGTACAACCAGTCATGGAAACTGTTAATTGTCCAAAAGGACACAGCCCTTGTATCATCTTTTTCATCTTGAAATATGGTTATCTTCTGTAGACAAATAAATCAGACATTATGGGGACTAGATTTACTGCAGTTACAGGAAGAACAGTATTTGCCTTATAAATTCTTGCAGCGCTCTTTTCTTTATACCCACTCGCTAAGCAGGCTAAACAAGATGAAATACTGATATAGTACGGCTACCTTTGTATTATTCAGGCATTAAAAACTTTGTTATTACTAAGAAGTCAAAAGCAAGACAAAATTATTTTCAGTTGCCATTTATCTTGCAGCAGTGGCAGTAAAAGCTGCTGAATTTTCTCTCAAAAACAATTTCAATTTTCAGATTATGCCACTACATATTGTTGCCTATACAACATCTATCGTTTTCAACACCCACAACAAGCTACAAATGCTTTTTTAGCCACAGATGTTAAAGGTACCTAAGATTTCATTTTAGAAGAGCACAGGAAATAAGCTAAGGCTTTTCACCTCCGTCTCCCTAGAGATTAACCAGACTTCATGTCATCTCTGCTCATCTCAGTTGTGAGCAGATTTTAATACACTGTCCATGTTACACCTGGGACACAGCTTCAGTGGCCATGCAAAATAAATTTCTGGGCTTTTCTATTTTCTATTCTATTTTTATATTACATTTATATGCTCTATTACTAACATAATAGTTTGGTCTGACCTACACAAGGGTATATGAACTGTCAATGTCAGGTGAGCAGAACAGATCAGGGACCAGAGGCATTCCCCCATCTTGTCTTCATTACTCACTTGAATTCAGCACATGACTGCCAGAATAAATCACAATTTCCAGCTTGTGCGGCATATTCTTTCTTTCAGCTCTTATTATTAACAATTATGGCTGGTTTATTTAAAACAAGCTCACGGAGTACTCAGGGAGGAAGCCATGAATTAGATTCAAAGTGCTTGGTTTCCCACTAAAATAGAGCTTTGAATTTTTGTCAGCGAACAAAAAGATTTATCACCTAATTCCAAGAAGGAGGATTGAAGTTTTCCTTACACACTGGGACACACAGCCAAACCCCAGGGCTATCACATGGGGATTTTAAAATCCACTACTGCTAGAAATTGTATCGTGATAAGTCAGTATAAAGCATAGTCTTTAGAAATCTCAGCCTAGGAATAACTCAATTCCTCAGGCTCTCCAGTCCCCAGCTGAAGATTACCACATAGCGAAAAGCCTTGCTAGAGATTTTTTTGGGGTGCTGACAGTTCAAGTTCTGGTGCAACAAAAGGTGCAATGATGTTCTTTGCTACCAGGGAGAAAAGGACAAGCTGCAGCACCTGATGTGATCATTAGCTGCCTACCTGTTTGCTTGCATTCCCCAGCAGCACGTGAGGCCTGGGCACAGAAGAGAGTTTGACGCAAAATACAAGCTCCAGTTGCTGTGTAAGTGAGGGACTTGTCAAAAGATGAAACACAGCTGCAAAAAACCTGCCTTATCTGTACCACTCCGCTTCAATGAGAAAAAGCAGCTATACAAAAATGACATGGCAGCAAGGAAGGAAAGAAAAGGAAGAGAAAATGAAGAAAAAGAGTACAAAAAGCTAAAGGATGTGACAAAGACACCTTCTAAACAATGATGTGAGTTGGATGTCCAGAATTGCCCAGCTAGGACCCTAATATGACCTGTATGTTCAAGCTCTGTTTAAAATTGCTTGTGGCTTTAGATCTTTCTAGACCACTAGTAGACTTGAAACACGCGGCTCTCATGCCACTTCTTTCCCCTCTGTACATGCAGACAGGTAGCAGATGAGTGCAAACAAGATGAGTGCAACTGAGCGACTAGGTTTTGCACAGGCAAACAGCTGCTGAAGAGGCAAGGAAACAGAAAGATGAGGACTTAAACAGGCACAGGAAAAAAAAACCAGATCACAATCAGAAGAGCGTAGTTCCAGTATCTATCATGATTTAATGTGCTAAAATCGTAATACCTCTATTAACCAGTCTAATCACCTTTCAAACTAGAAATATTTCCTAAAAAATATGTATCAGTGTTAAGAGAAGTTTCTTACTCAAAATTGTAAGGACTTAACAACAAACCGAGAGAGTGTATGTGGCTGAGAGAGTAGAAATATCAATCTGAAAAATCTTTATGATTCTCAGTTGAAGATGATGTTTAATGAGGCCAGTAAAAATGCAAAATTATCTTCTGACTGCAAACTCTCCAAAACATTTCAATGAATTTATGTCGAGAACAGCCTGCTTTCAACAGTTACTAATACAAACCATTTCATTGCAGGCTTGGAAACCGGCATTTTAGACTTTTATGGCCATATTTTCCAACTCATGTACGCTCTATGCTACAAACACATCTGTTTGAAATTAACTCATGAACGTGATTGCTTAATGTGCACAACAAAGTCAATGGGTCTAGCTGGCCATATGCTAACAACTGAACTGTACACCTGCCCTCAACTTCACTATACATCAGTTTATGCAACAAAATACAGAAGCCTGGAGAATTTTGGCTTTTTTCTGGTTTTATTTTTCCCTCTGTAGTTGTACACCACTGACTTACAAAATATAACAAACTTTGGGTCTGAGATAAGTATTTTCTTACGTGGTCTTCAGCACTTCGAGAGTATTACCAGGTAGGGCTCGCTTTTCAAAGCAACTCTGACAAATAATTGCCAGCATGCACTTAAATGTGTGTCAATCACAACAAACCTTACAGTCTGTAAATATGTTGGAAGAATTCATTGTGTAATTTTAGGTGACACTACTCAGGATTCACAAGGAGAAAAAAAAAAAACCAATGCCAGAAAAGCTATATGCTGTAATGATCTGCTTCCCAGTTACAATGAATCAAATGTAACTATGAAGATTTATGCGGGGGTATCAAATTTTAATGTTGATGCTTCATGTCTTTATGCTGCTCTTAATTAATTTATCAGCAATATTCTTTAGATATGCCAGCACTATGCTCAAGAGCTTTGTTTAGCTTTCACTGCTGAACTTGACATTCCTAAAAGCAGAAACAAGCAACAGTTTGATGTCTTACACAATACATGAAAAATACTTTTTAAAAGATTTGAAATCCCAGTGTTACTTGTGAAGGCAGAGAATGAACTGCAGGATCTTTGGGGTTTTTATTAAACAGATGAAAGTATCACAGGAGTTACTTATCAATATTTACATTAAATTTATCAACTGAATCCAAAATATTTTTTCCTTCAAAGTACAAATGGAATTTTATTATTTCATGAGCATACAAGGCAATCAGGAATCATATCCAAGTGTCTGGTATTTTAGATAATGCATGATATCATACTGAAACAGATTTTCTAAATGGATTTTTTTGGTATAAACTGGGGCACCCCTTGCCTGACTTGAAAACTTACTCTAACATTATCATTCGGAAATGAGAACCAGACAAAGCCCAGGACACAGGATAATTAGAAAGTAAACACCTCATTAGCATATTTGCCCAAACTCAACTACTGTTGTCTAAAACCCAGAGTTCATGTCCCTTAGTTAATGGTCCTCCAGGGATTGTTTTGTGCTTGAATTTGTCTAATTGCTTTGGATGTTTTTAAATCTATATAACCTTTAAGTATCTACATCATTTGGCAAGAAGATGCACAACATAAATATTTGTTGTGCAAAGAAGTAACTATGTTTTTTGTACAAAATGTACTTGTGTGCAAGTGTAGTAAGTTCTTGGCTATTACTTACGGGATTCTGAACATGCAACTGGGCCAAGTAACAGATAGTTGAGATTATTCGGGTTAATTCCATTCTGGAGAATATCTTATTATAAACCGCAGCTACTGGGAGACTCTATTTAATACCTGGACCTGAACTGTGTGATAAAAGTAAATTTTCTTTTCAAAACTAAGACTGAGAAGGATCTTTTGTTTGAAATTATGTCTATTATATGTGAAAGAAAAATCACAATATTTATTTTACATGAAAATAAATCTAGATGAGTCAATATATAGCAATGATAATTCACATGTGCTGGAAGACCTGACCCTTTCATCTTAGAAAAAGCCACCAATTGACAAAGCCAATGTCTTGTGGATTATAGCTATGTACTCTCAGGTGTTATGCTGTAATGAGGACAGGCTTGTTTAAT
This sequence comes from Burhinus bistriatus, assembly GCA_013397275.1. Classification (NCBI taxonomy): domain Eukaryota; kingdom Metazoa; phylum Chordata; class Aves; order Charadriiformes; family Burhinidae; genus Burhinus; species Burhinus bistriatus. Next base: position 39,190 of record VYXH01008555.1, read on the forward strand.
ATTCATTACTCCTCTTCTTGTTTGCTCAATAGAGAGGTATTTGAACACTAGTGTTCAAATGGACTTCACAAACTAATTTCCCTTGGGTAGTCTTTTTGTTGAAACTCCTATAAATTGATATCTAATCAAGGGAATAAAAGGGGATGGGGGGAAGTAAACAGTTGCAAAGCTTGCAAGGGTTCATGAACTGAAAAGTATTTTTTTTCCTAAGAGCACTGAAGTTTCAGACATCAAAAGATTATTTGAATTTTATCCGTGAAATAATTCTATCAGATGGCGTTTTCTTCTCAGGCTTCAACAGGTGAGGATAAGACCAATTTAAATTATCAGTTTCCTTAACATGAGTAAAATGCACATTTATAAAGGAGTCATTCTGTTACAGAATATGAAAAACTCAGAAACAGAAGGCAGTCCTGCCATTCTATTGCTCTCAAAGAAACAGACGATTTGTGACAAAAGATCGTCTATTGAATGAAGTAATGCAACAGGTTGCCTCTGACAGCAACCAATAGCTCATGCTTTATAACTCAGTAAATAAAACTACAACGCATTTAGCCACCCATGCAGTTTTGTACCTACAGGAAGGTTGGCTTTTCTTTTTTTTTTTTTTAAATGGATTCTTGCATCAATCAGCTCATATTTTCTATTGTGTGAGTTGTTTATTCCTACTTCCACACAAGCAACAATATACACTTCTTGGAGGTGGTCGCCTAGAACCCACTTACAAGATACATTCTTCTGTAATTCCATAATAACTCAATGCAGAAAAATTAAAATCATAATCCATAATTAACCAGGCAGCAAATGAACACAGCAATATACCACCTTGAATAGAGAAAAGAATAATACTTTTAAAGTCTTTCTTGGTTATCTTAGCTTCATGGTTTTGTTATTGTTCTCATCTTCCAATCTGCTGTTTCATAATCCATCATTTGCCTTGAAAAACAATTTCTCAGCATTTATAATGCTCTTGTGAGCAGAAATATTTTTCTTTGATGTTTAAGATTAATTTTTTAGCCTACCAAGATAATCAGTTTGGATGAAGCAAAAATTCTCTTAACATCCACGGTGAGCCAAGAGGAAGAGAAAAAGGCAAAATTGAAGACAGGGTTGAGGCCACCTGGTCAATGAATTACATGTGTTTAGTTGTCAGAAGTCCAAAGTATTATACTGAAGAGACCCGTCTAACTAAATGATTACTGTTCCAGCTGTTATTATTAATACTGAAACACACTGAACAGATTAGCACTGAAACTTCTGCAGTGACTTGGAGACAGTTCCTTTTCCCTAGATTTCCAAATGATATAATGGATGATATCGGCACATACTGAGGAGAGCAACACCGAAACCTCCATAGTGTTTTACAGACAGCTCTTTACCCTCCTTTACTATTCAGATATTGCATTAAAAACCAACCAAACCATACAAATAAAACCCAACAGCAAGTAAGCAAAAGGACAGGTGGATAGGGTTGTAGCCTTCAAGTGAAAAGATAAGGAGACTCTATCTTACTTTACACCAGCTTTTTGTATGACATGAAACACCACGTTTCCCCTTACCCCTATGTCTTCTCCCATTCTCTGCCTGAGCTACATGTTCCTGCAATGTGTTTGTGCAGTGTCAGCCTAGAGCAATGTGGTCCCAGTATCAGCTAGGGCTCTGCTACCTTCTTTTGACCCTTTACTCATTCATTGGTAAACTCCAAAGTTCGAATTTCAAAGTTCGGCTATGATTAATAACAGGAAAATATCAACTGTCTGGGAACTGAGCTTTGATTTGAATAATAAAAAAAGTTATTTACTAAGCTGCACTAACATGAAAAAGCCCATGAGAGCTCGTTCTTGTTTAATATTAGGTCCTCTTTTTGCCCTACAGTCAGAACCCAGCGTCAGATCCATACTAATGTTGTCAACTCACAGTACTTCTTTAGAGGACCTTTGACCAAATTCCTCAGTTTCTCAGAAGGATCATGACTTTTTTTTTTTTTT
>VYXH01008555.1:41213-79398 GCA_013397275.1 Burhinus bistriatus
TTTTTTTCCATCTTTTATTACTATAGTGAAGTTGGGAAAGTAGTTCTGACCCTGGGCTGTTAATCTTTAATGAAAATGCTGCAAAATGGATTTCAGAGCTGTGTCAAACATTACCTGAAGGTTAACAGAGTTTAATAATTTAAACCAGTCATTCACTGAACATGATATTACAAGTACTTTTGCCTTCCACAAATCTGCATTGAGAGTCTTACATAAAATGCACTGGTAGATCTCTGTTTATTTATCAATATATTACTCATTCCACATTTATGTAGGCATTTCTCAAAACTGCCCCAATAACTGAGTTATCAGTGTCTCACTTTCAAAACAGACTTCAAGAGAAGTTCTCAAAACGTCATAGGAGAATTTTGTCTCAAACCACTACTAAATTTAAAGCTAAGCTGGCTATCGACTGTCTTTCAGGCTGGTGAGAAATCTTCTACCTTACACATTTAGAAATTTATGTATTTCACCTGCCCTACATGGTTAGTCATGGTCTAGAAAGCCATGATTTGACACACTTGCAGTGTGGTCAGTACTACATATGACTGAACCTGGCAATCCTTACAGATGGTCAATGCAATAACGCTGATAGGCCCTTACTAAGGGCAGCATAGCCACACAGGCATCTCTCCTCCACAGCACAGTTTCCAGCTCCCAAGGTATCTCAGAGAATAGCTTGCATTAGCTAGCAGCAAGGCCCAATAAGTGTCAATGTGAGGAGTTACACAATCAATGGTGTCCACACTTCCCGCATTTCGGGCAGGGGTTAACTTGGAGCTGTGCTGGGCCTGTGGACTGCATGCGCTGCAGTCAACAGGGTGGATCTGCCAGTTGAAACTCACTTGAACGAAATCTAGTCAGGATGCTCAAACTTTACTCTAGGAGGTGGGTGGGATGATTAAAAGATGAGATTCAAAAGCAAAATTCCCATCCAAATTGAAAACTCAACAGTGCGCGGCTCCTCACTCTGTCCTCCACTGCACAATACAACCATGCCTGTGACCTTTTTTTAAAAAAAAACCTTCAGTTTTCCATATTCTGCAATGGATTTACAATTCACACTGACGTTGTGAAGTATAACCAATTACCAACCAAACTCAAGTCCACCCGCACAAGCTGTAATTGCTGTAGTATGGATCCTCTTAAGATTATGGTGGATGATTAAAGGCAGTTCCCTAAAAAATGTTGAAACTTGCATGTAAATAATGCTTTGAAGCTGGCAGGACTACTAGAAACACCCAAAGTTAATCACTTTGTTGTTTGTAGGACCAAGGATAGGGGCCAGACTTTTCAGTGAAGTTTTAATATTTGATCCAAGTTCAAACCAATGGGCAGAATTCTGCAAACATCTCAATAGAATGAAGTGCTATCATGAGAAAAGTTGTGCTGTTGGAAAGCATTCATGAGACAGGGCTACAGGAACTATGACCCATAAATTAGATGTCACTGAGTTTATCCAGAACAAATCCTTCAATGTAGGAGTGTATCACTGCTGCAGCAATTACTTTCCAATGGTTTGTTGGGGATTTTTTTGGTCTTTTTAAATCATTTTCTAACCCAGCAGGGTCACATTAACACTGAGTGCTGGTTCTGTTGGAGCTTGTCCAATTGTAAACTGAAATTCCCTGACCTTTGAGGCTCAGAGAAGACCTGTTAACATAATCTGCACTGATCACTTTTCCTAATTTAAACTGTTGGGTTTTTTTCCTTCATTTTCTGAAAAATGACCACAGTGTGTGTAACAGACACTTTTGGACTCTATAAATTAACTTGGCTTGACCTCCAAAAGAGAAAAATGTTTTAAAAGGGAGAAGGAGTAATTATTAAGCTTTTTGTCTGTGCTGCTTGTCAATTTGCATAGCATTATCTGCAATGCTTTGCAAAGCTTTTTTTTTTGGAGGTCATCTAATCTTGTTAAATCTGTCACAGGGCTGCCACTGTATCAGACTTAGACAACACATTTGCACAACACAACAAGTCCCTAGCAATGGTGATAAATGTGTTTGTTTCTGCAGTCCAACCACGAAGATGCTTATTATGTATGTATGCATTTACATTGTTTAATCAGATTCAGAAAGGAGAAAAAGGTCTCAGGCACCCAAGATATAGTTTGCTTTTGTATGCGCTTGCAGCCTGCTCGTGATAGTTGTAAGCAAGCATTATTTGCTAGCTGATCCAGAAAGATCATGAACTTCTTAGGGATTCCACACTATTAGTATTTTTACTGTTTATTTACATAGACCTAGCCATGCAGATGGAATCATAACCAAGAGTATCTTTACCCTCTCTACAACACACCAACTGGAAACTAAAATAATAAGAGACATCAAGTTCAGGGGAAGATGAATGTTGTTAGCTAAACTATTTGTACCAGAAATTTCCTGTGGCTAACAAAATACATGAAACTAGTAAGTGAACCGTACGCAACTCAGCTGCTTTTATAAAGCATGAAGAATTGAATTCATTTTCACTTTAGGAATCCAGTCCATAGGCATGCCAGGATCACAAAGAGCTGAGGGGAAAATCTACAGGCAGAGGTCAATCCTGTAAACCTACACAGACAGGAAAAAAATGTTTCAGGCACAAAAAAGCATTTAAAAAAAATGAAAGAAAGACACTATTCAAAAGTTGGCAGTTAAAAGGTGAATTGCAAGCAAGCCATTTATTCTCCTGAATATCAGAAAAAGGAGCACGTCTGTGTCTCATCATTTCATAAATCCAAAAGCTAATATCAACGAATCTGTTTCAAGAGCAGCATAAGTCCATAAACCGCTACCAATCAAGACAGAAAGCTTCAGTTTAATTATTGTGCTGAACTAGCATTTCTTACTGCTAAATTTGATTTTGCTTGATCATGCTGATAAGTACTGAAGATGGTAGCCTTTATTTGGTCAAATCTACAAAACCAGAAAATGCTTATACACACGGACAATTAGGTTCAGTATTCCCATACCACATGCATTTACAGGTGAGCAATCTCTCAAAACTTGTAAGTGCTTGGAGATAAAAGTTAATAATTCCAGTATCTTCCATTTCAGCTCTAATTGATACAATAAATAGAAAAATAGAACAACAATACTAGCTACTGTATAGGAAAAATATCACATACATGTAATGCTGCTGACAATGAAAAATGTTTTGATGGGCAAGTAAACAATTTATTACTAGTTACAGTCATGATAAAGAGTGGATGGATTAAGGGGACACATTTTTATTTTGGTAGTACTGCTGAATTAATGTAATTACCAAAAGCATTGTCTTAATGCAGTCTATGGTTTAAATGGACTTTGCAATTTGAAAGGCAATTTATTCTTGTCAATTTAGTGACAGAATGTGAAGAACTGAAAAAGACAAGCTCAGGCAGTCTGAATATTGACTCATGTTCCTTCATCTCTTGTAAGGAACTTCACTAAATATACCAGTGGAACAGCTGTTTTGAGATCAAATGTTGCTGCCCTCTGTAGAAAGGTCTGTTTGCTGGGATTACTATGGAGCTAAATCTGTTTCAAACTTGATGTTTGGACTTCGTTTTCTTTGTATATGATGGGTTGACCTTGGCTAGCTGCCAGATGCCCACCCAGCTGCTCTCTCACTCTGCCTCCTCAACATGGCAGGGGGAGATAGTAAGATGAACAAGATGGTGGGTTGAGGTAAGGACAGGAAGATCATTTACCAATTACCATCACTGCCAAACCAGACAGAACATGGGGAAAAGTAATTTAATGTATTGACAATTAAAATAGACTGGGAAAGTGAGAAAAAGACAAAAACTAAAACACCTTCCCCCACTTTCACCTTCCCAGGCTCAGCTTCACTCCTTCATCCCCAGCTCATCATCACAATCTCAGCTATTTACAGCAGACATTAGATATGCTTATGTAAATGTTGACACCATATTTTGCAGGTAAACACTGATATATTAATGCCAGTTTATGCCAGACAATTTCCATACTCAGATTAGAAGTTACCTCTAAATGATAAGATGCAGCTTGAAGATCGACTTGACTCTGAAGACAGTAATAAATTACTGAAGTCTGTACATTACTTTTACTCATTTGCCTTTTCAAATCAAGACCCACTGTCAAGAAAGAACTTATGCAAATTTAGAGGAAAGCAAAATTAAGAACTCAGAGTTCCATATTACCACATTAGAAATCCTATTAATAATAAAAGTGTACAGTGATGATTAACACAAACACTCCATGCAGCAATCTTCCCTGAAAATATTACTTTCCTTTATAAATAGAAAATTACTGTTAAAAGCAGCATGAATATTTATGTAATTCACACTTAACTTGTGTAAGTCTGGTAATTTCAGTGGATTTGCCCATATTTTACAGGGGACACATCTAACAGTTGACACAAACCTAGCTTTTCAATCTGCATAATTGGTTTTGAAAGAATAAAAATAACAACTAATAATTAATTTTTATGGATCAAAATGACTTTCACGCTATTTTTTTCTAACATATAGTAAGTTATTTTAGGTAATCTAGTAATACCATAACAAGAGTTTTGACCTTTATTCCAAAAGTGAATTTTTAGTGTCCAAAAATAGTTTGGCAAGAATCTTGCAAATACAGTAGATTTTAAAAAAACAAGTTCCTGAGATAGAATCATGGAGAAAGAGAGGATGGTGAAGTGACCCCATTTGTACTACTGCTGGTGAGCTGGCCTGCCAAAGGCTGCAATGGAAGTTGATTCACAGCTCTGTGCTTATCCAGATAAAACATTAATTTGTGTCGCAAGCTGAGAATACTGTAGGACAAGACCAAGATGTATTCTGTTTATTTTTATACGGGTTAAATAATCAAGAAGTATATTTCTACTTGTACAGTATGAGGAGGTGAATTTTCGAAAAAGAACTGGGAGATAAAGATCATCAACAAATGCTGTTAAAGTATAGAATATGACATTCTTCTCAGCACATTGAAAATTGCGCACATCAAGTGTTTCTACCTCTAAAATAAGAAGTGAAAATTATAGTGTGTGCAGTATGGCCTTCAGTCTTTCTCTCTTCGTTATGATTACAAATGTCTAAAATTTCTGGATAAATTTTCTCAAGTGAGAAAACAAATATTCATTAGCCTGAATATACTGGTAAAGGGAGATATACAGCATCTATCATTTGCCAAGAAAAATATTTTTAATATATATTAAAATATGTGTGCATGTGCATATATATATATCTCAGATGGTGGACTATGCAGCATATTGTTTATATCATTGCTGTTTCTGTTTAAAAAATAAGTCAATGTATTCAATACTAAGTCATAAATTCCAAGTCTTCCTTGACAGTCTTACTGATGGTTATTATACTAATATTGACTCAGATTATCTCTTAACAGAGTTTTCCAATCTTTGCAATATTCTAGAAATTAAAAATCACAAGAGAGAACAAATTCTTGCTCAAGAGTCTGTATCTTTTGTCCTAATTAAGGCCCAGAGTAGCAGAGGAAGGGAATTTGCCAATCAAAATCTGACTATTCTTTCGGAGAGAAAAACTCCAGTTTGCTATAAATCAGCTTTTGTCCAGTCTCGTTACAAACAGGCTGACCCATCTTATTCTCAAAATAAAGGAAACAATGAAATCCTAACAGTAATGGCAATATAATGATACTAAGCTGTCAGGATACTTTAAAGAAAAATCCCAACTAGGGAAAAGTATAAGAACTTATCCATTTAATAAACTCCTTTTGAAATTGCTATTGAAGCAAAATTAGGCTGGTTTTTTTTTTTCTTTTTTTACAATTACATTGAAGCAATCACATCATTTTGCATTAATGTGAAAACAAAGAGGAGGACTGTCATAACTCCAGAAGAATAGTGTTTGTCTGATAGAGGATCTCCTGTCTTGCACAAAGTGTCAGCAACTTACTATTCAACTGAGTTAACCCTCCAAGCAAGAAATTCACCTCGAAACAGACAGATTTTTTTGGGGGGTGGGGGTGGAAGATTGTACACATGGTTAAGGAGGCATGAAATACTTTAATTTTAAGCATCTCTGTACAAAGACAAAAGTCTTGATCCAAAACTTTACTCACATACAAAGATCATTTTTTGCTCTGATCTGCTCAGAAATACTTACAGGACAATTACCTTTGACTTTTACTTTGGAGCAATTTAGGACCTTGGTTAAGGAGAGGAAAAAGTATTCAGTGTTAAGCCATGTGTATGAAAAACGTAAGTCAGCCATTCAACATACTAACACTTTAAGTGGGCTGTGAACTAACGTAGCTGTGAGCAAGGCAGAGCTGTGGACCCAGACATGCTTTTTTCCCCCTCACAAAGATGTCTGCTGAGGTGGGGGAATAGGCAGTGGAGATGGACAAACACTGAGCTGCAGAAAAGATGGAGTTGACTTTTGCTGACAACACTATCATTCTCTCACAAATTTAGTTAGTCCTGAAACTCTGCTTATATCTGAATCAACCCACCCCCAGTAAATAAACTTCATAATATTTCTATAAGAATAAAAAACTAAAAGGGTGAGGAAAAAAATCCCCTAAATCTTCCATTTGTCAGACTATTACAGAACTGATTCTTAGAGTAGGCTTATAAGCCATCAGCAGAGTAAGGATGGATTTTATTTTTTAAAGTTTGCTTACGTTACAAGTTGAAATAAATACCATCTCAATTTCAGGGTCTCCAGGGAGACAGAAAAAAACATGTTCCACTTTCAATCCCGCAGATATAAAAATGTTTGAAAGTGTAAATTCTAAGAAAACTTTAAGGAGGTAATCTTTAGGAGATGATCTGAAAATAATTTTGAGAGAGATCTCAATTTTCTAACCTGCTACACTGGGGGTGATATAAGTTGATTTAGTATGTTCTTCTGTGATTTTGACAACATTGTATCTTCCTAAAGAGGTCAGGAAGCACAACAGAAATGCTATTGATCACCTCAATGAAGATGCTACCAAAATGAAACTGAAACTGTGAAAGATTTATGAACACTTTCCAGTAACTATTTTCTACTATAGACATGCTCCATGGGATTCAACTTATATGGGCTCAGGTAGACAAAGTTACTTAGTAATTCCAGAAATATAGCACAGTCCATACACAAATCTGAAAGAAGATCATATAAAATAAGTCAATAATTGAAAGAAAAGTCATTTTTTTACCAGATGGCTTCACAATGACAAAACTAGAAACCGTAAGAAAGAAGCAAGAGCCCATACCTCCATTTAAATATTACAAGAATCAACCCAAACCTGACTTCAAATTATTCTGAGATAAAAGAAGTCGTCTAATTAACTTAGCAAATATTTGTGCTGAATCAGGTTAGCTGTGATCCTTCAGAGAGAACAGGCTGATGAATCTATTATTAACCTTTGGGCTCACGTGTGTTCAGTGAAGAATGAAAGGTTGTGTTTTCAGGAGAAGGTCATGGCTGTGGCAGGGAGAAGGGGGACTCTTAGCAAAGACACCTGCTGATAGTTGGTCAAGTGTGACAGAGCAAGAGTTTCAGAGCTGGGAAATGCCCAAACAGAACTCCATGGAGCTGGACAGTGTCTTGATTTAGGTACTTTATTTATTCAATATATATGTACTATGCAGCATGAAGTACATATATCTCACTACGCAAAGTTCCCTTTGGACAAAAGCCACTTTTGAGTGCTTGTGACAATAATTTTCTGGGTACTAGGAAAAAGCCCTGACTCTGTAATCTCACATATAACAGCATTTGTTTATGTATACCATGTGCATATTCTTTCTTACTATGCATGTAAGTCCTATTACCCTAAGAGAATACATAATTCTGTACTCCTTCGCATTTTCTGTTTCCATCTGAAGCTCAAAAATAAGGAGGGAAAAAGAAAAAAAAAAATATCTAATCTCGGTTATTTCCATCCCAGAAAAAAAAGCAGCAGCAGGATACTTTGCAAAACAAGCTGTCCCTGTGAAATTTCTGCCTACTGCAGATTCAGTTGGCAGGCTAAGCTTTGAATAAGCATCTCAACTTCTAACATGCTTCTTTGGAAAGCTGTGGCACATCAGAGTTTCCAAACCTGTGTCAGACGTACGAACTGTGTATTTTTATTTTTCATGTCAAGATTATTGAATTATTCAAATCTGGAAATACGTACCAGCAAAATACACTTGCCTCTTTACTTTGCTGTTTAATCATTTACCAAAGACATTGGATGCTGGAAGTTAATGATGCCACCAACTAGTTAGTCATACAACTCTTGCTTCTATATATTAAATTATTTACCCCTAAGCCATTGTCTGAATTCCTCCTTCCCAGCAAACTCCCTCTGAGAGCCTGACTGCCTGAATCCAGAGTTCCAGAGACTTTTGGAACCCTCTCCCAATACTAAGACAGTCTAAGACACTTCATGTTATGCTCAATGAATCTTCACATACCTTCATATGTAAAGATAACTAAAATTCACTGAAGATGATTTCCAGTTCACTAAACCAGAGATGTCTGGCTATAGATCGGATAGAACTGAAATCATCACAAATGGGAAATGCGTATTTCCAGAGCATAACACATTCGAGGATCTCCAGCATCCAAATAAAATGTTGTTTGTTTCAGTAAAGCACTGCAAACTCAGGGGAGTGCATCTCTTTGGCAGCCCCTCACGACAAGACACAGAGCTTTACAGGCTGACGCTTTGAGGTTACTGGTCTGCACGAGCACCCGCTGGACAATCCTTGTGAAGATTTTTGTCTGCTGTCTACAAGTAGCTGCCATAATACATCTTCTATAGCATATGTGCAATACAGAGTTGCAGCTTGTCGAACATTTGGCGATGGCTTGACTGTCAGCTTGTAGCAAGTGCTGCCATGGTGTAGCATGTCAATAACCCATGTTACTCAGAGCAGAGCGTCAATGGATTAAAACATTCTCCAATTATGCCATACAGTACAATAGACTATAACAGCTGTGAACGAGCCATTGTGTCACTATTAAGTCTTTTGTCATGGTCTGTCAGAGAATACTAAGGAAAATTCAAGTCTGTAGATTGCTGGTAAGATAAAATGCAATGGCTCATTTAAATACATATGAAATCTCCTTGTGAAAGATTTACAGGCAAAATTCCTCTTACTGGTATGGGAATTAGCTCTATGAATTCCCCACACACTTATGGCAGCAGGATAGACCCTTGTGACAGTGTGGCAACAAAGGATTTGGAAATTTGTGACTGAAGAAGCATTGAGAATTTACCGGTAGCTCGGCTTGTTGTCTTTCATTTGCTCTTTTCTTCAAATGAAATAGCAAGTTGTTTTTTAATCCTTTTGTACTCAAACACCCAAAAGGCACTGGTATTGATCTTACAAAACTTCAGCTAAGTCATTTCCTTCCCCCCCTCAAGACATCCTTTGGAAAGCCTCTGTACTCCTAAATCTCTCTTGCTGCATCCTTCTGAGTATAAAAGGAAACATTTGTAAATGGGTATATACATACTTATTTGTACCGTGTTAATTCTCAGGGGTTCCAGCAGTGACAGAGAGAAATTCCTGACACTTCACACAAAATCGGACTGATGGAGTCATCCTACATCAGCAAAGCATGCCTGTGCTACCAGTGCAAGCAACTCTGCCAGCATCATGTTTATGGAAACTCCAGGTTGACTGTGCCCAGGACAGGTTGTTATGAGCCTTTAACCAGTCCTACTAAAGGAAAGGTGAATGAAACATGCCAAAGCAGAACCTGAAATTGTTCCTGTAATGCCTGTGTATACTCTAAGATTACCACCACAACAGGGTACGACAACCCCTGTTGTCAGAGGCGAATAATATTTCAGGCAAGAATGCAGCAATATTCAGAGATTTACCTCTTTCTCTTGCCTTTGCTGTCTTCAGATACAGGAAAACCAGCTATGTAAACAAGTCTTTTATATGGGAAAATATTGCATTAGTCCTTGAAGCCCTCGTTCACACTCTCCCCTTTTCAATTTATTCCTTTATATGCTAATCTAATATGTTGTTTCATTCCATCAGAAGCCTCCAATAAGACTTAAAAATACATATTGCAAGTCTAATGTAATTTTCCTTCTTCCTTTGGACAGATGGTCACACATTACAGCCCACTCTGTTTAGATTCACACAAAAACTAAATAAATTCTGTGCATCGTACTCACTTTAAATAGCACCTTAACTCAGTTAGTCTTAAGATTGGGTAAGACATTTTCAGGGTGATGCTGTATACCAGATACAACATGGCAAGGCATAGGCAGCATTTTTACCAAGTCTACAACTCACATTGGGTTAGAATTAAAACTGGGTGATTTGCTTTGGACACCCATTATTAAAGTGTTGTGTTTCCTTTTAACAAAGTTTGTGCTAAGTCTTTCTGTTCAATTTTATGAAAACCACAAACAAATATGTCACCTCATTTTAACTTGCAGATTTTTGATTCATGAGAACAACGGAAAAAAGAAAGTTAGTCGCCAAAAGCAGGCTGACAACACCAGACTGTCAGAAAACACATTAAATTAGAAGTTTGTATAGTTTCTGGCCTCACATAACGAAGCAGAGAACAGCTTTGGCTGCAGGGCCATTCTAATACAGAAAGATGTGTTTTAATAATGGATGCAAAGTATTTTATCAGCACAGCGAGAAGGGATGAGGGTGGGAAGATGATGAATGACTTAAAATTCTGCAGGGGGTTTCTACTGATGTAGTTGTTTAGAAAGATGCCATGCTCTGTCACACTGCTTTCCCTTTCTCCAGGCTATAATGAAATGAATGCAGCTAGGGAATCATAACCTCATGCAAGAGCACGGCATGGTCTTATCTGTCTTTAAGATCTAGTGCTTTACTATCTGCAGTCATGTGGCGTCAGCTCAGAAGATGAATTTCTTCAAAAGAACCAAGTCAGACTCTAGTCCCTTTGCCTGCAAGAAATGCAGTTTGGATTAGCAATCACAACATGACCTTTTCACTGCACTCCGAGAGACGGAGTCTGTTAGGATACACCAGGTTTGTTTCAGATTCTTACCAGCATTACAGAACACTAGGACCTTTTCATTAACTACCTCAATGCTAAATATTCACGGAACCAATTCTCTATAATTACCATTTATGAGCTATACCAATTACACCAAGCTTACATGCTTCCGTCTTTTTTTGACAAAACACTAAGGTGCACTCAATCCCTTTTGCAATTTATTTCATGGTACTGTTCTGCCTAGTGCCTAACCTAGATATTGACCCTCAATATCAGTATTAAAAACAATTGAACTTATCTGTACTTACATAATCGGTTTAAGACCAATTCACATCACTGCCAGTGATCCAGAAATGCACCTTTACCCTTTTCTTTCTCTAGTACCAAACTAAAACGAACAAATTAAAAGCTAAAACTTCAAGCAGAAATACCTATAAGTTGGATGCAGGAAATTTGAGGCTCACTATTCTTTTAAAAGCAGCCTGCTTCTAGAGAGAACATGCACTTACAGAATATGGGGATGCTTACACCATTTTAGAATCAATAATTTTGTATTTATTGTACAACAGAAGTTATAATAGCTTGATTTTTTTTTTCCTTTTTTGCCTTCTGTTAGCAGCTAAAGAATTACACAAACCAGAATGTTGTGTTTCAGTAATACATATTTCTGTTTTAAATCACAGGCAGTAAGAGAGTGGACTTTCACACCGACTTTAAAAGAATCATTATAATTTTTTTCAGCTTATTTTTGTTCATCATTTCTTAAGGAAATAGTACTTTGGTAACTTTTAGTAAGAGTATTCCACAGGAAACAACTGAAAAGATCCAAGACTAATTAACTTCGGAACGTGTAACCAAATAAAGTTTCACATACAGTACCTTGGAGCATGTCACTATATTAAATGACATATGCAACACTTCTAACAAATAACAAGCTGCAAAAACTGTAGCTAGAGCACATAGGCATTAGACAACAAATTAAATCTGAGGAAAAAAACCAATATTTGGTCTTTAGCAGGGAGCAAACCACAAGAACACCAAGTGTTGCACACAACATGTATAAGGTGTCAGGGATTTCACACAGCACGCACTGAATGCAAATACTGGTGTCATTATATGCTGTCCCATTCAGCTGCAAATCGGGGCAAACAAGCAGATCCTGAGTCACAAACCCCCTAGCAAATTACACATAAAACATCCAGGAGGACACTGTCATAGAAGACAATTTAACAATGTTAGAGATACAAAGATTAAAATTAAGCTGGATTTTGAGGGCAAGACCTAGAAACTATAGTAAAAGTCACATTACAAACAGGTTAGAGACAGCGAGAAACTGGAGCAGAGAAAGCGAGAGCCAGCTCCGCTGCTTGTGCAAATGAGCGTAGTTCCCAGTTGTCCTGGTTTGAGGTAAAACAGGACCAATTTTGTTCACTAACTGTACTTTTTAGCTAGGCCTCTTTTAACTGCTGAAATTAACGGCATGTTGTGCAGAAAACTGTTCACTCCCAGAATGATCAGACCCATGTTTATAGTTGATGCCAAGGAACGGTATGCAGAGAGGCTCTTGCTTCTACTTATTGCTATAACACCCAAGGCCAGNCAAGTTGGGAATCTGACTCCTGGCTCTCCTAAAGGCAGGAGATCCAGCCCATTATCTCCTTTGTACAGTTACCTTGCAGAAAGAGCATGAACAACACAGAATGTCTAGTAACAGGTTATGCTTTTGAGCTACGTAGCTCGTCATTTGCTGACTAAATACATTGCGTTTAACTGGCTTTGAACACAGTGGAAGAGGCAGCCTCATTCGATCTACTGAACTGTTAAAGGTCATTTATTGCAAATTTTAGGAAAATACATGCTTATATGAGATTCATGAGAGTAAAAGGATGTGTTGACAAAGGGCACATTTATTAGAGGAGACCTAATTGCATACTTAACCTTAGGTACATGCTGTCTTAATGGCAAATGAAAATACGCCAAGCATTTTATATTTTTCAGAACAAGGGCCAAAGGCAACGGAAGAATCAAACCCTCAACACAGAGAAACTTTTTCTTTTTCCATTTCATCATGGCTAAAGCAACCTCTGGATGTCCTTAGATTAAAATATCTGCATAATAATAAATAAGATGCTTCACAGAAGAGGATATCTGTTCTCTGCAGCCCAGTTGTCCCATCCACTGCTCTGCATATATACTGCATTCTTATGCATCTCAGTGGCAAAACAATTGTCCTTAGAACTAGTGGACAATATTTGGTAAAAACAGTGTTATATTTAACCTGTTTGCACCTTCTTATGTTTATTTTGTTGAAATTCCGGTCAAACCTTGGCTTCCTACCAATGCATGCCAAAGCAACATGTCACACTGAGGGAAACTGCCTTCAATCACCTCCAATTAACTACTATGCCTCTGAGTAGCTGCTAAAATCACAGGGGCTACAGAGACCTAAATCGTCCTCCAAGGCTTTGGAGGGAGATGGTGCATGATTAAGTATTGAAAAATCCTTTCCAAGGGTAAAAAGAAACAAAACAAAACAGCATCCACATTCGCTCAAGAATGGGAAACTGAACTGGGAGAAAAAAATCATAACACTGATCTCTCCTCTGCTTGAAGCTGATCACCACGATCATATACCAGGGAATCGACTCCTCGGTCCCTGAGTCACTCTGCCAGTTTTAGAAGTCTTTTATGAACTAGCCCCTGGGGAAATGAAGGGGACAAAACTCAGCCCACAGTCATGTGCATCTCTCTCCAACAACAAGTGACAAGAGTGGGTATTTAAGAGGAAACCTGCCTGGAAGGTGCACAGGGAGCCAGAATTTTCCTCCCAGGGAGAGAGGGGAGGATGTGAACTGCTTATTTAGAGAAAAGACACTGTGTGCTCCTTGTTCTGTGAGCAAGGATCACGTCAGTGACCAAAATGAAGTGAAAACAAAAATCCTGTGGAAAAACCACCTGTGAAGCATCAGCAGCTGGAATCCAAGACAAACAGACAAAACCCATGTGGAGAAGCATGTGTGGTGTGTCTCCCTGGTTTCACAAATCAATGGTTCCTTGGGGAGAAGAAACCCTTGTTACATTGGCCCACAGTAGCTCTTGACAACCTGGGTGAAAGAAGCCTGAATATGATTCAAAGCAGACCCGCACAGAGGATAGGAAACTGGCACATATGGATTTGGATATTCACCCCAGTACATCAATCTTGAGGATTGCTCCAATCTTCTTACGAGGTGTTAAAAACTTCTACGAAACCTGGGGCTTAGTTCCAGAAGATATTCAACTTGCTGAAGAATTCAGAAAAGAAGAAAAAGAAAAACTAACAAAACAATAAAGACTTTTTTTACTGTATTCCCTCTGCCTTCACTCCCCGCTTCTGCATGGGTTGCAGGGGCTCAACAGTATGAGCTCTGTGCAAATGTGTGATCGCAAACCCTCCTGAGACTGCCAGCTGCTGAGCAGGTGTGTGCTGTGCACGCACCCTCCTCTCTTAACACAAGAAACCTAACAGCATAGCGACATATTTGCTACAGTCAAACATTAGGATATAAAATAAGCAGGCATTTGAACACTAACAAAATAATCCCAATAATTTATCCAAGTGAATATTAACAATGCTTTTTCCTGTGACAGTGGCAACTTGTCCTAAAAATAATGCTGTCTCTCCTCTTGCGACGCTGTCAGCAGATATACAGAGACTGAAATTTCAGTATGTGATAGAAGTTGTGTTTTTGTATTCTCAGAGGTGTGAAAGTATGGAAAACAATAAGAATCGCAATATAATATGAAATACCGATAATATTTGAGCCTAAAATAGTGTTTTGTATTGTGAAAATACTGCACAAATATTACTTAATTCTAGCAGCACGTTAATAAGCAAGCACATCTTTTCCTTCACAAATTCAGACGGGAAATGGAGGAAGAGAATTGTGCTTTTGAAGTCAGACAGAGACACCCAGGACCCCAAGTCATGTCTTTTTAAATCTCCCAGTCAGGTGTGTTTTAACCAATACCATGCCTTTATTCTATTATCTTGTCTTTTGAGACTTCACAGGGAAGGAAAGGTTTGCTCGCTTTTAACAGCCTTCTGACATAGTTGGTTGGGCTTGTTTTTTTAAAAAAGATTATCTGTCGTTTGCATTTATTCTTGTATATTTTATCAGTGGTGTTAAGTCACCTCTTCCATTCTGTCCATATACCCCGCTAAGTTTACCATGAATGGTAAACAAAAAAAAAGCATGAACTATTCCCAAGACGAGGAGGACGGGAAAGACTGAAAAGCCCTTTATTAATGATCCATGAATTATTTATCACTTCTATGAAACCAGTCCAAACTGCTTATTAAGATCCAATGAAATTTTAAGGTATTCTGAGAAAGGTAAAAAACAGACTATGTGGAGGAAAAAATTGTAAAGTTTCTAAACCCATGAAAGTATACATGAAGAATACAGAACAGCAAAAGGGAATTAAGAAAGAATTTACCTAAGAGAAGAAAAATTAAAAAGCTGACATGTGCCAAGGCTGGAATTGCAGCTTATCTGAACAGTCTTAGGCCCCTATAAATAAACAACCAGGCAAACAAACGAAATCTACTTCTGGTGAGTTCCTATTCCCATAATTACCTGAAAGAAATCTGTTCAGTCCCTGAATAGCAGAATGTGTACTTTGTGGTATAAAAGCATATTTAAAAAATCTTGGAGTTATGAGAGTAACATTGAACATATCTGATGGAACACAATGCATCATATATTGTCTGAATGGAAGATGACCCGAAGCAACTCATTTCAGATACTGAAGGGATGGCTGAAGAAAAGGAAGTCTGACATTTCTCCGAACTTCAGGAGTCCCCAAAAAGATGGTCTGCAACAGGAGGAAAGCTTCATTTCTCCCTCCTTCACCTCCCTTAAAGCTTCATTTAATGTAAAACTCAAAGCTAAAACAACACCTCAGTGGGTTACAAAATACTATGATTCTATCAGTCAGACTGGCAGAGCTCTATTATCCCAACTGAGCAAACTGAGCTCATGATTTGAATCTTCTGAGGGCAGCTAAACAGAACCTGTAACCATGTGGGTAACTTACCTGAGTTGCAGCCTAATTTAATGGCCAGTGTAGCCCTCTTTCCAGGGGTCCATCTGAACTGTGGCTCTGTTTTTGAGGAACTGCAATACTTCCTAGTCAATCGAGTGAAAGCAATATTGTGAGATTAAAAATCCCCGCTCCGGGGGGTGTGTGTGTGGGGGGGAAAGCAGCTTTCAGGTTGACATGCTACCATTTGTGAAATGCTTAGCTACACTGTGTCCGCACTTTTCTTTCTACTGAAATGCAAGTACTAAAGAAGAAAAGTACTGTCAATTTATCCCTCCACTAAGTGCTATTTTGTAAGGGGGTTTTATTCTCTCAACATCTTCTACTTGCTTAGGTCCAGATTCTGCTGCCAATACCTACATTTTACATTTTGTCACATAGTAGGGTACAAACATCAGCATCAACAGAAACAGGGCAACTAAACTGTTCTTATAATGAATGCTTTGCAGTATTAGATTTTAAAAACTTGTCTGTACCCTTACCAAATTTCAAAATACACTTTAAAGGACTTCTTTTATTGCATAGTTTTCTTCCATGAAGTATGTGTTCAGGACAATTACAGAGGCTCCTAAAAAAATTCTGCTTCCATACAGTAAAAAAATAAGTACAGAAAGCTTCCAGAAGAAAGATTGTTCTCAGTGATGATTACAGAAATCAATATATCACACAAGATTTTTCAAGACCACAAAAACAAACCAAGAATCTCTTTTTTTCCTTTTGGAAAATTTTTATTTCATTCTAACTCAGAGAATTCTAGGAATATTTTAATTAAAGCCCACTGTGTGTTACAAGCAGTCTGAACATGTAAATTCAAGGATAACTGGTAGAAGTAGGAAAATATGCTGTAGAATATCTTTGATGCTCAAACAGTCAATAAGGGTACAAGCCTCTTTAAGCTATTTAATTGCAAATTGCAAAAACTGCTTAATATCATTGCTATATATAGTAGGTTGTTTTATGCATAAATATGTCAAGGTCATTTGGTGCCATTATGAATATAAGAAGGCATTTCAGTATAAATGTTATTAATTGGGGGATTAATCAGTTATACAGCAATGCTTAAGCAACTTCTTCACAAACCTTGCAAATTCAAGGGTCACCTCTCCAAATATTTAAAAAGGACAATTACTTCTTTCCCTAGTTTATAAATCTCTCAAGGACACATATCAGGTCCCAGCTATCAACTTATGAGGAATTTCTGCCTCCACAGAGGAAATCACTTCATATCTGCCAAGCAATGAATAAAACAGTGGCTGTTACTACCACTCTCTGTCCTCAGTAGTTTATTTCTTGCATGTTACTAATCAGAAGCCCTTACTATGGTTTCATAAAATTAAGCATATTCACCATTATCCACTTTAGCTTATCAATGACAAACTAAAAAGGATCAAGTGTGGCAAAGAACCTTTAAACAGTGTACCATTTCCAGGTGAACAGTCTCTATTGATTTAAAAAATAAATAAAATCATAACTAATTCTAGAAAAGGCTTATCTTAGTTTAAGTACCCTAGAAGAGTGTTACTATGTAAGAGAGTCCTGTTTAATGGTGCAATCATGACAACAAAAAAACCCACTGTGACTAAAATAATGAAAGGTGAATTACTGAGAGATTTAAAAAATGACTGAAACTTGACCTACCCTTTTTGTTTTGCTAGTATTTAGCAGTCTGTAGCAAAAAATCCTCAAACCCCCAAGAGCACAAATTGAACAGAAATCTCTAGAAATGAATGAGAACCTTAGGACTTAAAAATTATTTTATTCCTATTTCTACCAGAAATAATTCAACCTCTTGTTTCTTTCCAAAGGCTACTAAATGTGGAACAATAAAACGAGCACACGGTATTAACTTCTGAGCTAACACACTCCAGAAGATACTAGTTTAAAATGCAATCCAAAAGAAATTACTGTTCTGATTACTGGGGTTTGTGTGCATCTTTTTTAAAGCTTGATAAATTTTTCAGTTTTCACTTTACATTGGGACATCCGATACTGCTTTTGAGTCAAGGACAATGAAAAAAATGGAAGAAATTTTTAAGCTGCTCATACTGCATTTTTTAAGAGTAATAAGATTTAAGATACTAGAATCATAGAATCATAGTATAGTTTGGGTTGGAAGGAACCTTTAAAGGTCATCTAGTCCAACCTCCCCTGCAATAAGCAGGGACATCTTCAACTCAGAGCCCCGTCCAACCTGACCTTGAATGTTTCCAGGGATGGGGCATCTACCACTTCTCTGGGCAACCTGTTCCAGTGTTTCATCACCCTCATTGTAAAAGATTTCTTCCTGATATCTAACCTAAATCTACCCTCTTTTACTTTAAAGCCATTAGCCCTTCTTCTATTGCAACAGGCCCTGCTAAAAAGTCTGTCCCCATCTTTCCTGTAGGTCCCCTTTAAGTACTGAAAGGCCACAATAAGGTCTCCCCGGGAGCATTCTCTTCTCCAGTCTGAACAACCCCAACTGTCTCAGCCAGTCCTCATAGCACAGGTGCTCCATCCCTCTGATCATTTTTGTGGCTCTCCTCTGGACCCTCTCCAACAGGTCCATGTCCTTCTTACACTGGGGGCCCCAGAGCTGGGCGCAATACTCCAGGTGGGGTATATTTGATAAATACTTTTTTGTAACTACAGTCACTGAAGACTTACGTGAAACTAATTAGAGTAAAATGAATAGGCTTTGAATTAACACCTAAAATGAGTGATTAAGATGTAATTAAAGTAAAATCTGAAAAGATGAGTATTTTTACATTTTGGAAATTCATCAAAAGCCTGTTGTCTTTCCAGACTCCTACGTTTGTTGCTAACGCAAAATGGAGATGAAGTAAACAATATTAGGTCAAATAACAAGAAGAGGAGCTTTAGCTTTTAAAGCATAAAAAAATTAGCACATACTAGAAATAAGTTATTTAAAGTTATCCATTCTATTGCAAATACTGTTCACTGAAACACCATCCATCTGCATTTTTTCCTTCACTAGAGCAACCTTTTCCAGCTAGAAAGCACAGACCTGATTTAATTGTTTAGAGATTGAGATGAAGCCCACATAAGTTAATGTTTTCTCATTATGCCAATAGGCCTTGGATTGGTTCCTTTGGAAATGTTAAATCATAGGATTTCACCTCACACAAAAATGAGTCATTGGGTAATACGCACCGTTCATAAACATTGACAGCATCCACCCATACAGAATAGAAAACCCCTTAAGAACTTAAATAGGCTTAATGCAACAGTAATACTTTTATACAGAATTTATATAACATTTTATATATGCACCTGTATGTATATATAAAAATTTACACACACTGTATGTACTATCATCTACTTACTGTTTCTTAAGAAGACTGTGCAGCTGAAAGTATCATTTAATTTGAACTAAGCTAGCAAAATATGTCTGTCAAAGTGTTACTCCCCAACCATTTTTCTTCTGTTTACTCTTGCCTGTAACACCACAACAGCTTCAATACACACATACATACAATGGCTGTAGTTTCCAAAATGGCCTGTTTCTGTTCCTCTCTTTTCCATCCTGTACTTATCGCAAATGCAAATCCACGACTCTTCTATAGGTGCCTTTAAATAACCTCCTCCTTTCCCTTCATGCAGCTGAGGAGAAGGCAAAGGGTGGGAAAGCAAAGCATCGATTCCTACCATCAGAGATACAGCTGGTGAGTCAGTCTCTTCATGTCAAGGCTCTATATAAAATGGGGCAATTAGCCCAAACTTGTGCTGTGAAATTTTCTAGCCAGGAAGATATAGTACACATGTAAACTAACTATTAACTAGATAGGACAAGTGCTCTGAATGCTGTTTTACTTTGGTTTTATGACTGCAATCCTTTTTCAAGATCCACACCTGAACTCAACGCGGTAATTCATCTGCTATTTTAGACAGGAACTTCACCACACACAGCTTTACCTAAAAGAGAAGCGATACTGGCAGCATGAGTCTGCTCTTCTTGGCCTGCTTTAATACACGACACTATGACATAAAGTGCCTTTTTACTCTGAGGTGGGTTTGTTGGCTTTTTTTCCCTGCCCATTTCACATCTACTTTTTATAGCACTTGATGAGTCACAGCAAGACAGACAACTTAGATAAATTGGATCATAGCCAGTAAAATCCATCTCACAGCTGCTCTCTACCTCTGCAACAGAAACATCCTTCATCATAAGATCTGTTAAAATAAGCTGTCAATAAAAATTCCCCACATTTATCTGGAAAAGAGCTGCTGGCAGAAAAGGCTAGTAGCAATAAAATCAGAGAGAAGGCACTGCAGCATCAGTCAGCATTCAGTGAGCAAACAGAATCAAACCACTGCTTTATACTTAATTAGGATTAGGCAGAAGAAAATACGTGGCCAAATATTCAGCATTTGTAAATCATGTGAGCTCCACTGAGCTTTACCTATTGACATCGACTAAAAATACAAGTCTCTTTCTCTGGAAATGAAATGCCATATACACTGATCTGGAAGAGAGAGAAAGGTGTTTATATACTTATTAATATCCTGCACATCCCGTCCAAAGTTTCTCTTTCAATGCAGTGCCACACGGACATATACCAGCATACCCTGAGCAGGTCAGCAATTTCAATGGCAGCCTCTGGTCCTGGATGTGGTATCTAGTTTAACTGCAGACAAGAAGCTATACTGCCTGGGCTGCTCTAATGCTGGGTATGAAAAAACACACTATTTCTCTATGCACTGCACAGCCATAGGAATAACCTTAATAGTCATTTTACATGTAATGGAATTAAAGCAGAGAGACAGTAAGTAAATTGTCCAGCCACAGGCAGAGCCAGGAGTAGAAAAGAGATTTTCAAATCCCAATCCATTGCTGCCACTTCTAGACCGTATTTTCGTCTTCTTAATGGCCCACTATTGATCCCTGTATACAGCTTCTTTCAGACCCCATGCGTCTTAAGCAGGAAAGACAAAACTAGCTGATCTTTACTGGCACAAAGGCACTCCATTGTCTCAGACAGATCTACTAAGAACAAAACAATGTTCAAAACAAACCAACACAAGGCACCACAGCTGAGGAAAAAATAATTAATATTCCATTCTTCCAAGGTTTCACAATACTTCTTTTTGCTTACAGAAAAATACTTATACAGCATATCTAGAATTGCATCACTGCTGTTTAGCTGAGAGCTAGGAAGAGGCAAAAAAACAACCCTCACAATGTCAGTTACAAAAAGAGGCTATTTCAGTACTTTGAAGTACCTTGTTGTCCCACATAAGCTTCTGAGGTCTCAACATTCAAGTAACTTATCCACTCCACACAAGTCCTGTCAAGGTCATTCAAACAGGGTGGACAGAGGAGGTCTGGTTCCTTAAAAGGAGAAGGCATTGCTGCAACTCTTTGCGTATAATGTAAGTCCCAGTGAAGTCCTCAAAATCAAATTTAAAGAATACTGTCACAGATGATGTTGGTTGGTGCTATTTCCCACTGCCAATAGTTAGGGGGCTTGCACAGAATATGAAACTCAGATTCTCCCCTTTTGATCGGAGGGAGTTGAAGCTGTATCTCCCACCGTAACCATCTGGCTATTTCATAAGCTTGGGTAAAGTGCTCCCAGTTTCTCACACTGACACTGTTCTTAAAAAAAATGGGCTTGAATATTTTAAAGAAAAAGGACTGCAAGTCTGCCATTCATCTTCTATTCCTTTTGAAGTAACTATGACTTCTCAGCCTGAAGAAGAGAAGGCTCCGGGGAGACTTTATAGCAGCCTTCCGGTATCTGAAAGGGGCCTACAAGAAACCTAGAGAGGGACTTTTTACAAGGGCATGTAGTGATAGGACGAGGGGTAATGGCTTCAAACTGGAAGAGGGTGGATTTAGATTAGATCCCAGGAAGAAATTTTTCACTATGAAGGTGGTGAGGCACTGGAACAGGTTGCCCAGGGAAGTTGTGGAGGCCCCATCCCTGGAAGTGTTCAAGGCCAGGCTGGATGGGGCTTTGAGCAACCAGGTCTAGTGGGAGGTGTCCCTGCCCATGGCGGGGGGGTTGGAACTAGATGATCTTTAAGGTCCCTTCCAACCTGAACCATTCTATGATTTGGCCTCTGCATTTGTCTTTGGGCATCCTGTTCATCCAGAGACGAAACACTGCAACCCAGTCATAGTTTGAAACTGCTGTGTATTAATTTCAAAAAGCTTTAGTATAACTCGGTTTTGTTTACCATTAATTCCTTTTTCTAATCATCGATCTGAATCCTTCCCTCTGTGCATAATCCTTACTCGAAGAGAAAAAAAAGTCTCAGCGCTTTCTTATCATGCATTTTATTCTTGTACTGTGAATCAATACATTTTGCTTTAAGGCATTTTCCTTCACATACTTTTAACCAGCAAAGAGCTCAATGTTCATCAGTAGCTGTGGGATACAACAAAGAGAGAGCAGAAAGAAGTGCAGGGCTATGCACTGCTTCCTTTGGGAATGAGGGATCAAATCCAGTAAATGACTTGGATATCTTTAATCTAACTTTCCAGTAACTGTGTCACAGAGCACAAAAAGCATTCAGGGTACCCTACCCTGGAAATCAGCAGATTTCATGATTCCACTGACACTACAAACCGAGCAAGAAACAACCTGAAGTCTGCAGATCGATCATGCAACTGCCAAAAGTTCACCAGCAGAAGTACACCAAAAATGGCGTCAATCCTTGTCACACTGCAGCTTCAATAATGAGAGGCACCTTGAAATGACATAGCCTACCAGTCACAGCAGTCTTCTTTTAAGGCACCTACCCATTCCCTGTTTTCCCAAGACTATATAATGTTCCTTCTTACAGTTTCAGAAACACAGAAAAGCGTGGATGGGGCAGCAGTGATGCTGTCCTTGTTCCCCTTGCATAAGCAATAATCTAGCGTTGGGAATTCACAGTGAAGAATGGACAGCTCTTGGTTCATTCTTGCTCCTTGCTAGAGGGTGGCTTAACTCTATACCTACCAAGGTGAAGCACAGTGAAAATAAATCAAGGTTTACAAAGCAGAGGAAGGAGTGAAACTTCATACTTGAGAACTCACATGAGCCGCTCTTTTCCTTGGACTGTCCACATGCATCATCCAACAACTGATTACCTGGGAAGTCTAAAGCAAAGCCAGAATACCAGACATTGAGGTGCTGGAGCATGTCCAAAGAAGGGCAATGAAGCTGGTGAGGGGTCTAGAGAACAAGTCTTACAAGGAGCGGCTGAGGGAACTGGGGTTGTTTAGCCTGGAGAAAAGGAGGCTGAGGGGAGACTTTATCACTCTCTTCAACTACCTGAAAGGAGGTTGTAGAGAGGTGGGGGTCAGTCTCTCCTCCCAAGTAACAAGCGATAGGACAAGAGGAAATGGCCTCAAGTTGCACCAGGGGAGGTTTAAGATGGACAATTAGGAAAAATTTCTTCACAGAAAGGGTTATCAAAGATTGGAACAGGCTTCCCAGGGAAGTGGTTGCATCACCATCCCTGGAGGTATTTAAAAGACGGGTAGACATGGTGCTGAGGGACATGGTTTAGCGGTGGTTTTGGCAGTGTTAGGTTAATGGTTGGACTTGATGATCTTAAAGGTCTCTTCCAACCTAGATGATACTATGAATAGCAGTAAGGTTTCCTAGGCACTAAAAATCAAGCACTCATCAGTGTGTCAGCACTTCTTTCCCTACAGTATCATTCCACCCTGTAGTCTCACTAAAACCCTTCAAGACTCTTCTCCACTGGTCTGAGTGAGGTCAGCTCCAGGCTCACCTTCCAGGAGCCTCTTAATAATAACATTACTCAATGTCTATTTTCCCAGTAAAAGTTTGATAGACTTATTAAATAAATTTTACAAATAGCTTACGGGAAAAAAAATGTTATGCCTTTTAAGTCTACAGCATTTCCAGCAAATTCCTTTCATTGTGCTATATGCTTTTTACTTCATAATCAAAACAACTTTAAAAGTAATCTGCTGGTTTTTATACTCAAGCCTTCTTAAGTCTTATCTTCCTTTATGAATAATAACAGCCTTCCATTTATATAGCATTATTATATGAGAATTTTCATGTTAAAAAATATGAACTTCCCAGAGATGCATAGGCATTTTTTGTCCATATAACTCATACAGGAAATTATTAAGTTTTCACACTGAAATTTGGTATGTACCAAAAATGCTGATGAGGATAGTTCTTATACTGATAAAAGGAGGTTAGGAAGTTTTGCTTCAGACAGAGAGAACACTCAGTAGTCTCTTGAACCACCCAGCTTCAGGAGGCTCCTTGTCTGCTGGACCCCTGTGAATAACATTTCCAGCATTACATTTCCTATGGCCATTATGGTCGAATTTCATTGAAGCAACGATTACATATAAATATGTGTGTCTGTGTGTATTACTAGAAACAGTGACATGAGCTATCTTCTGTACTAGCTGTAGAAAAATAAATTTTATTCCCCATGCTGGGACTCTTATAAAAACAGTATCTTTTGCTGATCATAGGCCAACATATGATATAGAGGATGCATAAGTGAGGGTGTCTGTCCCTCATGTGTAAAGATGAAAAAAGGTTATGATCTATAAAGATTAGAAAAAACTCAAACCCCAAAGACTGTAATAAATACTACTTTTGGAATAAAAATATGCAAGAAGCATTGCAAGAATACAACCTTTGTACTAAGATAGGTCATCTAGCAGAACCTTTTATTGCAACAAGTGAAGTTTAATGTTTGACTATCATTTTACACCAGAAAAGGCTCAATAAACAACCACCACCACCCTCCCCATCAGGAACATATCGGTTTCATTGGACCTTTTTTCACAGACTTTTTTTCAGGCTCAGAAGATAACTTGCTTCACACAGGAGCAAGTAATGCAGTATGACCAGGGTTTGAAGAGTTTCCCAAATGACACTCTTGAATTCAGGTCTGCCATATTAAGGTCAATAAACTAATGGACATTCCAGGCTAGGTGACCATCGTACTCTACTGACTTCCACGTACTGTAGCTAGCCTAAGCTTCCTGCAGAGCACTGCATTTATTGGACTGCTATGATAACGGCCATTCCAATTTTTCACCTGCACTATTTTTCTGGAAAAAATAAAAAATTAACTACCTTTCATAGGACATTTTTTTGCCCTAGCTGCACTGGGTCTGGCTGGGACAGAGTTCATTTTCATTTCATTTCCTATGGTGCTGTGCTTTAGGTTTGCAACCAAAGCAATGCTGTAACACACCAATGTTTTAGCTATCACTGAACAGTGCTTGCACAGCATCAAGGCCTTCTCTGCTTCTCAGTCTGCTCCCCCAGTGAATCGACTGGGGTGTGTGCAACAGGTTGAGAGGGGACAAAACCAGGCAGATGACCCAAACTACCCAAAGAGATATCCCATGCCATATTATGTTATGCTCAGCAAAAAACGGGAAGGAGGGGGCTTAGAGGAGTCAGCCATCTTTTGCTCGAGAACTAGCTGAGCATTGATCTCCCCATGGGAGGCAGTGAGTGATTGCCTTTGCATCTTTTGTTTTATTTTGTTTTCTTTGTCTCTTCTTCCACTTCTCCTTCATTTATTATACATATTTTATCTCAACTCACAAGTTTTCTTGCTTTTAGTCCTCCTTTCCTGTTCCCCTGTCCCACTGAGGGGGTGTGGGAGTGAGTGAGTAGCTGTGTGGTGCTTAGCTGCCTACCAGGGTTAACTCACAATGCCAGTTTATTTCAATGATACATAAAAATTGTTTCCTGCTCATTTCTGCTGCCTGGAACTTAAGTCAAAAGAGGAAAGGATTTGCCTGTTCACAACTGTTACAGCACGTAATGAAGAGGGACAAGAAGAAAATGGCGAGAGGTTTGGTGCAAGCACTCCATCACTGTAAGCACCACTGAGAGTAGCACACTTAGACATGCAATGAATAACAGACGACTACTGCTACGCATTTTGAAATGACATCTAGTCCTGTGTGAAGCCACCAAGACACCAGAAATTTCCCTATTTTGTCTAGTGGCTTATGCCACTGCTGAATTAACACATCATCATCATCATCAAGTTTTTTTAATTTACCTGCCTTTAAGTCTCCACCCTTACTTTTTGTCATGCTTTCCTCTTCTGATTAGAAAAATACATCCTGTATTTTCCTTCTTGAGAAGGTGTTTATGCTTTGTACTTCTCCTATACTTACACCTCTCTATTTTCTTTTTTTAAAAAAAATAATAAATTGAACTCTAGTGATATTTATATTTTATCACCAAAAATATTTCTCTCATTCTTTCAACCGTTTTTTGAATCTCATTTTTGGAGTTAAAGATGAAGTCATTAGTATAATAGAAAATGATAGTTGCCAACGATTCAATGTCATGATTCAAAATATGGGTCAGATGCCCAAACTGGTACACAAGAAATATTGGTATTTGGTATTTCAAAGGGCCAATTTCCCAAAGCTATTCAGTATTATTTTAAAGAGCTCTGAACAGAAGGAAAACTTTAGGAAACTCTGACTTCTTTAGATTGGTTTATTAGACGACATCCTAAAATTCCTGATGACTTTTAAATAGCTCCATAATACCATACTGATGGGAAACGTCACAGAGAGGTAGGCAGACAGAAAAATGGCCCTGCATTTCAGACAGTGATTTATTCAAACTACTTATGAATCCTTGAATCTTTTCACTTATTGCCTCCATCCTTTTGCTGGAAAGATTTTATTTTCCCTTCATCCAGTTTCCCCGGGGAGTCCATGCTAGTGACAGATCAAAATACTCAGAAGAGATTTTTGAGGCTTTCCAGAACAGGTGGAGCACACCATGAGGATATGTTGCAGAGGGCACCACCTTCAGCATGGACACCCATCCCTTCAGCACTGTGCTCATCAGTTGTATGAGGAGAGGACACAAGAAATGTCTTTGTGGCAAGGGGCTGGAAGTAGTCCCCAGAGAATTCCCCAACAGGTTAAAGAACTGCTAATCATATTTTGACCACAAAGAAGGAGGAAAGGAAGATGTGAAGAAAAGCATTTGACTTTCCAGACACACACCCACATCCCAGTGGGCAAGACATTTGCCAAGCCTTTGACAAAGAGTAATGCTACAATGAAGTGGGTCAGAAAGATCAGGAAATTTGAGATTCCACCGGTAGCTTATGGCTGTAACAACTTCTTATGACCATCCTGTGCCATCACCTTCACACATATTGTAACATTATATATAGGTAGTGAAGCACTACACATCTGTGAAAATTCAAGAGTATTCAACATGAAAATACTCTTTGCTATCATTTTTCAGTATAAAGAATACTATTTTTGATCTCCTAAACTGAAAGCAGAAGTTGTCATGAACTGGCTGGTGTACTTCAGGGACTTTTTTAACTCGAGGGCTGAGAGCAAAGTATTTGAGCATGCTCAAATTTCAGAGTTGTTCTGCATTTTCACAGGAAGGCCTCTGAGCAACACCAGCCGTCTGAGCAACTGCACTCTCCCCAGTGCTGAAATAGCCTTCAAAAACAATACATTTTTGGGGGCAAGAATTCTCAGGGATTACCCTTTGATTTCTCTTAAAAATAGATGAGATGCCTCGATAGTTTATATCTTAGCCTCTTCTAACCATCTTGTAGCATTCAACTTGGATGGCAATTTTCTTCTTGCACGCTGCCAGTATACACACTATAAGTATATAAATGTGAATTTCCATATACTGTGCAACACCTGGTTATTGACTTTGCAAAATCAGTAAACCCTGCATCTTAAAACCTACCCAAAAAGCTAGTACTCAAATTACAAGCAGTAGAGCCTAGTAGGAATAAACTATATTAAATACCTTCTACGTTGGCATAATGAATTATACGTTCAGAAACAGACCATTCAAAGGGCTTCCTGTAATTGTTTTACTGATCAAAAAGCCTCCACTCATAAAATGGATAAGTCTAAACTGTGAACAAGGTAGTGTAAGGATTCAAATAAAGAATTTTTTCCAAGAGAGATTCACTACCAAAAAGCCATTACTATAATCTAGTATTTATGATTTGTAAAATCGTGATTTTACCAATAGATAAATTTACTGATTTGAAACTAAGCCTTCTGCACTCTTGAAGTCAGAAACTCATTTTCAAATTAACGAAACCTTACATATGTTTCTCTAAAAAGCCTGTCTCAGAACACAGGAGAGGAAGAGTTGACTGGATAAATGAATTACATTACCCAAGAACAAACACAATACAAAGCTGTTTATATTATCTTGCCTGCACAGCATAGTATAACGTTTTCCTTCTATATAATAGCATATTCTGCATTTAAAGAATAGATAATATATGTTATGACAGAGCTATTTTCTCCTGTTCAAAAAATGACATGCATCAATGGGAAAATATCAAAAGAGCACAAGGAGAAGATTTTTTATTATTACAGACATGGTAGTCTGTCGTAAATTAGTAAGGCCATTATCAGCCAGAACACCGATATATGCTCCCTGTCAGGAGCTCATTTTGGAAGCTGTGACATCCCGATTAATGCTATGTACTAGCACTGCATTTTACACGCTATATATCTTTATAAAAGTATATCACCTTGGACAGGATTTCATCCTAGTTCTTGGCTGCTGACATTCAGGAGCTAGGTATATGCCTCAGTTAAACATTTGATTATGACTACTAATTATCGCTCAAAATAAGACAAAGAGCAAAAAGTCTAACAACTGCTTCTTTAGAAGAAAGTGTTTCTTATTTTTATACTATGGAAACAAATGCACAAACAACATCCAGTGATCTTAAGGCATTAATAAGAAATAATGTGTTTTCAGAAGTTAAAACAATTCAGTTGATTGCGTTAAGCACTGCTTGTGCTTGCAAATTTTCTTAGATGCTATTTGCTGGAAACTCTTGTTTCTTAAGTGATCTGTTTCTGTAACAGCTTCATTGTTTCATCTTTCATACAAAAGCAAGTCAGGGCCTTATGGGAAATGCTGCATTGGAAATCTGAGGCATAACGCTACTGGGTAGCAAACGCATCGTGTTTTGTAATGCCTGCATTAAATTTGATATTACTATTCTGCTTTGCAAATGTGGCTGAGCTTGAGCTGCAGAGATATTCATCACAAACAGGTAGAAAACACGAGATAGGTGACTTTTTTTAAGAATACAGAAAGAGATATTTAAAAAGGGATTTCCTATTTACCTCCTGGGAAGGGGTTCCTGATACATGCACTCCCACGTTAGGGATAACTGACAAGGAATGACAAACAATGTGCCCAACACCACATACAAACTGTAGCTTAAGAAAACCAGACAGAAGTAGAATTCTGTAAATTATCTGCCTCCAACTTTCTAAACCATGTCCCTGATCCTCCCTTCATAGCAACAGCACCTCATCTTCACAGCTGCCCTTCCCACCTCTCAGTCTGCATGCTAGAAAGGCAAGATCAAAAATACATAAGCGCTTTCATCATATGGGTAATCTGCCCAAATTCAGGACAAAAATCTAATTTCTTTTGCAGGAAACAAGAAGGGAATTATATGTTTTAAAATAATAAAGCTTCCAGATCCTTTAAGCCAGCAGCCAGAATAAGGCACTGTCAAGAAGCTGAGACACTTCTGTGGGCTGTTGATTCAACTGAAGCCAGTGAGACACATCACTGTACTACAGATGCAACTTGAGCAGACCTGCATAATTTTTGTTTGGCTTCTTTCCTTTTGGGCCAATTGAGTTGATCAGTTTTGAGAGACAAATTGCCTTTATGTAGTGTAATTTATTCAACTGGAAGGTTATATTTGAGACACGTGCAGTGCAAGTTATGTCCAGAGATGGCAAACAGGGTATGTTGTGGTCCATAAACTTTGGAAATTCATGTTTCAATAAGAACTACCTGAAAGGAGAGAAACAATAATCAACTCACCTTCAAGAGCAATTCCCAAGCATACAATGTGGATGGCTGTGAACATGTCATACAGTACATGCCATTTCTCTTACTGAGGACCAGAGCAAAGAAAGTAGACACAAAGAAATTAATTTCAATCAGTAAGGAAAGCAGTCTGGGGAAGGCTGATTTTAGAAATATAAAGGCATGCACCCTCATGTTGCTTCTTTTAACTGCAGCTTTGGTTGAAATGTGTTTGTTACTGCTTTGCGGGACCTCAGAGTGGCTCAAGACTTCAGTTTCTTCACAGCTTCCCCCAAAGATCTTGCCCTAGGGCACATGCTGGCGTGCTCCCTCCTTGCAGCTTGTGTAGGTAGGTCAAATTCCTTATGTTGGGTCAGCCCGAGCCTGTGTATTTTTTTTTTTACTGGGTGGATAGTGTCAGACGAGGGGAGACTAATGTATTATCAAACAGCTTTTGATTTAAAATTAGCTTATCTATTGAATATCTTTCAACTAGCCTTTGAAAAGGATAATATATTCCAGCCACTGAGCAAAGATGTCTCCTCTGGCATTGACTGAAATAAAAGAGCAGTTTTGCTTGAAGAGGATTCCCTTTCTGACCCTTCTTTCGCTTGAGACTTCTGCCTGCAATTTCGGTAACCCAAAGCAAATCTCTAGCATATAGTCATTAACCTCATGAAGCAAAGAAGAGTGAAACTTGGCAAAAGACATACCTATTTCCACACTTTCCCTCCACTGGCAAATCCCTCATTTTGCTCAATTTTCTAATCACTGTTCATTTATGCCTTACCAGCTAATCTCTCCAGTCACAAAAGAAATAATTAAAAGATTGCATTCATGTACAATTAATGTTCAAATTCATTGCGAGTGAAAGTCAGTTTTTGCTTTGACATAATTATGTAAATGAACACTAGAATGAGTTAGACAGGTGAAGACCACAGGGTTTGATATGTGAGCATGTTGGCTTAACCCAGCCCGGTTTCTTTTCTGCTTTTATGCGCCCATACAGAGAATCGACAATTATTTTACAATGGAAAGTCCTTATTAGTCCCATTACAACCTCTACTGCCTGCCCATGTAGCCAAGAAAACTTTATACTGGGAATGAAGACTATATAAATGACTCAAGCTCTACCAAAATTAACCTATCACACCAGAAAGGATCGGTAATTAAATTTGCATAGAATCACGTCAAAACTCTCACCGATCACATATGCCCACAACTGCATACATACTTTTATAAAATAAAAGGGAAAGCTCTACCATTGGATCCTGTACTTTTGCTGTACAGCATTTGTTGGTAATTTTAGTGATGAAGGTTTCCTACTGGCAAGTGATTTAGGGCCAGAATTAACACTAGGTGTGCTAAAGACATTTAATGAAAATGGGATTTTTACAATGCCCTTAAAAAACAAAAGGGGCAAATGGTAGAGAAGTGTGAGGAACAGCACTTTTAAGATCTTACTGAAACTTTCTTCAGATTCCAGCTAATGTTCAAGAGCAAGTACATTTACCACTCCCTCAGTTGCCAGCATTATTGTAGCTGCTTCTCACTGAAGCTACAGAAATCAGAAAGTGCATTGTTAGGTGATAGCAGCAGGAGATCTCCTTCCCACAGTGAAACTCTTCTACTTCTATTTCCTTTGATAGACTGCAATTCAGAAAAAAGAAAGCTTGCCATCGCTGACTCTTCAAATGCGCAGCTCGAGTGAAGATGTGCTGCTCAGAAAGCCATGCTCCGTAACATTTTTTTCCAAGTAGATTGAGGATGCACCAAATGCTTACATATGCTGTGAAACATTCATGCTTGCTTCAGTCATAGTGAGCTCATGAGATTCAAAGGCCTTCAGGTCTTAAAAGACCGTCAAAAGTACTGGCTAGGAAAGCATTTTATTACTTGGAAAACAGACCTCCCAGATTCCCAAGTTGCCCAGCATAAGATAGCAAAAAAATTTACCTCCACTCCGCAATATCTGCCATGTTTTTTCAGTAGATAAAACTGGTTTTGCTTCAAGCAGATATGCTACTAACGAGTTTGAAGTTTGAGATGTTTTATCACACGGTATGAAGTAGGCTTTAGCATTTTTAATAGAACAGTTGATTTCGGATGGTATACAGTATTTCCTCTTTATCATAGCCTGTAGATTATAGGAAGCTCATCTTTAGTTTTAATATATGTTTTACTGTGATATTTTCCAATTACCTTTTTTTTTTTTTTAAATCTTTCATTTCCAGCATTTTTGCAATTATGTGTTTTAAGATTAATGTGAATTACCATATGGTTTAAAATGCAATAGACTTCACTGAAAATTTGCATGAAGCACACCTGGCTAAGTTTGGAGAATAGCATTTTTGTCTGTATCATATTCAGTGCTTAGCTTGTAATCAAAGCCTAGTACGGATCACACAAAACTCTTGAGCTGTAAATGAGCCTCCACCAATCCACAACTGTAAAAGCAAACCCCACCTTGCTGCTTCAACATTTTTACATGTGCCACCCTACGTGAGGGTGATAGATTGGTGACAGACCCTATGAGGCTCAAGCTCCTCATGTTGAATACCTTTGAGACTCAGCAGCTGACTCTAGGAGGCAGAAACCTAGTGGTTACGTGCAAAAGAGGACGTGATACTGCTTTCTCAGTTTGCACCCACAATTTGTATGAACATACACACATACTATTTCTTCATGCAGAATGACTAAAGAGCTATATACAGAAGATCCACGCAGATTTTACCTGTCTTGGTAAGTCTTACACGCTAGGTTAACAAATCTTCCTAGATGCTTACATGCCAAAGCATCTAAAAGTGCCTAAAACTATTATGAAAATCATACTGCATTACAAGACATTTTGTTATTGCACACGACTGCAGGCACTGCAATACTGGTCAACCTGAACACCATGGCACTTCTACTGCATAAGAACAGTTAGGATTCATAAACTACGTACCACTGCAGCACTTACATCCTGTGAGTAGCTCAGCACACACATGACACAAGCTCACAACACCCAATTAAGTGCAAAGTAGAGCAGAAGAAACATGGCAGGAAAAAAAGAAATATGCATCTTTGCAATTACAACCTATCGATAGCAGTTGAAGGACTGCAGGCTGAACTTTTCCCTACCAGAGCAGTTCAAACCTTCTGTTTATTCACTGTTGGTCAATACAAAAGCCTAAACTGGGTCCCTCATTGCATTTTCTCTTGAAATGAGAAACACTGCAAAATTCAAAGGGACAGAAAGAAAGAGGCTACTTGCTACATGAGACAAGGAAGAATCCAAGGTTCACACCATTCATCCCATCTCTTTGAAGGGCAGAAGCAAAAACAGACCTGCTGGACTCTTCCTGGGGACAAGGCTTTATCTGACAGGCTACAGTCATGCATTTTCACAGGTATTCCTGTCTTAACTGGAAGGCATGCTATTCATCCCTCTTAAATAATGATGAGATGAAGTAAAAACACTACTGTGCAGCAAGACTCTATCATTCCTAAGGACCTAATCACAGATGACTGAGTAAACCTTGATTTTACCAGAATAACCCCTGTATGTCCCAAGATCACTTTATGAGTATAAAATCATAAACTCACTCAACAAAATTTTATCAAGTCATCTATTTCCCTACCAACTATTTCTTTAACCTGTAAGAACAAAAGTAAAACTAAACATTAGAAGCCTCAACCTGTTTGCCTGTACAATATCTGGAGACTGCCAAACTGATATGCTGACCTTTGAAATGCAAAACAGAAAGGGGGAAATACATGAAAGTTGCAATGCATTTAGGCTATCTCTACTGTAAATGAAGCAGCATCTGACTTCCTAGACATATGCCAATCCACCCAAGTCAGGTAACTGGTTTACCAATATCTATCTCATGAGAAAATGTTTTGCAGGACTGGAGGTGCTCCAGCACAAACACTTCAATAAAGATGAATAAGACCTCTGCAGTGAAGGCTCCTCTTTGTAAAGGAAAAAGTTAGAGACCTAAATCTTAATGCTGTATTTTAAATGCTATCAAGAAAGAATACTTAGAATTTTTATAACACCTAATTTATA
Organism: Burhinus bistriatus; assembly: GCA_013397275.1. NCBI lineage: Eukaryota > Metazoa > Chordata > Aves > Charadriiformes > Burhinidae > Burhinus > Burhinus bistriatus. Next base: position 75,082 of record VYXH01008555.1, read on the forward strand.
GGAATTTCAAAACACTCCACAGATATGAATAAATTCCATTTCTTACTTCCCGTGAAGTGTGAGAATGTTATCCCCATTTTGACAAAAAGATGCTTAATCTCAACACCTTAAGCTATTTACCATGGGTTACAAAGGAAGTCTAGGGAGGAGAGAGAACAAATGCTACAACCTTCTCAGCTCCTCTTCCCCCCTGCTCCACACAATGGCAGCTTTGCAGAGTAACTTTAAAATGTATCTCTATTTTTAAAAAAATTAAATTGAACTTCATGCTTGCTCTCAATGTTAAAAGAAATATCTCTCTGACATAAGGGGGAATGCACAGCTTTAGCAAAGGGGCGAGGATACGTCAGCATGTTCTCAAGGTCTTCCTTTCAGTAGTCTTCTCCCAGCTGCACAGTTCATTTGTCTTCAAAATATTCTTCCAGCATAACTGACTCCAAACCACCCCATCTGCTAAACAACAAACTGTTCTGTTTCTTCTCAGCAGGAACACTGAAGCATAAAAGTCAAAGGTTATGCAAAAGTACCCAAAGACTCATTGTGAAACACGGGATTAGCTAGAGCTGAACAAATATATTTTTTTTGTTTTGATTGGACAAGTGAGAAATACTTCAACAGTTTTGCATGTGTAATTTTAGGTCAATCTGGGTTTCTTTTTTCCTCTCTATTATTGGTAAGGGGAGAGGAAGGCAAAAAAGGCAAAAAAGAAATAGTTGTCCTCACCTGAAATTAAATGATACTACATTTAAGTTATTAGAACCTTTTCCAAATTTCACTTTTTCCAAAATAAAAAAGTTATAATTAAAAATGGAATGTTATTAGTTTTTCTTTTAAATAAATTAAAAACTATTTTGTGAATAAACAATACATTTTAAAACATTTCAGCCACCTTCCCTCTAGTTCGCTGCCTGTCTGCAAAGATCCAACTTTCAGACACCATCTTCAAGGGCTATGCTGACCAAGGAAGTAAGAGGGTCACTGAGTAAAGAGGCTCCCATCGTAGCTCAAAGGCCACCTGTGCTTACTCCACATTTTCCTTCTTAAGGCTAGCCACTCGTGTCCAAATGACCTAGCCCTGTCATGTGCTTTGATAACCTTTCGATATGTTTTTCTAACACGCTTTCTGCATCAGGAAACCAAGTCAGCTACGATAAAAGCCTACTTACAAACCTTCCCATTGCATATAGCCAGCTGTGCAAAAAAAGGGAAATTGGTGACATATGGGCCTTCAGCTCCAGGGTTGCAGATGTTATGGTGTGGGCTAAAACTAATCTGGAAATCACCCCACACATGCTCTACTTGGATACTTTTCATTTCTTCTGAAAATAGTAAATCTATGGATAAGCAAAAGGAGCTGAAGATAAGCCAATGGAGTCACCCCCTTATCACATCAATTTTCTCTTGGAGGGAATTGCAGGAAGTATAGATTTCCAAGAGTGAATCAAAAAAGGCAGAAATATGGCTGAGATAAGCAACAGCCACAAAAGCCAGAAAAGTCAAGTTGTTTAGTTACAAAACCAGTAAAACCAAATTGAAGGATTTTGTAGCTATGGAAGTTGGCCTAGTCACAGGATTGCAGGGATGCTTCCCAAAAATATTTTACTGGCCATTTCCTTTATATCGAAGCTGGGACATGCATTCTGTGTGGCTCTTTACAACCTTGGTGAATATGCTTCAAAAATTTCAGCTGGATTTCTCTCTGAGTTTTGTGCAATAATAATAATAATAAAAAAGCCCTCTTCTAAAGCAGCACATTAAGTGTGAATCTCTAAGAAGGCCATACCAGGGCTGAAAGGTGAAGTTTCATCTGCATTTATCAAACACCAAGGTGACAGGGAGTAAGAGAATGGTGAGTTTTGCTCTGAAATATCATCACACACACAAATTATTTTCTCAGAAATAAAGCAAGCAGTAGGTTTCAGTGTGTCAGAGGTAATATTCAGGTAATAACATGAGTGGCTGTGGACTGGGCTCAGAAATGAGACACTTAAGATTCACTGAGGATTTTTAAATAATTAATAGAGAGACTGTATATAGGGAATTATTTCCACGCATTTAAAATAACATCTCTATTCATCATCAAACAACAATTGTGCTGTAAATTTAGTCAGGCCATAATGATCTTTGCTCACTATATGAGCCTGGGCATATGAAACAGAAAAGCACAGTTTACATTTCTCATACTGGAGCTTGTTTTCCACTGGTTTGGAGTATTGCACTGTCTAATATGGTGTATTGTCCTGCATCCACCGCTATCCCTGTATCTGTTCCTGCCCAGGAACAGAAGGCAGACAGAAATTAGCCTTGGGGAAGGTGTTCCTGCATGGGATATAGAGCTGATGAAACAACCCCGTGCTATGCAAGCTTCGTGGTCGCAGTGGGATGTAGGGTTTTGCAAAGGGTAGAGGCATACAGCCATTTGAGGGATGCAGGTCGGCTGCTGGCCAAGGCCCATCGCTGCTGCAGCAATCCTGCAGCCTCCAGGAGAGAACAGCCCACCTGAGCCCAAGCCAGGATGGCTCTGAGGGTGCTGTGATCTACACCCACCACTGCAAAGGTGCAAAGGCTCCCAGTACAGCCTATGCAAGCAAACTGTGAAACACAACCTGAAACCCACTTGTCTATTCTCTACTCTGATGTCCTTTTCTTTCTTCCTACGGGGGGAACATGTTAACCCAGAAAGAGAACTCAGGGCAATGTTTCTTAAGGAAAGGTGGAACAAGTGCCCCTGAATTCTTCTGAAAGGTGGTATACAGGACCTTAAACCCCGAATTGATCATCACCAACCAGCAGCTAGCCACAGCACTTCAAGCAATGGTGACAGCAGCTGAAATCACAACACATGACAACTGGACTTTGTTCTTTCAAGAAACTGCTCTTTCTCCACAGAGGCAGGCACTTCATTTCAGGTCCAAGAGACTTTTATCTTCCAGCTAACACAAAGAATACCAAACAGCAAGAAACAAGTGGAAAGGAAGTATCATGGGTTTACAGAGACCTCAGCCCTGCAGAACCTATCCTTTTCACAACACTTGAAGGAATATTTCTTATTTCCACTAGTGGTCTTAACAACAGATGAATTCAGCTATTGCCCATCTAACGTGTCTCACTTGAAAACAAGACTGCCCTTTCAGGTCAAAAGCAGTTGAAAAACCATTTACTGCCCAGTCTATACCAGTGCTAAAACTCCCCAAAACACAGTGAGTTCCCTCCCTGAAATAAGTCCTGGAGTCAGTAACTGAACTGTATTCTCTTAAAAACCAATTGGAAACTCAGTATCATTAACTTTCTAGAAAAAACCCTTAAAATACCAATACTACATGTTATTAGAAATGAAGAAGTTTTAAAAGCTCAGTGAACTTTTAATCAGTTTTGCTCTTTGCACTTGGCTCCAAGCCTGCTTGAATGGTTAAGCTAGCTTGACTCATTGTCATTCTTAGTTACGTTCCATTTACATGAATAATCCAGTGTTACTCATGCTGTAGATGATACTAACACGTCTATGTTTAATTTTTTTTTTTAATTTCTCTTCCTTAAAAATCAAATCTTATCATTTTTATACTCTTTTTAAACACTATTAAAAAGAACTTTGATAAGTTATTTATTTAAAGAAACACTGTCAAAGTACGCTTTATGTTTTAACGCAATCTATATTCAAAGACTTTGATAATGCAGTAAAAAGGAATGGACTGAAACAGTCCAGCTCTAAAAAAAAAAAAACATGCTTGGAAAGCACCTTCTACAATTACATTGGTAACCATATAAAATCCATAACTTCCTAGAGGTGAAGGCTTTGTGCTTTTCTTTAAACCTAGATGGGAAGCTATGCTTTTGCAAACCTAAGTTATTTCACTCTGTACAGGAATAATTCTGGGAATTTTATAGCCAGTATTGTACAGAATGAATGATATACCAATCCTTTTTTCTTCTTTCCCTCCCCCCCAATGAAAAGGAAAAACATGGATCTAAGGGTTTTCTGATTCAGGACCAATTTTACTAATGCAAGACAAAGCGTAATGCAGAAAAACAAAGCATGATACATGTGGATTTGCAGTTTTTAAATGGTCTCTACTTCAAGACACATAGTGTCTAATGTACTTCATGTGTATCAAATTACACTATCTGAATTTCTTAAAATATGGCAGGGGTGGTTGTTCATTGTCTGCTTAAATACATTTCACGTCATCCGAAGTATTTAATGACAAGAAATAATGGGCAAAAGAAGAAAAAGCTGTATAGATATTTTAATAGAGTACCATTGTTATTCACTTCAGTTTTGGAACTGCTTTTTTTAGCAGGTGATAGGACTTATCTCCC
>VYXH01008555.1:79511-161419 GCA_013397275.1 Burhinus bistriatus
ATCATCCCCCCCCCCCCCCCCCCTTTTAAGGGTAAATTATAATTAAATCTGTCATTTACATATGAGAGTAAACCAAGGATATTTTGGTAGGGAAGATACTGTTCTGACAGTTAGGTGCTCCTTTGAACATCTCGCTTGTTTTCACTCTCGTAACCTACAGCCTACAAAACAGAAACATGAGAAAAAAAATGCCATTGCTATAATTAGTGAGAAAGGATTTCACCCTTAATGCGTCTTAGACCTATCTTGCAGGAGATGACATCAAGTGCCTCTCAAGAACTGCATCATGCCAGCAATCCTCACTAATGTCACGTGGATGTTGCTACCACTCACCATTCAGGAGGGCATCAGCACCTTTAAGGAGTGGGATCTTCATACAAGTGGGAAGAAGATGATTTTCTGTGTAGCACCCACTTTCCAGGGGCAGTGGGAGGGGTGGAAAAGGAAAGCAACAATGCTACTGCATTCTGCTCTCCTGATGGTTTATGCAAAGAGGAATGACATTTTCTTTGCAAAATGGAAACAGCCAGTCAATTGCAGGAAAAGTAATTAGGCCTCATGCAGCTGCCAACCATGTTTTCTCTGGACAATCATTTCAGTTCAGTCATGTTTTGTAAATGGGCAATGATGGTTTAGGGAGATTTATTTTTTCTTCTTCTAAACTCCAAAAATTTCTATATAAAGTCAGCTACAAAACTCTGCAACAGGTTTCTTAATATATGCTACCAATACCTCAAATACAGTTAAGGGGAAAAAAATTAACCTGCTACATCTCATGAAATCAGATATGAAAACTTACTGGAAAAGGCTTTCACGTCAGGTTCATGAAACACTTTACGAAATAAAGGCTTTCCACAGTTCTTTTGTGTGATCCCAGTTTGTAAGATGAAGCTATAAGGGGTGAGCAAAAGGGCTGCTGAATGGGTTAAGAGAGTAGTTAAGAATATCCTTTGCTCGCCATCCTGACTTGTCATAATATCTCATTGCTTTGGGAGGAAGAAGACAAAACAAATCATGTCCAGTTGCATTGTTGATATGATTTTAACCTCAGGATAAACATCTGGACCAACTCTCAACATCATTATTGCCGCTATTATCCCAGAATCTGCAGTTCTGGAGCAAGACCACAGCAATGCTAAACCAGCGTGTGTTGGTAAAATAAAAAGGCTGTCTCTTTCCCTAAAAAATCCAGATATCTAAACAGAAGGACAGGACTTATTATAAAACAAAACAACAACCTCAAACAAAAAAAAACCCACCCAATGGCATAATACAGATGAGAACGGTATATCTGCTTCCTTTCTATTGTCTCCTTTTAAATGATCATTTGCATCTTTTCATGTCTCTTCCTAGTACACAGAAAGGTATTTGTAGTTGAGTAGGGTCTTTAGGAAGCCTTCTGAAATAGCACAGATTTTGCTGTAACTTCCACCACACAGAAAAAGCCTATGAACCACATCTATAGGCAAAAACTCTTGAGAAACACCTCAATCCTGGAAGGATGAATGTGATTTGACTCAAACACCAACAAGGGAATGTGACCATTCCCTGCCTCTAAAACCAAGATATAAACCCAAATTAGACATGCCAATACCATACATTTTCCTCAGTCTCTCTCAATGTTTGTTAGAAAAACCTTTGCTAAATTTTTCAAATTGAAAGCTGAACAGCCCTTCTGCAGAATTGCTTCTGCAGACCATACTTACTGAAAGCACTTACAATGTGTCATAACGGTGACTTTAGCGCATTATCTCCATTAGGTTTAAAATGTAATCTAATGTAATAGATTAACTATAAGAGCAAATTTTACTATGTGATTACCATCAACACTGAAGAAAAACTGTAGCCAAATTCCATGCAATTCCTTTAACATAACTTGAGACTGACCCCTAATGTAGTGAAGCTCATTGGCATAACAGAGGCTCCATCGTAACACCCAGACTAAAGAAGGGAGGGGTGGTAAGTTTGTGTCAGCCTCCGGATTAGGCAAATGGAAAGCTATTTGCCTCCCTGTATTCAGGGAGAATGAATTTCTCAAAAACATCCAGGATTTTTGCAACAAGTTCTATTTTGAAATAATTGTTCCATTAAAACAGTAGAGATTTATCTTTACAGACACAAGTTACATTATAGTAGCTCTTCCTCTTACGAAAGAGATCTTGATTTGTTTTGAGAGGTTTTTTTTTTGTTGTTTTGGGTTTATTTTGAAGATTTTTCTCAGCCTTAAAGAAGATTTTTTTTTCCCATGTTTTCAAGCTAAAGGACAACGAGATCATATTTTGTGTTTTGGAAGCCTGTACGCGTTCCTTTGGAAAAGCATTCATTCAGTTTATTCACAAGCATTGAACAGTACCAATTGACAAGTTTATGGTCAACAACCTCATTTTCCTCTCAGCAGGACCAGCATGGGAATGCAGCTACAATGTAGTACTTACATCAACTGTAATTCAACTGAATTGCAAGGAACTTGGGAATCCATGTACTAGCATCGCTGACTTCCTGACTATTTTTTTCACTTAAAAAAAAAAAATAATAAAGAAAAAAAAGAAGCATTCGCTTCTTCCCTGTCCCTCATTTCACCTACACACAGGACAAACATCTTTTCTCTGGCACAACAGAGGGCATGGCAACTCAGTTCTGACAAGTTTTTCTGTGAAAATGGGATTACTGTAATCATTAATTGTAGGACCAACCACTGTCTCTGATACGCCTTCATCAACATGCCTCAGAGTACTGAGAAAAGTGAAGGAAAGTATTCATATTACTGTTTTGTTTATATGTTTGCACTTCTCATGCTATTTAAAATGAAGAGTGCTTGATTTCACAACTTTCACAAAATTTGCAATTGGGCTATAATGGGAAGGAGAGAGAAATACTGATCTTTGGGACGCAGGCAAGTAGGATCTATACCAGTGAAAGACTTGTGAGCCACAGCATGCCTTAAAAGAGAAGAACAAGGGCTGCATCCTTCCCTGATGAAGGACTGTTGTAAACACATACGCGCAGCAACATGACACCCAACACAATGATGTGGTGAGCATGTAGCAACAGATTTTCAAGCGGATTTATGACAGATGACCTATTACACTCCCTCTAACCTAAGCGGCATATCCCAAGCTGAAGAAAGGTTATATGGATGGTCTAGCAGGCTTTATTTCTTACATAGCAGCTCTAAAATGACGTTCTTGAAATTGACTTTTATTTCTTTAAAAAGTTTTCTAGCTTTTTCTTTTTTAATGTTCCTGTGACAGTATTTGTGTGCTGACTCCATCAGTTTTGAGCAACACCACCTGTGTGACACAGCGTACAGAAGGTATGTCTACTTCAAGCAATATGTCTTCAAGCAAGATGGGTTTCCCCCATACGTTGCACCTCAGAAGTGGTCTTTCCCTATATATTCTGTGCATGCCAACTGCATTGCAAAGACTGCTTGCCAAGGCGACTGAGAGCCAAGGTACTGTGATCCCATACAGATGTGTTACGTATGTAAATCTGCAGTAGCCAACAAAAAGGTCAGGATGAAGCTCCTTTGCTGCCTAATCTTGTTGACATTTGAATCATTGCTGCTGATGGTGCTTCTGTAGGTCACTGTGACAGCTCATGAGAAGGCATATCACCTAACTCACAGAAACAGATCTCAGGCGCTTAGCTCCTGCCTGAGCAGGACATCAGCATGAAAGGACATCCACTCTGAGTCGTGGTTAGCACTTCACAGAAAGTCTGGCATCAAACTTCCCTAGTTACCCGAGAGGGAGTCTGCAAGGAAACAGTGCTATTTGCCTTCTCTGTCCCGGATGGAAAGGACCTTGCCACCACTGCTGAAATGAGGTAACTATTACCACTACCTCATACATCACCATCTCATTTCAAAGCACATTATTTCTCCTGTTTATCAGCAAAATCTAAAAGGGAAAACAGGAGAGCATGAACTAAGTAGTATTGACAGGTTCAATTTAATAAACAAAAATTTTATGAGTATTGTAAATCAGACACATTCAGACTTTGAAGACTTCTGACAAATATTTCAGCCCTCCAAAAAGAACACTTGAAGAGATTAGTCATATGGAACATCTTTGTGAGTCCTGAATACAAACTGATCATTATATACAGTCGTTGAGGGGCTGTCTTCCTATGTTCATAAACACATGCTCCCACTGATATTAATGGAGAGAAGAACGGACTCATTAGTGTTGTATATTTATCTATTTATTTTTTTAGTCTGGGGATTTCTTGGATAAATTTAATTAAACTGTGCCTGTGCTTTCACGCTTTGAGAGCTTGGCATGGGCGGTTGAAATGTGTGTGCTTACTTGATAGTCTGTTCCATTTCCTTAACAGACTTGGAGGGAGGGGGGGGAAAGAATCCAAGTCACTTGGACTAAAATCTGTGTTTCTGCTTCACTCAACATTTACATAAAATCATTAACTTGCTTGTCTGATTATAAAGGGACAGAAACTGATTTTAATTCCAATAACCTGGTCACTCCACATTAGCACCATACAGAGAGGACATGATGACACCATTTTTCCCTTTCTTTTGCGTTTTGCAGCGTAAAGTAGGTTATGTACCATTGCATGGGTCTGTAATAAATCAGTACCAGCCTTGAAGCTGAAAGCATCATATGACCTTGCCAAGCAGGTAAGAATACAACCCGCAGTTTTGAATTCATCGTTATCTAATTGCTGACTCTTTTTCTGGAACAGTCATTATTTCTCTGTTTGTCAGGTTTTTTCACTATGAACTCCAAAGTGGGTAATCTCACATCTGAAGTGTTTATCTGGGCCCAAAAATTGAGGATAAAATCTAGGTCCTGCAGTAGTTGAAGGGAGTTTTGTTGCTGACTTCAAAAGTGTTATAATTTCACCTTGTGAAATTTAAAATCCTTGCCTGGTGAATCTTGCATATGTTTTCCATGAATACCCAATTCTGTCAGCCCTGAAATACCAAGTGTAAGTATAAGGGGATGTTGCAGGAAAAATATAGGACAAAAATGGAGCACTCGGTTTAGATGGAAACAGATCTGTATGGAGAACCTGAGTGAGAGGCCAAATTTGGGGAGGCTACAAAAGAAATAATGGAGAAAATAGAAAGGCTGTAACATCAGCAATTTACTCAACTATCGATTTCATGTATGCATTGTAAGCACGCTGCATGTGAAGAGCTATACTATTTCACAAGCTGGTAAATTCTGCTACAAAAATCTTTAAATGTGGGTTTTGGTTAAGATCCCTTTCATCACTGAAAGCCTCACAGAACATAGAAAAGCAATTTTAATTACTGCCACCTTCCTGTTCATCCTACACTTTTCAGGGAAAACAATATTGCAGTAGTATTTTTTGACATTTTACCTCACTTAATATGATGAGCAAATCTTTTGAATACACAATCAGTCTGCTGTAAATTTTCACATAGAAAGATGCTCTGGAAATAGAAAAACCAACACATGAGCAAAAATTCACTAAGCAAGAAACACAACCTTGCTTTCATCCAAAAAACCCAGACGTGCAGCACCAGGTTTTAAGCCATTCTTTCACTTTACAGTATTTGAACCAGTCTCACATCTATTTTGGTTTGACTGCGGTAAAATCAAAATAATTCATTAACATGCAGAGTGTAGATTCATATAGAAGAGGAGATACATGAGTGGAAAGCAAGCTAATCCCATATGTAACAACACAAACCATTTAAATTTAGGTGGACTGCAAAGCAAGTTACCTAGTTTTGCCCTGATTTCACTTACATCAACCAGTTTAGCAGCTTTAGCACAACGTCAACCAAGTTTTGTATGCAAATATCATGTATGACGGGCTAAGGGGCTTGTATCCTTCCTTCTGTCCTCAAATTCAGCCAAACTACTATACTCACATGTCCCAATGGCAAGACCTTTTGTGAGCCAGCACACACTTCTGCCCATGTAGATAACTAAACACATAGAGCACACTATACGCAAACACAGAATAAAAGTGTGCAAACAAACCTTTGCATTGCATTCTTATAGCTGCAAATTATAATCACCTCCTCTTTCACCTTCTGGCAGGAACAAGAACACCTCTGTGGACCTTGCTCCTTTCCAGAAAAGAAGTACGGACAATCCTGATCTCCAGGCACAATGACAGCACAGATTAGCTTTTTCTGGGTATACTCTTCTCAAACTCAGACATTTCTCAGTTATCCATGCAACTCAACTAACCCTATCCCACCAGAACTATTTCCCCTGCAGAAAGGTGCTGCACCCAATACCCATTCATCTCCACGTTGCTATAATTAATGCTAAGCTCCAAATTGGATTAGCCATGTAAGGCAGCTCCATAAACAAGTTAATAGGATCTCTCTGCTAACAACACTGTTACCAATATCCAATTACTGTAACCAGGTATTAATCTAATGCTGTTAATCCATCAGATTCTAAAATTTAAAGCATGCTGCTGTAACTTTTTAATACAATTAAAAAGTAATTTTTTCCCCTTCACTAAAATATATGTACTAATTAACATTTTATTTTGCTATCACAGCAATGGATATGTAGAAGACAAACAAAACACCAAGCTCGGTTCAGGGCCTGGGACTTCCATTACTGCATTAGTCAAACAGTGATTTTGACTTTTTTTTTTCCCCCACCTGTTAGGTAGAATAAGACAAATGTGTCTAACCCGCTTTGGATGAATGTAAAAAGTTTCTAACAATTCTTCTAAATTCCTTTAAAAACAATTAATAAAAATAATAATGACTACCACCAGAATCCACTGTGGAATAATAAGGAAAAAGCCTGCTCATTATTTAAAACTTTTCTCTTTTAGCTTCTTTTATCCAAAAGTTAAATACAGTCAAAGAAGAAAGAAAGAAGAAAAGAAGAAGAAAGAAGAAGAAATGGCAAATTACTAAGAAGAGAGCCAACAGCTCATTTAGAATAGATCAGAAATTGTATCAGCTAACTGATTGGTTTTGATGTTCTGTATAAGAAAGGGAGTAGCCCAATAATTAGAATTTCTGTTTGTTTGCTCACTTTCAGCACAGCAAGTTATGAGCTTGCTAAGAGCTTATAGCATCTTGGGTACAGGAAGCTATTGTAATACCTCAAGATACAGCAAGATGAACACAAAAGAAAAAACAAAAACAAAACAAAACCACACCACTAAAATTTGCATTCAGGACAGCACAGTTATCTCAAAAAAAACATTGTTCTCTGACTATCCTTCCCACCATAAAAAAAAAAAAAAAGAAAAAAAATGTAACAATAGGTAATTTATCATGGATTTCACATTTCTGAATTTCTGCTCCCAGTCAAACATGCTCAGCTCAGCTCCAGGTAGGCAAGGAGATGCACTTTGCCCGGGGCAGTAGATGTGGTCACATCTCACACCTCCTATGGACTCCAGGCTCAGGACCTAACAGGGGGATCCATGCCTCCCCACCACAGCAAGGAGCTTTCTGTTTGTGCCCACCAGGCTGCTGCGGATGGCCAGGACCCCGTTGCCACCCTGCTGCCCCCAGGGCAGTGGTGGTGGTGCTGCTAGCTGGTGCTGGGGATGCTGGAGAGGCAGATGTAGAGAAACTAATTACAGCTGTAAGCAAGCCAGATCACAGTGCGTGGTTTACACACCGTAGCACAGATAAGGGATTCAGCTTGCCCTGAAGCAGAAAGAGCTTTTAACTTAGCATAGGACCAAAAGACTGATCTTCTCAAGAGTCTGAGGGATAAACTAGACATTAATTAGGGTACGGCAATAGATGTCACCTTAGCAACATCCTGAGTTTTTTGTTAATTTTAAGGATGAGGAAGAAGCATGTCAGAAAACAGAAACTAAACTGAAATTGCTAACGCATAAATCGATAGCGTGAGGCTGGTGTACAAGCCAGCAATCTGAGGCACAAAATCAGATGCAAGTAGAAAGAGATTTAGAGGGTAAAACCACAAGAAGTAGAAGGAACTAACATAAGTAACATCAACTTCATACGTGTAAGAGAAAGAAAAGGGCATGTTAAGGGATATGCAGAAAAGTTTCCAGTCCATCTGATCCAGCTCATGTAAAGACACCTTTGCTAGACACTTAAGGAACTAACAGAAGCACTCTCATGGGAAAATGAGGAAACAGTGGAAAACAAAAAATGATCTTTAAAAGACAGGGTCTTACAGATCACAAACATGAAGGAGCACAATTGCGTGACAAATATATAAGCCCATCGATTCAGAAGTTACAGAGTTACCTTGTCAATGTGGTGGGGCGCCATATTTCCTGGCTGCCAATTTACTTACTTAATGTGGCTGTAGTACTTCTCGACCTGAGTAGGCATATTCACTTTAGAGCTTACTCTTCTGGTACAGACTTACTGACTCAAGTCTCTGCTTGATCTGGAGCACAAATCTGCTCCAACGCACAGCATTGGTATGTCCTGCAACTCTGTATATGGAAAGCAACTCTACACATGTCTACATTATATTTCTCTTATGAAAAATCAATAATTTCAAAAAGACACATTGATTGTTGATAAAATTGTTGATAACAAACATACTATTCATCAGCTTAAGTACAATTAAAATGATAATGGTATTTGCCAGTAAATTCCCAAAGAAGTAGTCATTTTTTCTTCCATGGGAGAAACTGGCTAAGATAAAGAAATTGCAAATAAAACATTATCACATTATTACAAGTCTGAGTTACAAATTATCAGAGGTCCATTGATTTCTCCTTGTATAACACAAGCTGTAAAAAAGCACAATTGCAAGGCTGTGACTTGTTACTCCACCTTTTTCTGAAACCCCTCATAAACTTGTTTTACAGTAATAGGAAAAACCCTTAAACTGCCAGAACTCCAGACCACTCCCTGGTTCACTAAAAATGCTCAAGTAAATCTTCCCGAGAGCCTCTACATGTTCTTCTTCATATGCTATAGCTCACAATGCTTGTATAGAACTATTTTAAAGGCCTGATAAAGAAATCCTACCATCTCTTCAGAATAGAGCCCAGAAGTCTGTTTCATGTTATACTTCCTTAGCTAACATAACTTATAGAAAGTTCACCACATTTAAAAAAATAAGTATATAAACTTACAGTATGTTCTAAATAATACCAGTAAATCATTAATTAAATATAATTACTACTTATTCAGGATCAAGAGAGGAAGGACTTTAGAAAATGTATTCAAAAACAAGTCAGGAGAGTTAGGACATGCAGGAACAGAAACCTAACTACCATGACACAGGAGAGATACCACAGGGAGATTGCCATATTTGGCCATCAAGCATAGATCTGACATAGAAAAGAGACTTCATAAAACTTCCTCTCCAACACATTGGTCTCTGCTGGACATTTTTTACCTTTCTTTCCATCACTTAGTAATGGGAAGGCTTATATTTTCTTTTAGACAGTTACTACAAAGCAGAGCCACTGAGACACCCACGTTCAAGATACCCATACACGCATATGTAAAATATTGATTCTTCTCAGATGAATGAATAAACTGTATAGCCAGCAGAAGTCCTCTGAATTTGAGATGTCTTGCTGTCTGCAACAGAACAGGTCAATGGTTCAGAAGTCTTTTTCTAATCCTTCTACAATCCCAAAGTGTTCTACATAAGAACACAGAGGCAAGCTGCAACACTTGCCAGTGCTTGAGCGGTTTATTTTATTTGTTTCCTTCTCCAAGCTAAAAGGCAAGCAATGGGAAGAGAGATATCTAATTATTTTGCAACCCAAAAATTAGCCTGCATTTTTAATTTTTTTGTAGAGAAGTAGATTTGAAAAGGAGCCTGTGGAGATATGGAACACAAGACCACAAAAACAATACCTTCATCAAAACACATTTTTGTTATGTGCCAAAGAACAGCTGGGAACATATTCTTATTTCATATGCAAATTAAATTGGCCAGGTTTCTCTCTAGGACCATAGTAAAGGTAATACAGTCTGTGGACTGGGGCCATTAAGAGAAGACACTTCCATTCCATTTTGATTCTCAGGCCCTCCCCAGCTAACAGGATTTCATGCACAACAACATCAGGCAGGCAAGCTATGCACATAACATTGTCACCCCTCAGAACTTCACATGTTCCTCCCAGGACACACCAGGATATAAGTAGGTACATCCGGCACCTATTCCTACTACCACATTATTTTCAGGCCTCTTCTGACGGCCAGACTACCCAAGGAAACTTTAGCCAAGAGTGCGTTTCCTGCCGGGTGCCTAAGCAGTACATCATCAGATACTGAGAAACCCCCCAGCACTTCTTGACACCACCATCAGCGCTGGCTAGACTTCCCTGCCTGATCTATTAAGACCCTTCTTTCTCATACATCATAAATATACCACGTGAAGAGCATTTCTTCTCTTCTGAGCTACTTGTTAACCTGTCTACAACAGGGAAGAGGCCTGCTTGTAACCCTTCCACCTTATATCCTTCCAAACACACACAAAAATAATTTCTCCTAAAAACATAGGACACACTGAAGTGCTGTAACCCATGTGAGCCTGTGTCAGGATAAATACTCTTTTCTAACACAGACTCCCTTGTTGGACTTCCTAACGAGTCCCCACCTCAAGCACGTGTCTTCCCCAGGCTTCTCCTACTCATCATTTTGGCAGCCCTGGACCACAAAGGTGCTGGAGGGGGAGGAATGGGAGAGTAGGGGCACAGCAAGCAGCCTGCCCACATATTCATTCACCACAGGGGCTGTGTACAGTGTTACCTATATACTGCCCAAAATATTTCCCTACCCATGGTGCCACCACATAGCCCGGACCCAGGTGCTATTGGCCCTCCCCAGTACTCATTCTTTGTTTTCTCTCCGGCATGTTCCCTGTCCCTGTTGTCCCTTCCTCCCTTTACCCAAAGTAGTAACAAGTCAGATACAACCTACGTTCAGCTCAACTTTATTGCGAGTAGGTGAACACAGTAAAAAGCAGAAATGTGCAGAATTCAGGGGAAACACTCACTCAGAGGCAGGCACACACACAGTCCCTGCTGTTCAGCTGCTGGGCCAAAAACACTTGGAAAGTTGGGGTACTCGAAGCCCAGGGTGTTTTGGAGCTTCAATTTAGCATGTGGCAAGACAAATACTGTGACAGCTCCTGGTCTTCAACCTTTTATGGCCCTCTGGTTGCCAGGCCAAGTCCCTGCTGGAAGCTCCTGCAGTTGCAAAGTCCCATTGGGGGCCACCCCACATGCATACAGGGCAGTAAATCCAGAAAACACATTATAAACCATAGAAACACTTTGTTATCAAGCATTAAAAAAAAATTTTGTTAAGTGTAAGCAAACTGTACTGGCCTTGCAAAGGGACTACTTAACCTTGAAAGAGGTTCTACATTCAGCAGCACTGCATGGATTTACCCATCCACTGAGAGAACAAACAAGAAAAGAAATACAAAAGAGAACATTTATCAAAAGCTAAGTCCTTTGGCAGTGACACTGGGATATTTTACTCAGAGCACAGTCAGATTACATAAATAAAATTATTTTTTATTCTTCTTACTGGACAAGTACACAACAGTCAAAGCACAGCTACGAATCACTTTTATACAGGCCACCTTTATTTACTGTGGCCAATACACACTGGCACTGTTCTAAAAGAGAGCACTTAGCCACAGAAAAAGATCCCTCAAGATCTTTTCTCATTTACTTCTATACTAGAGGTTATTTCCGTGGAAGAGGAGATAACTCAGAAAAGAAACATAAATACAAACCATGTCTGTCTTGACCCTTTTAGGAAGTTGAAAAATAAAGCATTCCTCTGAAAGACTCAAAATCTGAAGGACTCTCTAACTCTGCTAAACAAAAATTAAATTACTAGGCTCCCTTCCTCTTTTTCAGTTCTTGCAACAAAACTATGAGCCATTAACTCATGTACTCAGAACACGTCTGTTATCAGATTATCCTGCACCAGAGTGGAAAGATACGACAAGGTCAGCATAAACCCTTGTTCTCAATATGCAATATTTTGGAAAGAAAAATGATTAAAAAGGCTGTCACTCCTTAAACAGGTCACCAGTATTCCTCAGCTTTTTTTATTTTTATCTTTTTTAAACCATATGCCAGTCTGGAAGACAAGAGAACTTACGTGAACTTTGGGTCAGGGAACAACCCTCACAGTCACTGCCTCTTAACTCTATGCTGCAGGGTCTCTTAACTCTATTCTTTCAGGGTCCCTCACCTGGTTTCAACTCATTCATAATATAAGGTGACCCAGAAACAGATTCATTGATATGCTGCTCCTACTCCTTAAGGGGCCGGTGTGGGTTCCCTAACAGAGAACATTGATGCAGGCCTTCCCTCTTTATTTAGGGTGAAAAAAAAAAAGATACCATCCAGATGAAACCTTGTAGCTCACTGTGCATTCCTCCTGGCTACCTTACAGCTCTAGAGAAGAGCTGGTGAAGATATTTCGGCAGCTGCTGGTCCACAGATAGACTAAGGCACACTCTCCCCACAAAGAGGCTTTCCACTGGCCATATGACATTTCTAATGCTGTCTAAGGACCTGGTTAAGGGAAGCTTGCAATTGTGCAGATATGCAAGATGTTTGACCACTTTTCTTACAAGACATCCCTCCATTCCTGAAGCCTGGTGTGCTTTCTTTCCCTCTCTCTTCTCCTCCCAAAGATGCGCTTATTCCACATTTCAGACTACAGCCTCTTTGTCAAAGCCCTTCTGGATCTTCTCTGTGAGAGGATTACCTCCATGAACAGTTGTTATTACTTCAGAATAGACTTCTTGACCTTCCACGTGGCTTTGTGGATAGCTCTGTTAAAACTGTTTTGCATATACTATATTGAAAGGAAGGCATAGATCTTCTCCCTGAGCTTTGGGCAGAGCAAGTCTCCAAAGCAGCATGCCATGTGTGGAAGCATCCCGGCAGCAGTGGAAGATGTATGGTGTGGGCCATGCCATATGTCCTTTAGAGAGATGTGTTGGCAGAACTGGGTCATTCCAAGTGGGTCCCTGTGAGGTGCGAGTCATCCAAACTGTCTGCACACACTTTGAAGGGTGGATGCTCCTGAGGTTTCACCCACACACACCACATGGGGCACCCTACTGGCACAGCTAGGCACTACCCAGGGAAACTGGATCCCTGGGGAAGCCGATCAGTGCAGTGCAGATGCACCCACGAACACCTGAAGTCAAAGTAGACACACTTTCAAGATTGGTGGATGGTGATGACTGATAAGAATCCATAGCTGCTTTTATAGCATTTCATAATATAACAACTGCACAGCAGAAATACCCAAACTGCTTTTCTTGAGCATTTTCCCAAGATGGTGATTATGAGTATGGGATAGACTCTAACGTCCAATAACGACAGAGGTTCACCAGCTATACATGCCATTTTTTTAAATGATTCTTCAGTATCCAAAGGCTTTAGTCAATAAATGTTCGAAGCTGACAATGTAGCAGTTAAGATGAAAAATGCCCCTTTTCAGTGCTCCTATATGCCCTTAAAACTTTCAGTTAGTCTACATACCTTTAACAGAAAATACAGCAAAAATCACGATACACTATGCATCTACAGATGGCAAATGTGTAACTCTGATGTCCAATGCTTACGGTATGGAAAAAAAAAAGAAATCAGTTTTCTAGTGGCTTGCTGTCTAACACGATGAATTAATCACTTCTGGGATAAATTATGGAAATTCCCTTCTGTAACAAAATAGTAGTGTTCATACAGCACAGTATGTAACGGGAACTACAGAAGAAACTGGTCTATCCAAGCACCAAGTGGATTTATTAAGACTGAATTACCAGTTTTAATTCATCTAAACTTAAAAACACCCTGAGGTCTTACAACATAAGAGAAATTACTTTTATTTGGCTCCAAAATAAAACATTAATTTAGGTCAGTTTTTCTTGAGATTTGTCAAAATAGTTTTATGACCTCATAAATTAATCTTAGATTAATTAAAAACTAAGTTAAAAAGAAATCCCTGAACACAGGCGCATTGTACAAGTCATCCCAGAACTTCAGGAAAATGGTTTAAACTACTCATAATGGAATTTGTCGAAGATATTAAATTTAACATACCTTTTCTTGCATAAGTACCACAGGGTTTAAAATGGTCTGCTCAGTTCTTTAGCTTGACCTTGCACCGTAAGCACAACAGCACAAATAGCACAGTACTTTTGAACCTCATTACAGTATAAAACAAAAAGGAATAGGACACCTCATATTATTTCCAGCAGTGCCTATATGTTGCTACTAGAAGTCATGGCTAAACATTGTCAAAGCTTATGAAATCCCATCCGAGCACTACACAGATTAGCAGTAGTAAATATAGTTATTCTGTATACCAAACTACCCAGAAGTACTTTGATTCAGTTAGATTAATTTAGGTTTGATAACATCAAAACCTCAGGTCATTTTGCTGGTTATACATGGTTTCTGCCTGAGATTTAAAGAGATATTAAAGATTTAACACACAAGCTGAAGTTCTTTTGCTGTTTTTATTCTGGTAGCTGCTCCTGGCTATCTCTAGGTCACCAACAACTGAATGTCCAGATAGACACACAGAATTTAATTCATTAATTAACTACAGACCTTAACATAAGATGAAAAACCTTTATATTAATTGCAAACAAGAGCAAATCAATACTATTTTGTCCCCAGAGAGCTTTCTACGATTACTTTACTTATCTACCACTTGAGATGGCAATTACCCTGAGGAACTATAACACAAAAAGGTAAATCACTTCAGTTCAGTAGACAATTCGTAATTCATACTTCAGCACATAGGAAATCTCTTACCTCTGGGGTTTTCCTCCCCCATTTTTTCCAGCTAAACACTGGATACAGACTATGAAAAATGTAAGTCAAACTATTCTTTTAAGCTCAAATATTCACAATCCAACTATAAAATTTACAGTATGGAGAACTTTCCCGTAAGACATTTGACATTATTGATCTCAAGATGTGCAAGCTACAAATAACAATGCTGTGTTCATCCTACTCACCCATGGATTCTCCTAATGGTGTCTTTTGTCACTATTACATAGTCTGCATAAACACATCATCTGTAGAAATGACCACGTTGTTCCAGGAAGAAAGTTACTACAGGAACAGTGGTTAGAACAAAAAGTCTTGAGTTAAGTCACCTGAATTTTATCCCTAACTATAACCCAGTGTATTATCTACTATGAAGCATTTAATTGTCTCTCATTTGGATAGAGGATGGGTACAGTAACATTTAAATGCAATATATCCATATGAATCATATACACATGCATTTTCTACATATTTAGCAACATCACAGGTTTGTTACCAAGTCTTATAATCAGCATCCTTGCCAAAAAGTTCGTATGTAGACATATAATTATTATATTAACCAAGTAGGCCTCCAGAAATATTATACAGTGATTGAAGTTCTGTGTTAAAAAAAAAAAGTTCATTTCAGCTCACTACATTAAGTATATGAAAGAGAGCAACAAAAACTGTTGTGTCAAGTTCTGACTTGGATCATGATTTCCATCACTAATTAAAATATTTTATTCTTTTTTAATAATAATATTGCAGTCCCAATGCTCTATCCTGTATTAGTAAAAAACCACAGATAATCCTGTGTTGTCACCATTTTGCTATTTACATGGTGGCATTAAGCAGCCATAAGCAACAATAACTGTTGTTGCAACTGTCTGTTTGCTGGACTTTGTTTAATAGTCTACAGAAAACATTCTAGACAATGATCTACTCCTGCTGCCTTGGCTCTGGATAACCAAAAAAAATAATAAAAGCAAATATCATGTATCTGTTAGTGCAATGACAAGCACACAGCAGGTCTCAGTAGATGACAGGGTGGTCACAGGACTTCAGCTGCAAATCCAGTTGGAGCATGCTTGTGTTTACTTGGAATATACCATTTAACACACCAAAAGTGTAGTGACCCACAGGGGACCAGCAAGTCACGAGTCATCAGCAAGTGATTCTGTTTACACTGATGCTGGAGAACATCAAGAGCTGGTTTTGACTGGTTTCAGTGACAGAAAACCCAGAGTGCAGAAGGGCCCTAAAGGCAGAAAGCAGAGTCTGCAGAGTACAGTACTTGAGAGCTTTTTCGTACACAGAGACCCTGATGACTTCAGTCTGGCTCTCGGCTTTTTGACCCACCCATCCCTGACTCTACCTTGACCCCCATATTCTGAACTCAGCTGCACTCCTTGCACACCATCTCCACTTGCTGCTGCCCTCGAAGCCTCATCAACAGAGCTCACCAGCCACATCCTGTGGATATCACGTCGCACACAGACAGCTAGGTTTGGGGTGTCTTTGTAGTTTATCTAAGCAGTTAACTTATCTGAAAATCTTAAGCAATAGCTAGTCTAATAGATATGAGCATCCTATTGACTGGAAAATCTACAGGGTTGTCTTCAAGCTCTAAATCTTGATGAAAATGCATTTGGCAAACTGATTTAGATTAAGCAGCGATCTGAGTGTCTGAGATTCAAGCTGTTTTCCTGACATTTTCTTGACATGGAATCTATTATTATCAGGTCCTCGGGGAAACCTGAAGGAGACCAAAAACCCCACGTCTTTGTCTCTCATCTCCAGACCTTAATGCTCCTTGATGGGCACTGCAACAGAGCAAATTGTCTTAACGTAGAAGAGTAAATCTGTGAAACCAAGGCACGATTCATACAATAAACAACACAAAACTACTGAGTTTCTATATTTAAGTTACCTTCCAGTTATTTAGCAGAAGAATTCACTATTCAGCTCTGTTCTTGAAACATTTTTCCTTGGTACGATCATTTTGACATTCTGCTTTGAATTAACTCCCAAGGCATATTGATTCCTTTTCTCCTTTTGGTCTGCATTTTCCAGATTAGGAACTGTTCATTTCCACTCTCAAGTCAAAGCTTAAAATACTACTACTACTAATGTCAACTTCTTCCCAAATTCCTTAGCCCTATAGCACCTAATATTTTGAATGTGTGTCTAGGTTGCATATGATTTTAGAAACAGTTGCCATTATTGCAGAAAGTATTTAAATACAAAGGCACACACATATATGTAAAAAATAAAATATTTCAAACTCAAAAGACCTGCACTAAAAGATTATTAAGGGTGTAATGCCAAGTACTCAAGATCTAGGCAAAATGCTGGTATTCAGTTCTCTATATGCTATCGGTTTTTAACTTCACAAAGGTACTTTTTATTCCTCTCCTGCGGGATGAGTGCTTCATCCAGTGTGCAGTGTGGGACCATACAACACCAATGAACGAAGGCTGAGTAGTGAAGGTTGCCGTCCATGCCTCATTTGTTGCCAGTGCTGCAAGGAGTTAAAAAATGGAGTTGGAGACAGACGGAAGAGAAATGAGAGTTTGATGGTGAAGACAATTGAATACTACTCTGGAGAACTGGATTCCATCCCCATCTCTGCCATCGAGCTCCAGTGTGATGCTGGGCAAACATTTCACAGATGGCTACTAATTGTGCCTTCCCCATTTCCTGCATGCACAGTGGGCAATACCTGAGGCCAGATTTACAGAAGTGCTAAGCATTCAGACTGCAACTGTATTTGATTGAAGCTGTGTCCTGAATGGAAACACTGCCGTAAAAACTTGATACTTCTGAAAATTCAGATCATACCTCTTGAAACAAATGTTTGCTTGACAATTTTGGCCATAATCTCCTAAAGACTCAAACGTGTATTTGTAAAATAGAGATAAGGCAATAACTTCCCTTTGGGTCTGGTTAGTATAAATTCATTAAAGTTTATGCAGCACTTCAAGACCGTGGCCCTTTAATACAAAATTCCCACTACAACACTGATAATGATGATATAGAGTTTTTAGTGAGAACTTGCAATGAAGTGCATTAAATACAACATTCAGATATACATCAGGGAGGATTAAAAGTACAAGTACGTGCACTGAACAACTGACAATTTCCTTGCTACATAACACTTCTGAGAAAATGATGTGTGACCCCACAGGAAAAACTGTTTTACAATATAACTATATACAAAATGTAATGGATTACTGATAGAAGGTAATTTTAATTCTGGTGTGTCCTCCTATCTTTCAAATATTTGATTTTTGCAATCCTAACATTCATATTTTCTGACACAATTTGTACTTACATGAATGCATATACATTGTAGAAAGATTTCTGTGAAATTTCGTAACAGTTTGCAACTGTTGTCTTGGCAATCAAATTTTGAACAGATCAGCTGGCTGCAATCTTGACCCTTTCTTTCTGAAGTTGTGTTGAAATTTAGCTTTTCAATACTCCTCGATATCTGTTTGCTCTGAAAATATACCACACAGTGCAGCAATAGGGTTTCTATGAGATTATGGGCAATTTCTGTCCATTGTTGTTGTACACCTCAAAAATCAGGCTGTCTGATAGTAGAAGTCACACAGGTTTCCTGTTCTCCACTTGAAGAATTATTTCTGAAATTAGCCATGCCCTCAATTCACACTGAGGAACGGGTATGGAAGTTTTATCTCTATTTTTCAAACTTTGTAACTGAACTCTATAATTTTTGTCTTTACAGTTTGTGCATGTTTTCTACACCAATGTTCAATAAATTCAAGATAAATGTTTCACAGTAGGGTTTATCCTGATCCTGTTGAGGCACTGGTGGCTATACCTTGGCCTTCCCCTTTCCCTTTAATCATCAAGTCACAAATTGGAGCCACCTCAAGGCTGCTCTAAATTGTGCTCAAGTGCAGTAGAGTAAACAAAGCCCTTCTGGACTCTCTGATTTACGCTAGCCAAATTTTTTTGCCGTCCTCCTGCTCCTCAAGGTGTCCTCTGACATATATTTCATATTGCAGGCTGCAAAGAAGAGTGAAATAAGACAGCTCTCCTGGCACAATGCCACCGAGGGATTTTCTTCCCTCCAGGACTCTTTGGGCAGTAACTTGTGCCAGCTGCCCTGCTGCTCCTATCTGCTAGAACAGCGCAAAGCAGAATGAAAGAAGATGGAAGATCTAGGCCATGATGTCCTTTTAAAGAAAGCCAAAATTCCCATTCTGCATTTCGTATTCAGGATGTTTCAGATTAATGCTTTTAAAACCATAGCTCTCATGTTGAGGAAAAAAAAAGAGCTTTGTGTTCCCCCTCCTTGCTTGCAATAGGCTAAAGTTTAGCGACTTAGAGCACACAAGTCAATGGGTAATTATTGGCAGATAATGAAAACAGATTTGCAAGAACTGGTTAAGCAGTTGTCAATCTGTCATGAGTAGCAAGAAATATCAACAGTTCCTCCATCTAAGGTGTATTCTGAATGTTTCTGTAAAGAGCTTTCTTCCTGTAGAAAGAGGAGCATGTTTATTTACATGCTGGTTATGTCTAAATAATCACATTTGCAGGCTATTTTAAATAATATCAGGAAACTTCTATAAAAAACTCAACAACCTAAATTTCTGCTGATAATGGTATTCATCAAGTGACAGTTTCTGAAGAAGCACTGTGTGAAGAACTGTCGGTTTTCATTTGCGTTTTGCATTAGAAGGATGCATTTAGAATGAAAAACTGTAAATTACAGCAAACTGGAACAAAATTTCATAAATATTAGTTATATTAACCAAACCATGATTCTGACACATTTAATACAAGATAATCAATCAAGTTCAGCTCTAATTAAGCTCAGCTACTAACCAAATAGCTGCCATTGTCATAAACGGTGATTGCTTTTGAAGTTCCAAGTTAGAAGTGGGAAAAAAGTTTTAGCATGTGGTGTGTCAGTTGGAAAGGGAAATCCTTGTGTCTTGGCTACACTGTGAAAAGGAAACCCAAGCAGCTAAGAAACACTGAGCAATGCTATTAAGATACAGTTTATGCATATTTAAACTTCAATCCAAATCACTTCCGTGTGATTTCTTTTCC
This sequence comes from Burhinus bistriatus, assembly GCA_013397275.1. Classification (NCBI taxonomy): domain Eukaryota; kingdom Metazoa; phylum Chordata; class Aves; order Charadriiformes; family Burhinidae; genus Burhinus; species Burhinus bistriatus. The sequence goes on from VYXH01008555.1 coordinate 99,330, forward strand.
GTGGCTTTATGTACTTCTTATTACACCCTTCTACCTTTTGACCAAGCTGTGCTCAGCTGAAGTCATGCACTGAGCAAGACTTTGATACATTGTCACTCTGGCCTTGGAGGTCCACATTTGCCAGTGGAAACGCTGAAAAAAAACCCCCAACCCATCAGGCAGATAGATGTATTTCATTCTGGAAGGAAAAACTTCAGTAAAAGACAAACCAGACATGCTGTATGCTATTCTGAGTTTGCATTTGATATCCGTCTAACTCTCTACACACCTAGACACTAAAAGCCATGTAGAAGAAGAAAGCTGGCCTTTTTTATTAAAGAGAAAGACCTGCACACTTTGATTAATATCCCATTCAAAGTGAATAATAATTAGAAAAACAAAGATCAAGCACTGTACTGTAGTATCAGCTATTTTAAGACAATTATTTCTGGAGGAAAATGGAATGAGACATCTACTGGCAACAAGTCCTCCTCAGATTTACACACACTTACCAGCTAAAGTGGCAACAGATCCCCAGCTTCATGATTCCATCTGCAGCATTTCAAATTTTTGTTTATGCTCTTTACAGAGAGACATACAGGGAAGTGTTTTGCTCATCTATCAACCCTAGTAGACTGTACAATAAGCTGTCATAATACAGTGCCTGATCTCCTTTATTTACCACAGTTTAGTCCTGGAGTACACTCCATTTTATTTATTTATTTTTTTTAATGTTAAATATGCTTAAGTTTGGCCTAATGTTTGTGCTAGTAGACTTCGATCCACTTCATGCATGTCTATGTTGCATCATCGAGAACAGGCGCAACTACCTCAGTCAGTACATCCACATACATTAGCTTTAGTGTAGCAGTGTTAGTGTGCTCCAGCTGAATCTCCTCTAGTGCTAGCTTCTCTTCACTTACTTAGAATTCTGAATTTTATTCCAATCCCACATTTTAAAGTAAGAGCCTGAACTTTCCTCATAGGTTTCCCCATTTAGAAATGTAGTTCTGAATCACCTTTAAGTATTTCTGCCTGGCCACATGAAGGATTTATCTAAATTCCTTCTGTCTGTCAAAATCTTACAGCAACAACTTTCCATGACATTATTTCCTTTTATGCTAAGCTTCCCTCCTAGAAAGATAAATGGGGCATACAAGGAATTGAGGCCAGACATGCCCACAATCAAATGATAATTGTCTTCGCATGTACTATAGCCCTTCTTTAAGTCACGGTTCTTTCCCAGATGAAAAATGCCCTTCTCAGGGCAGAGGTTATTTGCTGAGGCTTCACACCATGCTAGCACGCTCCTACCATTTTTTTTCTCTTGCTCCAGTCACTGGAAAAAGGAGCTGCTGGGCAAAACAAGCTCAGACAAGTAGACAATATGAGCGTATGAGCAGAGTTTGCATCCAGCTATGTCCCCCAAATTCTGCAGTATTTCATATCATTTCCCCCCCTAATCTGTTTTGCTTTCTGATCAGAAGACTAGAAGTCTGCAGTTCAACTTTGAAGTTTTTTTGTTAAAGTAAAACAGAACCCCATGCTTAAAAACATAGTCACACACAAGAACAAATTACTTCAGGTTCACAAGCATGCAGCAATGTTATATACTTTAAATGCAATATAATGCCAAACCAGCACACCACCATAGTGCTAGATACTTCTTAGACATATTTTAATGTAACCTTTCCAGATCAACTTTCGTTGTCATGTTTATTCACCAAAACATTATTTCCAGCCAGTGAATTTTCACTACAAAATATCACCTTCCAATATGCTCTCTCCACCAAATGATAAATCACTAACTCATTACTAAAGAGCACAAACTAAAAAGAAAGTAACCAAAAAATGTGCTGTATATGGAGTCTTAACATAGCCATTTTGGAGTTCTCGCACACTTTTGGACAGGAGTGTTGATCTCCTTGAGGGCAGAAAGGCTCTACAGAGGGATCTGGACAGGCTGCCGGGCCCTGCCCTTGGGTCACAACAACCCCATGCAGCGCTCCAGGCTTGGGGAAGAGTGGCTGGAAAGCTGCCTGGCAGAAAAGGACCTCGGGGTGTTGGTCAACAGCCAGCTAAGTATGAGCCAGCAGTGTGCCCAGGTGGCCAAGAAGGCCAAGAGCATCCTGGCTTGTATCAGAAACAGTGTGGCCACCAGGACTAGGGAAGTGATCATTCCCCTGTGCTTGGCACTGGTGAGGCCCCATCTCGAATACTGTGTTCAGTTTTGGGCCCCTCACTACAAGAAAGACATGGAGGTGCTCGGGCACGTCCAAAGAAGGGCAACAAAACTGGTGAGTGGTCTAGAGCCCAGGTTTTATGAGGAGCTGGGGTTATTTAGCCTGGAGAAAAGGAGGCTCAGGGGAGACCTTATCACTCTCTACAACTACCTGAAAGTTGTAGTGAGGTGGGGGTCGGTCTCTCCTCCCCAGGAGCAAGCAATAGGACAAGAGAAAATGGCCTCAAGTTGCACCAGGGGAGCTTTAGATTGGATATTAGGAAAAATTTCTTCACTGAAAGGGTTATCAGGCATTGGAACCGGCTGCCCAGGGAAGTGGTTGAGTCACCTTCCCTGGAGGTATTTAAAAGACGGGTAGACACGGTGCTTTGGGACATGGCTTAATGGTGGACTTGGCAGTGTTTGGTTTACGGTTGGACTCGATGATCTTAAAGGTCTCTTCCAACTGAAATTATTCTATTATTTTAACCATAAACCTCTGTGCTCTGCTCTGTACGCTCCCATGCTTGCACACAAAAACTACACAACACTTGAATATAAGCTCTGTTGACATGAAGATCTCATCATGCTAAAATTAACAGAATTTCCAGAGAAGATAGAAACAACAAAGCTTGACAACTTTTTTTATTTACTTTGAATTTACATCTTCAGGAAATGAAGCGTAACAGTATTTATGTCGATATCTCAGATTCTATGTTCATCCAGATTCAAGAAATCAGGTTTCCCTGGCAACCTCCGTTGGTTTGCTTCCACAGGTTGCTTTAATCTACCATCACCTTGGCACCTGTGCCACAGTGTGACCAGTATGGCTTGGTCAGAGCTGTGCTCGCTTGTGCTGCTACCTGCAACAGCCGCTGACTTTCAGCGGGCTACAGAGCTCATCACAAAAGGACCGGGGCTCTGAAGCCTGACCTTGCCTTCTTGGTGAAAGCACAATTAATTTTCACAGATCTTTCCCACAGCTTCAGGTTGTCAAACCACACAGCACCAGGCTGGGTTAAACTGCCTCCAAAGAGACAGCAGCTACAGCTACAGGCCAGCTCTCTCCTACAGCTGGCAGTCTATTTAAATGAACTGATATTCAAGAGCTGAAGGGAGGGAACGAGAGTGACAGACAGACACAGGGTGAAGTCTTGGCTTCCAGAGGAATTGCCATAATGTGTCTGAGCAGGTGGTAACAATGAGAAGGAAAACCTATAAGAAGAATATGAACTTAATTTCTATCACAAGTCATTAATAGTATCTGAGGCACAAGCACTTTCACAGCTGAACTGGCATTTGGATTGATCAGTATTGACAGCTTATTTACTGGGAAGATCTGAAAACTACATGTGCTCACCAAGTAGCTTAAAGCTTCTTCCTTCCAATGCAGGGAAAATAGTGTGAGGGGGAGGCTAGCTCCTCACGCTCTACTGCTGCAAGAGGAAAAGAAAACCTTTTACTTTCTGGTTTTGCATTGAATTTAGAAAATTTGACTTGCTAATCTTCTATACGTTGGCATTCTTTCATCTTCTTAAGAGATAAATATTTTTAATCAGGCAGTTCCCTTCAGGATAACAATGATTCAAATTATACTGATGAATGATATCAATCAGTTATGAGGCATGAAAAATGTGTATATAAAAGCCTAACAACATTTATACTAACAAAAGTGCAAAGCTTTTTTCCCCTTCTTAAAAAAAAAAAAAAAAACCAAACAAAACAAACACAATCTTCTAATAGTTTTCTTATACACTCAAGAGGGTTTTTTTCTTCAAACGTTAGAATAAATCCAGCAGTTAACTGTTGAGTTCTGTTTGCAGCAGAACATTATTAAATGCAGAATTAATCAAATTAATGGGAAATTAATGGGAGATACCATGCCATATCCCTGCAGATATATAGAAGATGTTTTCAAAGGTTGCTTTTTAAATGGAAACTTAACATTAAAATGGCACTGTTGACTTTAAAGCCTAGACAGGGTTGCCTTTACTTCCCCATTATTTTGCCAGATACCCATCTTGACTCAGACAGTATCTGACTTTTAAGGATTTTAAATAAGCAGCACATCAGGCCTTCTCCCCAGGGAGTTCAGGCACAGAGCTTTTCCTCTCTCTGTCCGTCATCCTAGGAGTTGGACTGTGACCCTTGCTGCAGAGAAGGTGGCTTCAATAAAACAGGATATCTATCAAAGCTACTGATCACTCAGCTTCTTTGTGCAGCACAGGAAACGCCTGGACCACACCATGAGGTTTTTAGTGGCAAACACTATGCCATGCAAATGGCTGCTCCAGGGTACCTTAGCTATATCTGGCCATTTTACAAACCAAGTAGGAATCTGTAGTGGGCTGCTGCAGAAGATGTTGTAATGATGAGACAGTGATTTCAGGCAGAACCTAGGGACAGTATAACCACTGGCCTTGCTTGTAGAGACCTATATGAGTAACCACTATGTAACCTGAGCATATACTATGATTGCCTTTAACTTGTTCTTATGGAGACGCATAGGAACGTGCTGCTCTCAGCAGACCTCGGTGGCGGCTGGACAAACTTAGCTGATGAATTTGTAATGGAGAAATCTGTATGTGGTTTCCACCTACTCCATGTGTGCATGACACAATCTACGTACCTTGTCTTACCTTTAGATTAAGCAGCATACCTATACATAACATACCTTTACCCAACAGCAGAAACGATGAATACGTTTGTTTACTTTTAAGGAAATCCTATGAAAGACCACAGTGCTGACAAACCTCATCACAGACGGGATCTGCATAGCGTCATCAGCTTGAAGGGGTTCGTCTGATGTTGCGATAGCCAAGGTTCCCAACATCAGAAGGGACTTAAGCTTGCTATCACTTTTCCCACTACTTCTCTTTACATCAGAAGGGACATAATATTGCTATGACCTTTGCTATTATTGCTATCACCTTTTCTACTACTTCCATTCTTTATGCAATAAGCTCATTGATCAACCTTGAGTGTCTGTGGTTTTCTTATTGAGATCCCAAAAGAACCTGAAATACCCTCTGTGAAAAAAAGAATTCATGATGTATATCAAGCTATTCACATGCTTCTTATGTTAGAAGACAAAAAAAAACCCAAACAAAAACCCACACCCAAACAAAAAAAAAAACCTTCACCAACTCTCATTAGCCAAACCATTTGTTTTGAGGATAACATAAGGACTAAGACCTGTAACATAGGGATGGAAAAAATTCACTGCAAAATCAAATACCAGACCTGTTCCTTCCAGCTGTGCTCAATGTGGTCTGCTTTCTGCATGGGATCAACATTAGGAGTCTGATCTAAGAGGCCATTTGTGCTTCACCTACAGTTCACAGTAGCCTTGTCCCTCCCCACCTCCACAGTCAGCAGTAAGAGTAAAGTGCTCCATGAAAACCAGCCTAACCATTGCCATTTTTTTAAGCTCCCTCAAAAGAAACAAGACAATGTTAGATCTCTGGCATTCAAAGAAAGACATCTTAATTGCTGTTCACAAAACGGTCTGTGTAGATGACAAAAACAGTAAGAATCTGCAAAAAAATGACATTCTGAAAGTAAGCCAGGAAGCTCATTCAATATCCAAACAACTCCCTATAGCAGGGCAATAGAGGACAATAACGGCCATCTAGGTTAAGTTATAATAAAATTAATTCATTTTACAAACAGAAAATTCATATCAGTAATGAGCAGTATAAATACCTAAAGCAAAGCAAGATGCAGCTGCAAATTATGGCATAACGTCTTCTTTACAGCTACTGTCTGTCATTATGGAACTAAGCATATTGTTTAGCTGCTGGTTGCAGGAGCCATTTTTACAAAACAATATTTGTTTTATGCACAATACATCTGGTGCTGAAGACAAAAACTCAATATACAAAACATATACATGAAATTATTTTGCTTGTTACACAGTCATTTGAAATATCTCACCTTCAGAAACAAAACCAGAAGAATTTCCAAGTGTAATTGTCTATGCAAAAGATATGTATATTAACAGAGATTTCTCACAAACCATAAATCAGAAAGTGTTGTTCAAAGGAAGGTATTTGGCATGGAGAAGTAGTAAAGAAGATTACCAAAAATTCCTGCTTAGAAGCATTTTAACCTAGGAGTGTAGAAATACAGAAAACACCCTCACACAAAATTAATTTCCCAGCAGTGGGTAAATGCCTAATCCAAATTGATTCTGGCCAATATGTCATGCTTTAATCAACAAATATATGTTTCAGAAAGCTATCTGGGGGAATTTAAAAAAAAAAAAGCAAAACATAACAAAGCATGGGTCCTGATCTGATGCCATGAAGGATATTCATTAATGCAGCAACAGATGGTTAATCTGCAGACTTAAAATATGTCAACTTCATTTAATTAAAAGTCAACATTATTATAACATTGCCATCATAAAATCAGGTTCTGACAACATGCCAAATTTTATTGCTGTTTTACTTTTAAACAGAAACTTTTTGATGAGGAGCAACACACTCACCACTTCTCCTGTGAACATTCACATGTCACAATAAACACAGAGTAGCTTCTTTTGTGGGCTCCCTCCTGCAGTGGCTCTCCCACACAAAGCAGGATTTTGATACCTCTACTCCTACACTTGGTACCATTTCAGGCTGCAGCGGGTTCTGGAGCCGATACAGCTATGCTACTACTGGTACTCAAGTTAACTGGTTTTGTGTCAGATCGACCAGCTCAGCTGTCACTCTGTAATTTGCAGTGTAAATACACAGGAGCGGATCTAAGTGAGGTGTAACTCATTGCAGGGGTATCAATAGCTGGCTTAAGTTATTTGTAAGGAACTCAATGCAAGGATGCATCCGAAATCAAGTAATACTCATTCTTTAACATCACACACCACCAAAGTAAACTGGCACTGAGGCATGAGGTGTAACTACTCGAGCTGGCTGTTAGCAGTGGATAAAGCAGTCGTTACAAAACGCCACGCCACCAAAGTTATCCTGAGTCCATTACCTGACTCAAGTTTGGCCCAAGGCTTCTCAAGTATTTCATTAAGGAACATCTCAATTCATCCCCTAACATTTCTGGAATTAAAATCCCAGATGGCAAGGACTGTACCATTGAGGGACATCAGCCTGTGCTGCACCTATAAGCTCTGCAAGAGTTCTATCTTGAAAACCCCTTCTCCTTGTGCAGAAGCCTCCAGATCTCAATGGGGGAAGAGCATGAGCCGCAGGGCTCAGCAGAGAGCAAGCACTTGGCACCCGCCAGTGCCAGAGCAGAAAGGAATCAAATTTTGATGTACAGGCCCTGCTGACAGCTAGTTAGGGGTTGCAAAACCTGCTATAAAAGTGATAGAGACAGGCAAAGTCCCATCTGCTTATGGACTATTTCTATGCTCTGAGGTTTGGTGCAGACCCAGTTCTGTTAATAGTATGAAACACCATCTTACTGGCTTGGATTAATTTGGCACGGGCCCAAGAATAAGAAAATAAATACAATACTTTTATCTGGAGGAAACCCAAAGCTTTTTTTTTTTTAACTAACAAAAAAATCAACCAATAGTTCTGAATTATAACCCCCCTTATGCCACTGACCCACAAACACAAAGTTTAAGTAATGGCAGCACTAGGACATACTGGCTCAGGGGCCAGAATATGGAAGTTTATTTTTATGTTCCAAGAAAATACCTATAGGCAGTCTTTTAAAACCATTACAAGTGCGCAGTCTGCAGAGAGACTGTGAAAAAAATTCAGAATGCTGTTTTGCTGTATGTTCCCAGACATCAAACAGGGAGCTAAATTCCTGACAGTCGTATCTGTGTAATTACCCAGCAGTCATCTAACCCTTTGCTAGCCCCTATGGACAGTTTCACAGCTGCTACAGTTCTGAGTGGCGGAGCTGGACAAGAGGTCGGAGAGGAGGACAGGGCCAATCACCCAGATGTCAAGGTTGGAAACAAGCAGCCAAAGCCTATATTTTGCAGCTCCTAAGCACACCTCATATTTGAATGAAGTGTCTGAATTCAATCAACACAGCAGGGCAAATGTGTGTGGACAAATTCATCGCTGCTCCAGCAGGAAGGTGTACAATGACAATGAATAACACAGAATTTACACGCGCCTCAAAGTATTGAAGGATGCTTAGCAGAACTTGGTAGATGCTACCAAAACTTGGTAGGTACTAACTTCTTATTTACATTTTGATAACTGTTTTTTCCTACAGAGTTTTTGAAGCCTACTCCTTGAGTGCACAAAACAGCAACAGACACACTCATTAAAAATATCAAAACAAAAAATGTACTAAATTCTTCAAAGCTGAAGGGAGAAATGGGCTGCAGGGTTGTCTTAGCAGTTTGTATTGGTTCTTATTTTAATTAGAGACTAGATCAGGCACTCCAGACATCAATCCCAAATCTGGATGCCACAAGAAAAAAAAAGTATGAGAATTACATACCTAGAGGGTAAGAAGGTAGGCACCAGCAAACGCTGGTATTGCAAACCAAGAGGGAAGGCAGAAGGCGCAGGGAGCTGATGCATTCCTGGCTCTTCTTTCCCATGTACCAAACTCAGCTTGCGTGGGTTTGCTGTTAACAGCTGTAGAAACGCGGCCGTGCAATAGAAGCAGTCTCTTGGGTAACAACATCCTAATCCACTTGAAGCTGTAGTATCATGTAGAGGTTTTCTATTATTATCAGCGGACACATAAAAACCTCAGTGGAAATCTAATGTACAGATCTAAAGACAGAATATATGTCTAAACCAAACATGATTCTAACAACCCCACCCAGCGTTCCCCGAAGTCCTATAAAAGAGTGGAATTCAATTGGGTCCAACTGTGAGAGAAACATACTTTCTGGTAGAAAAATGTGCAGTGAGCCCACAATCTCTCTACTGTAGGCTGTCTGCTAAATAGCACAGAATTTCAGTAAACATGGTGCCTTGCTGGGTACAGAGATGTACTCAACTTTTCCAGATATTCAAAGTAGTAAACCTGGAGCGAACACTAATTATGAGTAATACTGCTGTTTGCACAAAGAAAGCCTTTGGGGAAATAAGACTTTTTCCTTTTTTGTAATTGAATTTTGAACACTGTGATTTACTTCAGTGTAAGAAATCATCAGCCAGTTTCAATGGCCTAAAATATGTTTTTTTTCTTTTTGGTCAATATAATGAACAAATGGTAGTTTTCATACAGATAGCAAATGTTTACACCAAAAACCTCACTGAGATCAACTACCTTAGTAACTCATATCTGTTGGAGCTGGGTAATGCCCTGATGCTTACAGACTTTTTCAAAGCAAAGAATGAGAGTCCGAGGACATCTCCAGTAAAGATAAATTTTTCAGAAGGAAAACAGTTCAGTTCCCAGAGCACTTCAGGATACATCCCAAGTATGTCACTATGTCAAAGAAAGAGAGAAATTAACAGGAAAACATGAAATGCTTACAACCTGATCCAAAGGTCACAAGGATCAAAGGAGACACACATAATGACTTCGGCAAACTTTGGCACTGGATCATAGTCACTCAGAAAAGGACATTTCAGAAACTTTACTCTTTTCTTATGTTTTTTCCAATCTAAAGTCAAGAATAGGTTCAAAGAATACATACAAATAGTTGAAATACTCAGTACAGCCCAGTGGTAATAGACTATTGTTCTCACAGCATCTTTCATTGAAGTACTGTGAGTATTAAACCCATACAACTCCTATACATTGTAAACATGATAAAAAGAGATCAAAATCAAAGATAAAACATATGCTGATTACCTGATATTTTTGGGTATCATAAGCTTCACTTTCTACTTCAAGTCACTTATTTTAATCCTAACTAAAAATAGCAGACTTGCCAGTTCTTCTGCTAGTCTGACAAGTAGTCTAGACATGGTTAGATAATAGCATTCACCTTTGACAGTCCCCTCTGAGGTATTAAATAAATTCCAGGTTTAATAAATTCCAGTCAAATAGTGCTTTATGACAGTCACATCTGTTAATAAATTCCAAGATGTTTATAACTACAAAGACCAGCTTTGTCCTGAGACACCTGAATTAGCATAAATTATGAACATACAGATGTTATTGACATACAGAATAGAAACATAATTGATTAAAAACATACCGCAAAACTCTCTTCATGCTCCCACAAATACAGGCAAGTAACAGTTACATTTGTTATGACAGATACTTTAATAAGCAAGTAAACATCAAGGTATTTTTTGCCATTACAGAAATCTTGAGTTTTGCAAAAACATATTTAAAATTTTCCTAATATTACTCAGCATTCTGTAATCCTCACATGGGAACAGCTTTAACGAGAGGCAATTCTCAGTAGCACTTAGAGCCATGAGTCCACTACATGTTCCTCTACATCAAGTATTTCCTGAAAGTTTCTCTTTTCCTCAAAATCCATATATCCTTGCTTTTCTAGAACTACTTAGTTTCTCAAACTACACCCAGTATCTCTGAATAACATGCAGCATTTTACAAAGTGAAGATACAGTATATTTTCTTACAAGTACACCAATCCACATAGCAAAGAAATTTTTCACATTATTAAAAATATTTCAGTCATGCATGCTATTTCCAGGATATGTATTTATCTAAGCCTTGTCCTTTGGTTTTCATATATAATTTCAAGCCATCACTGCCCAGCAGAAGGTTTAACAAGGAAGGAAATAATGCCTCTATGTGACTCAGGAGCGTCCTAATACAGCAATATCTAAATATGTGCTGACCCTAGACCTGCAAAAAGCATCTGTATTAGTTGATAAGAGATCCATACAATCATTAGGTCACAGAGCATTCTACCCGAATGTTTCAGTTTGTTGCAGTAAACCCTGACAGCTTCAGCGATCACAAACGGTTTCCTGCTCCTACAATAAAAAGCTTAATATTGCCAAATACATTTATTCCCTCCAGCCTTCTTTACTCCCTAACATAACACATGAGAAACAGCAGCTTGTACAGTATGGCTATAATCAATGAGCATATGGGCCTCCATTTAAGAAGAACAAATTTGTTCTCCGCTGATTACTTAGAGAAATATAATTGGTGTCCAGCTTCTGCAGCTACTGCAGAACATCTGGGTTTCCTCTACCTCTCTTTTGCATAGACAGGAGAAGGATGAAAATTCCCATTCTATCTAATGACTCTGCAGGAAGGAGAACATTGCTGCTGTCTTGGTGGGGAAGGAGGAAATTCCAATTATTGATGTTAACCTGACAAGGGTTTTGGTTAGGATTGTTCCCATCTATTCCAGAAATGCAAAGCAGGGAAATTAATCCACTGGCAGTTAAACTGAGAAAAGCAGTCGTAAGTAATTTCCTATCCATTCTTTTGGTAATTTTTGTACCTGGCCATAAAATCAAGAGATCTGAATACAGCGCTTTCTGTTTAGAGAGTCACGGTCAACTGAACTGATACAGCACCTGTGGTGGGCAGAGGTTGGTCTTCAATGTGATAAAGGCTCACTTGTCTAAGACGGAGCAGAGATGTTTTATCCTTTTCAGAAAAGCTCTTTCAAAATGTCTGTGAGCGCTTCAGGATCTAAAATATCGACTTACAAATTGGTTCACAAATGAAAAGGCTCATGGTTGAAAAGATCTAGAGATGGTCAGTCCCACAGGTGTTACATTTCTCAAACTATCACTGCATGGTTAACGACTGTTACTTTCCCTTTTCCACGTCTCTTTAATTCTTTGTCTAAGAGTACCAATATCAGTCAAAGCATCTGAGGAGTCACGTCACCTTGCAGGAATTCTGTAACATGGTAACTCGATATGAAGTGGAGTAATAACATGCAGTTTCACAGAGCCTGGTACACACAGCCACGCTCAGGTCCTACAGAACTTCACTGGCATCAATACCAGAAGAAAAGCCCGGCCTATGGTTTGGTGTCACGCTGGCCACAGCTTCTATTAATGGCCAGGCAAAACCCTCAGCAATGAAGAAAACAGCCAAGAGCTGTATCCAAAATTCTGTACTGCAATTCTTTGCAGTCAGGAAAGAAGCTCCATACACCTGAAATAAAGATGAGTCTATTACCCTGAGAGCACTCCAAGATGGTTCCATTCTTCCAAGTAGACCATCAGACACCAAAAGTAGAAAATTCCTACCCTTTTGCGCGCTAGCATGCAGCAGAAAGACTGAGCCTCTGGGGCATGACCACATTTGACAGATAAAGACTATCTGCATTGGAAAGCTGATAGCCTAGGTTTATATACTAAGGGGATGGGGTCAAGGAGGAGAGCAGCAAGCCTGGAGATGTGTCTGAATGTGAGAGATGCACATCATCAGGGTGAAATAATTCAGGGCAATTTGCTGGAACTAAACTATGAAGAAAGCACTGACATGCCTCCTCCTGCTGCAACCAAGCCTGCTTAGAGGCCTATCCAGACTCCATACCAGCAGAGCAGGTTTTGCCCTTTCTCTGAAGGGCAAGCGATGCTGTATAGATAACACTCCCCCCAGCACACCCTCCGCCTGGAAATGGAGACTATTTACCCCCTTACACAGTGCCTGCTGGGTCCTGCTGCACAGTACCCTGAGGTCAGCATGCCAGCCACGCTCTGGATCTAAATGACCTGATCTTTCCTGCCCTCTCTTCCCACCCTCCCACGCCTCAGAAGTCTCAATAATAATAACAAAGCTAAAATAGAAAGCAAAAATATCATCCCAAACATAGTTTAGACACATTTTAAATATTAATGGAGAAGAAGGCTGAGGGGAGACCTTACCGCTCTCTACAACTACCTGAGAGGAGGTTGTAGCAAGGTAGGGGTCACTCCCAAGTAACAAGAGATAGGACGAGAGGAGTTAATGGGCTCCCATTGTGCCAGGGGAGGTTTAGATTGGATATTAGGAAAAATTTCTTCACTGAAAGGGTTATCAAGCATTGGAACAGGCTGCCCACGGAAGTGGTTGAGTCACCATCCCTGGAGGTATTTAAAAGACAGGTAGATGCGGTGCTTTGGGACATGGTTTAGTGCTGGTTTTGGCAGTGCTAGGTTTATGGTTGGACTCGATCCCAAGGGTCTTTTCCAACCTAAATGATTCTATGATTAACATCCTAAATTGGCCTCTGTGGCTTCCAGTTTCCCTCCTCCCCACCGATGTCATCCTCTGTTTCTCCCAACCACCAACACCACCGCTCCACAACCAACCCTACAGGGCCAGGTTTTCCCTTTCCATCAGGCCCCTATCCTTTTGCTCCTACCTTGGCTGGATGCTCCTCTCCCCTCAGACAGCCATCTCTCTTATCCTTCACCTCCTCCACTTTCCCTTGCTCTGCTTTCTCCTTGCTCTTCTCCAGAGCTGCCTCAACACCACCCTTCTCATAGCACTCAGTAGCAACTACATTGATAAAACGTAAGCAAATTATTAATCTTTTTTGGATCCGTGATGTATCTAGGTTTGCAACATCTCCCAGGTGTTACCTAATGCTTAACTCTTCAGATTTATTTTTTTTTCCTCAATAACTCCTGCACGACAAAACACACTATTTACTTGTGTGCAACTTTGTTCTTGCTTGCAAGTTAGCTATATGCAAACATGAACTCACAGACACTGTTGCATGTTTCTGAATTTTGGGATTCTTTTTTCTTGGAACATATTTCTGCAGATGAACAAAACACTCAAGACAAACCCCTTCAGAATATTTATAGTTGAATAAATTGTACAGTTCACTAGCACCTTCTCCCCATGGCATTTAGTAAATGTAAGCTAAGCAGCTTTATTTGCTTTACTGTAACCCTGTCTTGCTTGCCTTTTAATGGCTTTTTTGTGTGTGGCTTTTTTTCCCTCCACCATCACTCAACAAACAATTTTAAGACAGAAAAAAAACCTGACAATACTTAAATGTCCCTGTTCCCAAATGGGAGCTTCTCTTACTGTCATGAACACTTAACTGGCTCAAAAGCACAAGGCAATTTTTGCTTTTCTTTACTAGAAAAACATATTAAATATATGATAAAGTTAAAAAAAATTAAAAATAAAAAAACAAAAAGCAATTAAAAACTACCGAGATCTTAGAAACTCCCCTTTGGTACATGTTTTGGGGATGATCATGGGAAACTTACTCAACAAAGCTAGAAGTGAGACCCTTTTACAGGTGCATAACTGATGATTTGACACAGACACTGAATGAACAGCAATTTTCCAGAGGTTATGCACCTGAGTTCCCAGCTAGAAATGGCAACTGCATGCTTAACTGGAAACACAATGTCTTTCCCATACAGAGCACAAAACATTTTCCTTGCCTTAAAGCAATCCCTGTTACTCACAAATAGTTCTGAGAAAGCGTACAAGCATAGAGGTAACTATGCAAAGTTATATGTGTTATGTCGGCACTATGAGACTGATCTCAAATTCCTGGTGAATGTTTTTTTTAGTGGAGAAAACTTGTAAGGGTCAGACCCAAGCATTATCAGATAACTTTTCTGGTTCAATGTATAAGTGTACTCATCACCCATCACCTCTGAGTTGCAGATGCTGAGCACTTCTTGGGCTGGGGAAGTCTTCTATAAGCATAGTAATGAAAGTAATGAAGGCAAATGCCTTCAAATCCACCCGGAGAAAGAGAGATATTTACAATTACATATTTTCTTATATTATGAAATGGTTTTTAGTTTTCCCAATCCATTACCTCTGTTGTCCTAGTCCGTGACCTCTGTATGTAAAAATTCAATATTAAACATCAACATGTCTTATACTCCCCCTGAATAATTTCTCCAGAACAACAAACAAGCTTAACAATCAAGCAAAGAAACAAAATTGATGCAGAAAACACTAAGACAGAACTGAACAAATAACTGATAACACAAATTGGAAGTTATTTGATTCTCATGTATTACTCCTCAGGTAAAAAACCCGTGAATATATATTGTAGGTAATACTTTTAGGGCTTCTCTACATAGTTTGCATATAAATAGGCAAGCACATTAGAGCGTATCACACTATTTCCTCATAACTGCCTTTTTTCTTCTAAGTATTCTTACTGTAATTAGAAAGTATCTCTCTGCAATGAAGTAAAGAACTGAGAATATCTACATTGAGTACAACCATAGACTAGCTAGTGAACTACAAATTTACCCCTAATTTTCCTGGTTGTCATTATTCTTCCCCAGCTAAAGAGAGAGGGGAAAAAAAGAAACAAAACTTATCTAAATCCTACCATCCCAAAGCCAGGAAAAAGCTACCACACTTCTGTTTCCAAAAGAAAAAATGTCACAGGGCTGAATATAAGGAAAATAGTTTTCATCAAATTCTCAGACTATGGAGAATTTCAGGGCTGGTACTTCTAAAAACCATAGTTGATACATAGCAGACGTTCCATGTTATTTGGAAGAAAACTGATTAATATTTTCATGATCACTGTCAATCAGAAGTATTTCTGTAACTAGACATTTTCTGCTAATACTGTATTCAGATGAAGATGGAAGAGTTTGTCAAAAACAGAAGAACCAAGGCCATACTGACAGCACAAATACTCTTATTCAAAATGTGTTGGGTATCATATTTTGCAACCGAATTGCCTAGAGAGGAACTAAACAACAGCTCAATCGGTGTTCTCTTCTCGTCCAGTTCTTTGACTGCTTCTGAAGTACACCTATTCACATGTGAACACCAAGCTAGGGACTTCACTAAACGACGCCAAGTTCCTAAAAGGCATTAGCTGAGAAGTACATCACTTTGGTTACTTGTTCCAGGAGAAAACACTCCTCCTTAAACATAATCCCAGAACAAATCCAGAGATGTTAACAGAATGTTTTTTCATTTGCACTGCAGTACCCAATCCTGACATGTAGCCCTTGTTGCCACTGGTGTGTTTTAAGGACTTTTACTCTATCTGGACTTTTACTCTATCTGGAGATTTAATGCACAGTGGAATGAAAAGATAAGGACAACACACCAAAGATTTCCAAACACATTTACCTAAGAGCTTTATTGTGTCCATGCTTTCGTGCTCAATTCCAATCCCTTCATTTACATTTCAGAAGAAAAAAAAGCATCAGGGACAAGATTCCCGCTCTCCAAGGTAATTTCTGAAAGTGATTTTGCTTAATTCATTGCATTAACTGAGCAATAGATCCCATTTTTTAATAAAGTTCTGAGTCATTCGCACATAAAATCAAAACCGATTTCCTACACTAAGCCTATTATCTGCAGTGCATCTGGTTGCTGTCAGATATCTTTAAACAATATTTATCATGTGAAATGGTAGGGTGTAGCTTCAGTTTTTGTCCTTAGTTTGTTCTTTGGCTGCCAGGTCACTAACAAAATGCAACCCCCAAACCCAGACTTTCTCTTTTTTCTTTTGCAGCATCAAACATTTCCGTAAGATGTATTATGAAACATACCTGGAGTCTTTACAATAACATTGAGCTGTGTTAGTTTCTAAATCAAACTAAGGAAACTCATTAGAGCTATTCAAAGAGTGCAAGAACAGTTCTTCAAAGAAGCATCAGTAAATTCTAAATATACATATGCTTACTTCAAAAGCTCTCAGTTTAACAGGAATTGGACCTTCAGAAATACTTCAGGATCTAAGCAATGTCAAGGAAAGATGAAAAAGATGAGAAAAGCAGAGAGGAGCTTTTTCTAAAAGGTGACAGGGAATCAGACTGAGCAACGCAAAATTTTCAGGAGGCCAAACACCCAGAGAGGAGAGAGCTTCTCTCCCAGAGGTGAGAAAAAGGCTAAGATTGCCTCCTAGGACTTAGGCATTGTAAGCCCAGATGTTTAGTTTTCATTACACTGTACTGATGTAAAGATGACAGAGGCCTCCTATAAGAGATTTGCTACTCTCCTATCAAGTTCAGTAGTATCTATCTGTACAGTCCTGATGTGAAATCACACCTTCAGTGCTTCATCAGTGTAATACACTTAAAATATCCCTAAATAGTCAGCCTAAGGTGTTTATGTTTGAGGGTTTTTTTCCTGTTTGTTTTATTCAGGTTGTTGGGTTTGGTTTTTGTTTGGGGTTGTGTTTGTTTTTGGTTTTTTTTTGTTTTGTTTTCTTTTTTTTTTTTNTTTTGGTTTTTTTTTTTTTTTTTTTTTTTTTTTTTTTTTTTTGGAGGTGGAGATGGTGCTTTGCTTGCAGGATTTTTTTTTTGTACACTGGTTTCGTTTAATCATACTCAATATTATGATTCTTCCTCAGCCCATTTGCAAATTAAACTAACATTGCCTCTGTGACATTTTTGCCTTTGCAGCAGCTTGTGCACTACAACAGGAGCCAGTCACAGCTTCTGGCTCTTTCCAGGCTTTGATTTCCAAACCACTATGCATCTAACTGTTCCTCACAAAGTAAAATCCTGAAGATAAACTGTGTTTTGTAACAGAGGCTGCAAGCCATGTTAGCACATCTTAACAATAACCACCCACTTGAAAAAGGGGGCGGGGGGGGGAGTGTCTGCACAACTGCAGTAAATACAGATGTTTCCATGCAGGTGTTCAATTTCATCTCCAGACGTGCAATCCTGTCCTCTTCCCACTTCCCATAGGTTACCTGTAAACTGAATGGTTACTGGGGGAAGGAACCTGTATTACGTCTGCACATTACAAGTGGCTGCATGCAAACACAACAGTGACCAGTCAATTTAGCTGACACTGCACTGAGCTGATCAGTATCCAGGACTTCGATTAAATCCTGATGGGAAGGCAAATACCTGTAGAACAAGTTGTTCCAGCTTACAAATGTGAAAGTAGTCAAATTTCATCTTAACAACAAAGTACGAGAAGAAGCAAAAGGCCCAGTTGTAATGCTGCTTTTATCACCCTAGGAAAGTAGGCAAGTTGCAAAATTCCCATGTATCCGAATCAGAAAATTACATCAAGATCTAAGGCTGAATTTGAGCTGACAATTAATCACCCATTATTTCCTATTATTATTTCATCCCATCCTTTGCAAATAGCTCGATGAATCATATTATCTTGCTGTACAAAATAACATACCTGCCATGAATCATCACATGCAATATATTGAAAATTGAATGTCTTCCCATACAAGAAAGAAGGTGCATGCATGAAGACTGCTGCGAGTACTTCATCTCAATTAACTTTATTCAATTTATACTCCATATAATTTTCTTCCTCCCATATTCATTAGCACTGATTCCTTTTCCTTCAACTTTATTTTGACTGATTTTTCATCCAATACCTCTAACAACCCCTGTAGGGACTATAGCATATATTGAAATACAATCCGGGTTCTGCAGCACAGTATTCTGAGTCACACAAAGCTTTTGTATCTTTAAAACATTGAGGGTGGAGGAGAACATACCAAGGAATCAGAAAGTTCAGTAATGTACAAACAAGAACAGATGTTCTCTGCCAAAGATTTAGTGACCTAGTAGAAGGCACTCCAAATACAAGTAATAGCTATATAAATGGAGAACTGGTGGCCCTCCACGCCTGGCCCAGCTTTTAGGTTCACCACATATGCGTGCAGGTTCTGTTAGGAAGCAATTTCAGGGACATGAGCCTAAAGTTCAAATCCACCTTGTACTTGCCTGTATAAATCTTTCCCCTTTTTGCGACCTCCAGCCACCGGGATTAACCAACAATTTCAAAGATGGGACATTGTCCAAGCCCAAATGAAGTCAAAGAGGATCATTCAGGGTAGCCTCCAAAGTCAACAGCAGTTTTGCTACTCATTTCAGAGGTGCATGATAAAATCCCACAGGTGCTACTGCAATCCCCCAAAATTAAAAAAGGGCATAACCTCTTGGGTTTTTGTTATTACTATTATTAATGATTGATCATCCAAAGCACATTGCAATGAATACAAAACCACTTGAGCAGGTTTTCATGCATATGCATTTACGTATTTAAAATTTCTACAGAGCTACCAGTGTCAAATTATATTACGTTATAATCCAAACTCAAATAATTTCAAGTACTGGCACAGGGGATGCTATTAAGCATTCCAGTAAAAAAATTTATTGTTGATCATGAGTACAGAGCTTCCTACTGAAGCATATTTTACCTTTTAATATGAAATACAGGCTCAGCAACTATGTAGTTAAGAAAAAAGTGCATTTCTAGCTACCACAAATGTATTCATGCAACTATTTTATATATCCACAAAATGCAAACGCACAAATCCTGATTTTTTGCTAGTAATTCTGTTTCTTGACTATGGCCAGCTGGGAAGTGCTCAATTCAGTCCAGACTCTGCTGCTAATGATCACTCAGTGGCAGTGGTACTTTCTGTGACGTTCTTGGCAATGGTGTGCCTGGTCTCAAATAGTTGCACGTAACAATAACAGTTTCAGGTCCCTGCACAGATTCTGCCTGAAAACTTTTACTCTTAAATGAAGATTTCCCATCAGTGAAAGATCTGGGCAGGCAGGAACATGACTCACTAATGGCCACCCTCATCAGAGCCCCAATAAGAAAGATGATTGCATGCTAGGCACACAAGAATACGTAAGTCTGAACGCACCTGAGCTAGCAAATTGCCAAAAAGTAAATAGCAGCTCCTTTGCTCAGCCTTAGAAGGCCATAACAGAAGCAGAGTCATCTGTGTTACAAGCACATGGTCCTGTAATACAGCAGAGATCAGTAAGACACTTCTTTCCTGATGAACAAGGACTAACCACATACTCCTCCATAGCATCAGGAAAAATCAGAAGCTGCCCAGAGCAGGGGTTCCTCTGCTGTGTCACAAAGTTAGCAAACTATCAAAAGACCTCGGAGGTGAGCTTTAGTTATTAGTCCCTGCAATTAGCAGATCCCGAAACAACCTGATGGCTCTTAAGCCATGACTAAGAAAACCCGTTACAGAACCCAAGCTGGCAGACTATGACCTTGGAAAGGAAGATAAAAACACTTCAAATTCAGCTGAATGCATGTCCTTGTTCCCCCCTCCCCCCTCCCCCCCCGAAGGATGTTTAATATCCTCACCATCTTGGGTGGTCACCTTATATCCATGTACTAAATGCAACCTATACTCAATTACAGTTACGCCAATTACATCATAAAAATAAAGCTACAGCCTTAACACCTGTGCCTATGTTGTCCTACACTGTGTGTCTAAGTCAATGAAGCCATGGTTGTTGCAATGAGGAAGTCTCAGTTTTATTTTTTCCGTAAATTAACATTGAGAATCTCAATCTCTCTCTTTCACACACGTTTAACTTCATCTTGTAAAACCCTCTTAAAACTGTTTGAGGGACTCTCCCATCACCCGCTTGTATACTTACAGGAAATCCGCAGCAAGTTTACCTAGGAGGCCCTCTATCACACTACCAAGTCTGGCTGTAACCAGCCAGACACACACATAAATACACCAACACGCACACACATCAACTACAGTGCTCTGGAAAAATCACTTTAACTGCTTCATCGTTCAAAATCACTTAATTTCTTCTGGTGAAGAAGACCGTATGAATCACTCTTGAAAGCCCATTGACAGAATGCTTAGCTAACACTTGCTCAATTGAATAAAAATGTAGAGACCAATAGATGTTGAAAGTAAAACAATTCGGAACATAATTGTCTAAGGTCCTTTTTTCTCAGTCCTCCTAAATCACAGCAGCACAAAGGTTATGTTGCTCCATTTGTCTATCAAACTATCAGATCTGTCTGAGACCATTTTAAGCTGTGGACTGTTACAGTTACTAATACTTCATAGACACAAAAAGTTGCTTGTAAGCTGCAGACAAACAATCATAAACCTTTATATGAATTTCTTGCAGTCATCTTATTTCAAGTTGCTTATCAGTTCTAGCATGAGGACTCTATCTACTAAGCATTTTCCTATTCCTATAGGCATACTATGCTCAGGACCCTCTGAAGCTTCCCAGATGGATGTTACATGAAAGAAGCAAGCAAGCAAGAAGAAAATATATGGACTAGAGTCTGCCCAACCACTTCTAAACCATCATGCTCTGAAAAGAGAAGCAGAAAGCTTAGAGACATATATATTGCTTCTGGCAGCAGTGCTTCATTAAAAATAACCCTCAAAAGCAAAACAGGATCAATAATTTCATACTGAAAAAGTAGGTCTTAAATATTAACTCTTCAGGCCCCTTACAGGAAACCTCACGGAATCACGGAATTTTCAGAGTTGGAAGGGACCTCTAGAGATCATCTAGTCCAGCTCCCCTGCTGACACAGGAATGCCTACAGCACATTACTCAGGACTGCATCCAGGCGGGTCATGAAAATCTCCAGAGAAGGGGACTCCCCAGCCTCCCTGGGCAGCCTGTTGCAGTGCTCTGTCACCTTTAAAACTTCTATGCTGTACATAAATGAAGCTTGGCTTCTGACAGAAGTGTAAAACAAGGTAGGGTTACTTGAAAGGCCAACCCTCCCAGCAGAGTTTTTTTGGTTTTTGTTGTATATCCTTAGGTCTATCAGATTGCTTACTTCTTTTCTTCACTCTGAGTACGTTTCGTCTTCATCGGATTCCCCCCCCCACCATCACCTTTAACTCAACTCAGGAAAAGCCCTTCATCTGTCCTTTTCTCCTTCATCTTTGCATGTGACATTTTTCTGTGTCCATTGTTCTTTCTAGTTTTATATATTCATCTGCAACCCCCTTCAACAAGCTGCATTTTTTAAAGTCCAGAGTAGAACAGATGTGCATTCAGCCAATCTGCCCATTTCCAGTAATACCATTCTTTATATTAGTTAGATTAATGGGGTAAACTAATTTCAGCCTTTTAAAATAACAGTCAGGTCCAGAGCGTTCACTTGTGTTTCTCACCAAGTATTTTAACATACCATGCTGTAAATAAAGTATTGGTTTCCATATAAATTGACTGCAGTCTTTAAAAATATGTCATTATCTCCCTGTTTTGACAGGATTAATTCTTCTCAATAAATCTAATATTTTAAAATGTCATGTACATTTTAGCAATGATGTCTTGAAAAGGATTATTACTGCATAGGGTTTAATTTCAATGAGGACATTACATTAGGGAGAGAGAAAGAAAGGAGAAGGGGCTGGGTGAAGAAGGACATGAAAGAATCTATTATCCAAAAGACATAATGAGGGTGGATTGAACTCACATACTAGGCATATACATTTCAAAGTAGAAAATATGACTTCCAGTGATACATATTTTATAAGTCTCTTCTTAGCTAAGCTGAATTTTCAGAAAAAAAACCCTACAAAAAACAAACTAAATCAAAATGCAAAACAACTAAATGAGAGACAAGAAAATAAACCAAACAGAATGTTAACTCTTCTGAGCAGCTGCTGAAACAGTGGATGTAAGCTTTTTATATTGAAGGTCAGAATACAAATAAAGTTGGATTAACAGATATTAAAACTTGAAATAATTTTAAACTGAGAAATTATACAAGACATATAATCTGAAATACCAAAATACATCTCCCACACACCTTATGCAACCCTGAATTGCTGGGGAAATATTGATTAATTGTACTCCATCTACAATTGCTATTGACACAATACCAAGAGAAATTGTAGAAAACACAAAATACATTGAGAAACACAAGTAATGGTACACTTTGTCTTTGGAACTACATCCTTAACATCAATTAACAGGCAGATAAATAAGAAGTGAGAACACAAGTGAGAAACTTTTTTCCCTTGTAGGTCATCCTACCTGTACATCACTGAGGAAGGAAAGAAAAGGAAGCACAGGATATGCTGTTCTGAAAGTGTTTTGGATGTTTTGGTTTTGTTTGTGGACTTTTTTTTTTTTTTCTTTAAATACTTAGATAACTTGTTGGAATTGCCTTTTTGGTTGCTTGGGTGGGTGGGTGTGTTGCCAGCCCTCTTTTGGTTCAGTTTTTTTGAGCATGTACAAAGAGGCTGTACCAGCAGTACAGCTGGTATATTGCTTAAAAGTATAAAGCAATTATTTATTGATGAGCACACACACAAGACAGCAAGTTTAAGAGTTGCTAGGCTACTCACTACACTGATAAAGACTCAAAGGGCTTTTGCTGGCCAGCAGACCCAAGCCCAGAGGAGAGGGGTCAGCCTCTGGAGCTCCCTAGAGCAGATTCCCTGTGTGGCCGAGCTGCCACCCTCCACCACCTCTGCTGACACCAAGGACCTAACTGGCTCACAGCTACATCTGCTGACCTCCAACCACACTCTCTATTTTCTTTACTTTAGTTTTTTATACTTTTCCACATCGGGTCTTTTCCTTTCAGTTCTTTGAAGTACTAACAATCCTTGTCTCTACAGTTCTGCCTCTGCCTGTAATTTTACTTTTTTTATTATTATTTTTTTTCTTACAGGCTTTCTCACAGCTTTTTCTCATAATTTTACAATCTTCTCAGACATCTGAGCCCAGGTTATGTAGCTGGGCTGTGTTGGAGCAAGACCTTGGATCTCTGGAACAGACACAGCTGAACTGGGTAGTTCAGGAAGAAGTTACAGGGGAGATGCAGGCAGAGGAGGTTACAGTGTACAGAGAAATCAATACTACAGGAGTAAAATTCTCATTTTGATACAAGTGTCTAGATCCTGCCTAAGCCAGAAATAAAAATATCCGAGTGTTGGTCGTGTTTTACCTCAAACCAGGACATGCATTGGTGAAAAAAACCCAATCCAACAAAAAAACCCCAACAGTTAAAATATCTAAACATGGCCTAGGCTCATATGTATTGCAACACTTGATCTTCAAGATTCAGCATTTGTTAAGTTATGGAATTTTCTTGCTAAAACAATTTGCCACAAAGGACTGATACTCTCCCCACCAGCACTGGAAGACTTTTGGTCTTCAGCAATTTCAGTAAAATATCAGAGCTTATAATGTTGTTTGTCATCTTGCCCTGATTGCTTATCACTGAAGAAGTCATCTCAGAAAATTTTTCTAGCAGTTAATTTACTAAACCCAGATGTTAGTTAAAAAGTTAGTGCTTCGAAGAGCATTTTTTGCCCTTTCTTATGACCCCATCCTCTGTTGAAAATTGGTTAAATCTTTACAGCACCTGGTCAGATTTGTCTAAAATCATATTTCTCTTCTTTTGTTATTTAATCTTTACTTTAATCTTTAGTATTCCATTCCTTTCTGCCCCACAAACCCACTTACCATTGCACACCAAAGCTCTTGGGGTACCCTCCCATGCTGTGCCATAAATCCCATTTCTAGATAAGTACACAGGATAAGATTCCTCTTATTGAAACAGAACAAGTCTAATTTTCTGCATTAATATAGCCTTATATTTGGGAAGTTATTGCTTAAGTATTTCATGTAGAAGTACCTCATTTGTTTATTTCCTGGAATGAAAGCCTGAATGATCTGAAGACTGAAATGCAAAAAACAAGTCCAAAGCTAGCAAATAAATACAATACCATCTGAATAAAAACAAAATCACATTTTCTTCTTGAACTAGCATATCTCAGCTCTTCATCGGCTTCTTGGAATTTTTTCAGAAAGCAGGAATAACTATTTGCACCATTAGAACAACTTCTAAATTTCTTAATTGCACGCAGATACTCTGATGCAAAGTCAAACCAGTTTACCAACTTAAAAATCTACAACTTGAGATGTGTAATCTCTTCAAATGCAGCCAAACTGAAATCCAAATACATATGTACTTCTGGCAGTCCTAAGAAATTACAAAAAGAAGACCGTATCTGAGATCTCAAACTACCATGTTTCCTCATACCAACACCCACATAGATACTGAAATGTGCCTTTTCCCCTGAAAAGCCATCCCTTTAAATACTGTGGACAGGTAACAGAATTGCCTACAAGGCTCTTTTCCCATTATGTATCTGGCTTTCAAAGGAAGAGTGATCAGCCAAAATAAACTCTATAATAAATGATGCTTTCTTCAACTCAGCCCCAGGCATTTGTGCAGTCTAAAATATCAAGATACATCTCCAAATTCTTCCAGAATCAATAATCAGTTAAGAAAGGATGCAAATATAACAAGAGTAAAAAAAAAAAAATCTGCTTTCTGGCCAAAAATTAATACCTTCCCTTTATTTTCAACTTGAACTTCAGAGCTTAAAACCCTTTAGCAAGGAGAAATATTTTTTTCTATAAGACTAATTGACAGATACAAAAGTTACGTTGCCAAAAGTCACAGAAGCACTTCAGAGAGTCAGAATAGCAATGTAGCTTTTTGAGAGGTATCCTGTCTGTGCACTTTAATACATAACCGATGAGATTGCTGGTTTTATGTTCAACACATGAGTTTTACTGAATCTCAGCAGCAATTTATTTATTTTAACCTGTGTCATATTACTTGTTCAATAGCATAAGGGATTTCATTTTTTATCATATCAGCAGACCTTTCAGAACAAACATTTTAAAAATACATGTACTTAATACCTGAAATGCCTGTGATTTTGTTCTGATTCTCTTTCTGACCAGTGCATGACTGAATTAAAATTATATATCACAACTATACTTGCAAGCCTACACTTAATATTTCAATTTTTAAGATTATCTAGGGAGGTTTTTCAGAACTCAGAAATTCCATAAGAAAGAAGTGATGACTACCAAAATGTTCTTTGACAAACTCTTACAGTTCTTAACCCAACACTGTCACTGGCAGATGATCCAATTGAACAGAAAACAATTCATCTGTGTTACTGCCAGCAGACACTGCTATATCATTACATATTTAACCCCACACTGGGTTAAAACAAAATGTTTGCATAGTGTACCTCAGTCACTTTTACAGGACAAAAACCAGTCAGATTTGTGAAGAAAATTTGTTCCTGTCTTTTAGCCTAGTGCAGTAATTCACAAGCATTGGCAAAGACAGGAAGAGCTATTATCGCACAGTTTTGGCGTGTTTTTTTGATTTCTTTAAACATAACTTTCTCAAAGTTCCATTGGGTTTTTTTCCCCCCCTGTTAATGTCTAACTTTTCCCAAAGTCACCATTCCCTATTTGGTGAAAGTAGCAAAAGCCAGAAAAGAATTATTGTTCCCCATTAACAGGCCCATCTCAACAAACACTGATCACTCTACTATAGATTCCCGAGGCTCACACAGCTGGAAATGTTGATGAGAATTGAAAACACAAAGCTAGACCAATGATGGGAATTTGAATTTGTGGAGGTAAGTATCAGCCATCCTCATCTCCTGCTTAGCCTCTGGGGAAGACTTAGGTGACTCCAAAACGAGATCAGCAACAACCAATGTGTAATCAGGACGCTGCCTATGGCAGCCAAAAATAAATCGAGGAAAAAAAAAACTAATTCCATCAAGGCCAGGTTCACAAAGAAACGTAGAGATTTAAACATGATTTTAACATACTTAATCTCAAGACAAGTTAAATAATCAGTAGCATCTGAGCTCCACTACCAGGATGGGGAGAGATGCAGAGAATTTCAGGTTCAGAAAGCCCATAACTTTCTGCCACAGTCAGGTGCTTAAACTACATTTTACCTAAAAAAAAAAGAAAGAATGTGACTATTCTTCCTTTAAAATATCTAATAACTCAGCAGGAAGAGGACTCATACCAAACATGAGATGCAAAGATTCAGTTTCCTCCTCAAGCTTTCAGTCTTCTTCCATCAGTCTCAGGAATACATCACTATAGACTTAAACTTTTTAAATGACTCACTATCCAAAAAAGAACTGCAGAGTTCATAGAACACTTGAAGCGGCCTAGTCATCTAGACTTTGTCATTACCTTATCTGTACGTACGCTGGGGTATGTGTCCTGCACCACTTTTGTGTGTTAAATTGAAGAGGTAGTGGCAAACATACAGGTAGAGATCAAAAGAGATGCACAGAAAATGGCTCAATGCCTGTTGATACAGATTCATGTGTGATGGTTGTGTCTGTTTTAACTTACCTAAAGAGACCACTTCCTTCTCAAAGACCTTTTTCTACTGAGATTAAATTGTTGACACACCGGACTTTCACAGCAGTTACTTAATGGGGACCAGGATTTTAAAGATTTTCTTTGTTTTCTATTGATAAAATAATTGAAAACAACATAACTTTCCTTTTTAATTTTACAGTCACTCAGACTTAAACAGTTTCTCCTTTGTTTCTGGGATGACATCGACATGCTTCATTTTTACATGACTTCCAACTCGTTTTTATGACAAAGCCTTTAATACTGCTAATTTTCTCTCATTTTGTTAAAACCAATGCTATTCAGATTGTTCCAGTTCTGAAACTTTCGGTACAGCATTTTAATGACATTTTCATAATTTACAAGTGTCATAACAGGCAGCAAATCACACAAATGACATGGAAAACTGAGGAATTCTTGTCTATCTTTCAGTTCAGTTTTAGCTATCTCACAAGGAGAAAGGTGAAAGAACTACGGGAAAGAACTTAAGCCTTCCATGGCAAATAGACCTACCTTTTACTTTAGTTCTTAAACCTGAATCTCATATTTTATCCTGCCAGAAACAAAACACCAATAATTCAGAGGGAAGCTCTCTTAATAGTGTACACATTCCATATCTCTACTGTTCATTTAAAAAAACAACCAGCCAAACAACCGCTTTAATTTAAGTGCACCCTGTAAACGCAGAATCTCAAGACAAGAATAAGTTCAGCCGCACCACTACAGTCAATAGGCTTTGGAATTTAATCAATGATGTCTTCCATGAGTGGCGAAGTGAATAATTGCAGGTACCCTACTGTAGTCAAAAACATCATTTGCAGATTCATTTTAGCCTTCTCTGGAATAACACAGCAAGTAAATCTCCATCAAGTCACCCAGCAATGCTTTCCAACTTTTTTTAGCCCTTGCAGCCCCAGGTGAAAGAATTAATTTAACAACAAAGCACTCCATCTGACTGAGAAATCATTGCCTCATTGATTTTTTATCACTTCATAATATCACACCAACATTTCTTAAAGAAAATTTACTAACCCTTGGAATGGCAAAGTGCACTGGGCTCAGCCAGGTGTGCAATACTATTGACTTCTTGTGTGTTTGAGGTTCAGATTAGAGAGACTTATTTTTCTAAATAAGATAACCTCTCACAGAAAATACTTATGATCTCATTTTGCTAGTCTCACATCTTACATATGTCATTTTAGTTTGTCATCCCTATATCCTTAATACTTTAATCACTGCCCAGCAAAATTTCCACTGATAACAGGTTTCCTAGGCTTCTCAAGCCTGAAGTAGCAGCTTAAACAGGTACAGAAAAAAAACGTCAGCTTTACTTTGAAAAGTGAACCACCACATTCTCTTACAGCTTTACCTTTCCCCTCTTCAGGCAGTCCAGCTAAGACATCGTTCACGGCGTACACCACCTCTGTGGGAGTTTGTTTTGAAAAGGCACAAAATATTTCTCATAGTAATGCCTACCAGCTCTCCTAATGGAAATCTTGACTAGAAGGCCATTGAGCGATCAACACAGAACAGAGGATGAAGTAAAGATAAATAGGATCTAAATCTATCATATCAGCTTCAAGAGGGCCAATTCTCTTGCTCTCTAGTTATCAAAAAGGAAACTGCACCTTATCTCCCATTTTTTAAATCATTAGAAGGCACTCAGCCACAGCTGCCTACCAGACTACTTCCAAGCACAGCTGTAACTTGTTACTGCCCTATGCTGTCAAAGAAACTATCAAAAGTCTGCTTTCCAAGAAGCCTGAGTGACTCTCATTCATCCCAGCTCCTTTAACAGATTCATTAAGAGCTCATTACTTTTATTACTTTGTTCTTACTTAAGAGGGTCTGTGCTACTGAAACAAGTTATCGCAGGAAGTTTAGATCTACAACTGAACCATCTCACTGCTGAAAAACATTACATTCTGAGCAATTAATTTCCTCCAGTTCTGCTATTAGGAATTTATTTCTTTCAGTGTAAACTTCCGATAAAGAAAAGAAATCCAAAAGAAAGTATCACATGAACAAAGTGCCATGAAAATGTACTACAGAAGGTTCTCAAAATGTCCTTACTTAGCCATTCAGAAATTCTAATAAAAATCCACAATGAATTTCAAAATTATTTCAGTTACTTATAAATGTACATGTTTGTGTCTCCATCCAAAGTTATTAACAGTCCTGGTCTGAAACCTGCATGTCAGCTAACAAGGTTGAAGCATTTGTATACAACCAAATTAATTTAAAATACGTGAACACATGAAATAGTTAGGAAGATGTACCTTTGAGAAAGCAGAGGGAAGATTTTCATTATTTATAAACAATAAAAGTTTTATTAAAAACTTGACTGTATCAATTTAAGGAATGCATTCTGACAACAATGATTAATTTTTAGAGAGCTCCCAGTAAGCCAAACAAATTACATCTTGGCCACTTACCAGAACAGTTTCTACAAAAGATTACTGTCCCTTTAGAATAACCCATTCATAATTGTCATTATCATCCTACTAACACAAAATTGCCAGTCTCTTGACCATTCTCCTTTCCAAGGTTTTCCTAAAAATTCAACATTATAATCCATTTACTTGAAACAGATTTTTCTGTTTAAGGTCTGTCCAAAAGCTTATGAAAATAAGATTGGAAAAATAAAGACTATCTAAGCTCTTTAATAAAATCATACTTCCATTTGTTCTCATGATAGCCTACAGAAGCATTATATTAAAATTTAACCTATCAAGTTTCCAGTAAGGTTTACTGAAGTAAACAGACATTATCTTCATGTGGTAACTGCAAACTACTCTTCCCTTCTTGTAAAATTAATGAGACAAAGGCTCAGTGTCTCTCTTCTCTCCCGTTGCCTTAACAGAAAGCAATTTTCTTCATGTTTCTGGATCTGATAAACATCTAATAATGAAAACACTCATTTGTTCTGAGCTGCTTTTTAACTGGGCAGGAATACACACAACCAGCCCAATTAGAATAAAAAAGCCTGTGTTAAAATCTCAATATGAGTGCAACGTTAATAATAAGCATGTTCTCACAAAACGTAGGGTAGCAGTTGCCATGGAAACCATAAGTCTCACTGCACATCTATTAAAGTAGGGCCTTTCTTCACATAAGTGCCAAAAGCGCAGATAACTTGCCCACAATTTGTATGATATGTATTTATATGGGTGTATATGCACCCTCTATTGCATTAGTATGAATCTTACTAACTACAGCTAATGCCACAGTTGTTCTCTCCCCCATGATCACTGAAAAAAGCCACTATGGAAAATTGTTTATCATGTTAGCCACCATTTCTCAAATATTTTGACACCCCTGTCACAACTGTGTGACCTTCAAACCACAGACACTCTTTAACATCCCCTGATGCCAGTTAAAAGGGTCAGAGTCAAGATTTCAGAGTAGCTGCTAATACCACATGCCCTGTCCTCTTTGCAAATACAGCTTCATGGTTCATACTCCACTAATATTGTTTTTGGTTCCTAAGAACCTTCCTGCTTTCTCCTGTCAACGTATTTTCCCTTTGTCAAAACAGCACTTCAATTAGTATTTAATCAAAAAACATAAGTCTCTCAAGTCTCTCACCATCACTCTGACAGCCCAGACCTCACTCTTGGAGCAAGAACTCTTCAGTTTTGCTACTCTACCCTCATTTCACCACTAAAATTTGCTTTCTCTATTGCTGTCACCTTCCTAATGTCCTTTCCATTCTGCTACAGAAAGCAGAAGAAATATTCATGCTACTGTATGAAACATATTTTGTGATCTCCATCATGCAGCAGAAAATGCTAGAAAAAGCTTGAGGAGCTAATGACACACATCCGAGTCAGGTTCAAAACCCAAAGTGTAGGCCTGCACCAACTGTCTCAAATGCTTTCCCACTCCTGACTAAAGAACTCCTTTGGCAGCCTCTTAATTCATCCAAGACACAAATCTGTCTATGAGATTATCTAGATTAGGTTTATCATACATTATTATAATCTCAGTACTCTTATCCCAGTTTGCACCTTTGATAAATACTGATGCTCCAGGGAAACTGTATGATCAAATTTTGAGAAGCTTTAGTATGCAGTCACATTTCAGTGCTTTTCCAAACATACTCTATTCAGCAAGATGGACCTTACCTAACTCTGAAATCTTACAACCCCCTTCCAGAAGTAAGAAGTAAAACAAAGAACACTATTCTTTAGGACATCAGGAAAGTCTCACTATGGGATTCATTTAAAGCACTAACACCAATGATGCACATACCAGAAAAATCACCCTTTTAATCATAGAACCATAGAATGGTTTAGGTTAGAAGGGACCTTAAAGATCATCTANGTACTCCAGGTGGGGTCTGTTCTCAAATAAAAAGTCTAAGAAACAAACTAAACCCCTCCATACAGACCAAATCTGACTCACTAGGTAATTTGAAGTGCTAAAAGACTCAGGCATTTAGTTCTAATTTTGAAAACATTCTGGGACGTATACTGTAAGTCTGTCCCTGAAGTCAATTATCTGCATTGCAGATATGAGTAAAGTCATGCTTTTGAGAAACCTGTGGTATACGTATTTTACTGGCTATGTCTTAAACTAAGAGTAACTTGGCGATGCTCACATTACTAATCATTGCAACAACACCTGAAACACGGTGCACTGAAACTTCTTTAAACGAGCAAAACATAGTCAACTTCAAGATGGCCATATGAAAAAAAACTCTTCAAAACAACTTGCATTCCTAGCTTGAAGTTTATCACAACAGAAGTTCAATATTTAATATAAATAATCCAGAAACTCTATTTGTAAAAGCTGAAACTTAATATGCAGGCCCTGTGGTACAGTAGTAGGATACTAAAACGGAAATAACAAGATTTGCCTTCTCTGTATTGCTTCTCTGAGTCTTATTTTTCCTAACAGTGAAAGGGAGCAAATTTGAAAAAGGTAGATGAAGTCCTCTGCGAGGACTTTATGAACCCTGAGTGTGCAGTCACTGTGACAGACTGAGTAGCCTGAAACTAGTCACCATGACCTGTCCAGTGCTCCCTTCACTTGCCATTTACCAGCTAAGTAGACTCTTTCCTTCCTGCCAAACCTCTTACATGTAATATTTCTGAACCCGCCTTCATAGCTATCTTTCCATCTACTGTCCCGTAGAGCTCTCCAGACCTTCACAGATCATCATCTTGCCTTAAGGAGAAAAATAAACTGACCTATCATGTTCGATACCTAGTTTATCCCAGGCAACGCTGGTACCCATTTTCATTTTATCCATCTCTGAGTTCTTTCTTTAGAAAAAGCAAACAATAGTGTGCATACGTTCTCTTGAGCAACATGTAGAGACATTTTGATGACTAGGAAAAGCTCTTTGAACATGTTTTCAAGTCTGAAGTACCCTTACTGATCCAGTCTGCACTCATGGCTATAGAGGGACTTGTGCATTCTGGATGACCAGCAAATCCCAAATACTGCAGAACTTCAGTCTAGCTGTTCACTCAGAAACACACATTTTCATCACATTTATTATAACCTCTCCTGTCTACAAGCCCAACCTGCAATTTAGGAGTAAAGTACTTTCCTCAGAAAATAAATAGCTGCATTTTCCTCCATAACATCAAACAAGTTAGTTCCCATGGGCAGCAACTCCAAACTTCTTACATCCACTGGCCTGAAATAAAGAGCAATAACACTAGCACTTTGGATAACAGCACACTGCTGTTCACACCTCTGCACACTCATTAATGCATTCTCAAAAAGCATTCAGATACAGAAGTGTGACTAACCTTCTTACTGGATTAGAAAACAAGTATGTGGTGAATTTCTGACTTTCCAAACTGTTTATTGTTGGAATCACACCCTTAGTCAACAGAGATGGAAGAAGTCTTTTAGAAGACATTAGAAGACAGTTTTATATAAAAAACAGTGCAAGTCATCACTCCTAATATCTGCGGTCTTAAGAAGTTGAAAATGACAATTTATATACCATACCATATCATACAAAGCTTACATAAAAAAAAAAAAAAAGAAAGAAAAATTGTCAGGGAGTGAGCTTCGCTCAAAGAATTTCAAGCACGAATTGTGCGAGTTATCAAAATACAAAGGATGACAAAAATGTTACTGGGTTTCTGAAACAAATAACAAAGGAAGTGACTCCAAAACAAGGAGGAGTAATAGAAATAGGAAAGTAAATCTTGAGGAAAAAAAAAAAAATTTTTTTCATTTACTGTTAAAGAGCTTCAGATATGGCAGATAAAAGATAACATACATATAACGCAGTTCTGCTCATAATAAATCTGTATTTCTAATATAGCAGAATATGTATACTAGGCATATATTAAGATATATTGCCAAAGTGCATATGCTGCATAAAAGAACACTCAGATACAGAGTTTCTCCTCATCATCTTCACTTTTTTTTGTAAGCTATTCTCCTAATTTCCATTTTTTTATCTCATCTACTTCTTTCTTACCACTCTTCTCTGTGTAATTTCCGCCATCTACCATCCCCCATTTTTTTCCTTCTGTACATGTTATTTGTTTACCTTCTCCCCCATTAACCAGGTAAAAACATTTGGAAAATAAATAACGACACAAGATTTTCCTGTAGTGAATGTCATAGGAGGATTACAAAGCTGTTCATTAAATTTAATTAAACTTAACAATGCTCCTCTGCCTGCTGGAAAGGATTACAATAACGAGTTTAAAGATGGAAAAAATGAAACCCAGAGAAGGTAGAGTCTGTCCATAGCTCCTTAAAGAGGAAAAAAACCCATATTTGATGTGTTGATTTGAGCTGCTGATGCCTCAGACTTTCCATTGTTTTACAAATTCACTGCTTGCTTCCCTCCTATACACTCTGCTGAGCACCAGTATTCTTGTAATGTAATAGGGATATACAGAAGGAGGCTGTGCAAGGCTAGACTACAAACCAAAGGCACGCGTTGCCAGAACTAATTTTGAGTTAGAGGGTCCCAATTCACTAACAGAATTGACAAAGGTATAGGATACATCCCACATCGAAGGCAATGTTCTCTGATTAGGAGAGTTATAAGAGCATCATACCCTGAAGGCTGCCAGTCAGGCTTTGCAGGGGTAGAGTACATGGGGCCAGAGCTCAATATTGAAACTTCTGCCACCTAATTCACACTTAGTCATATCTGCATAGTCACAACGACCTGAACGACAGCTTGGCTGGCACATAACAGTCTAGGAACCTGAGAACCTATCATTACAGATAAAATTAGAAGCGGAAATAAGATTATTCTAAAGGTTCAAATATTTCTGATCCAAGCATTTGCCCTGGGAATTTCCCTGTACTCTATTTCAGTTTATTTTATACCAATTCAACTTAAAAAAATTCCTTAAAATTCAAACTGCAGCAACTTAGAATGCACCTTTTGGATTAACTGAGTGGGAAGTTTTCAAACAGGAAAGTGAAGAGCTATTGAAGCTATGCAAGCTGGTGAAGAGTTACGGAAATCATTATGAGCTGTACTGTGAAACTTCAAATAATAATATATTTAATAGTCAGTGACATTAGCCTCATAAATCACATCAACCAGATCTTCTTAAAAGGGGGAAGATCTTCACTTTATACATAATCAGTATTGACACTTGGTCAGAAGAAACCCACAGCAATGGGAGACTTTATCCAAAGAAGGACTACAACCAGATAGAATTTCTTCTAAAATGAAATCAACTGACAAAAAAGGAAGAATCTGTACTTTTTGAAAATGGATTTAAGAAAATGTAAAGCTTTCTACACTATGACACAAAAGATTATTTACCTCTTTGAATATTCTAATATTCTTCTGCAAAATTAGGAATTCATTTTGACTGATCCAGAAAACACAAAGGATTCAAATAAGAACCATGGCTGAACCCATGGCTGATTTCAAAATCAAAATTGGGATGTCTTCTTTCCCTGACCTTTGTATTCTGTTGCCATGTCTCA
Source organism: Burhinus bistriatus (assembly GCA_013397275.1). NCBI lineage: Eukaryota > Metazoa > Chordata > Aves > Charadriiformes > Burhinidae > Burhinus > Burhinus bistriatus. The sequence goes on from VYXH01008555.1 coordinate 134,193, forward strand.
TAGCATCTTGATCCATGTCATTCATAAATGAAGGAAGGAACCATGTCTATAAGCAAGAGTCGTATCTCGTAAGGGCAGTATGTTTGACTCTCAAGCAAAAGTGAAATGGAGCTTTGCTTTTTCTGTATAATTAGCCCATTGATTTTCCAGGAAATATCATTCATCTAGTTCCATCCTGTCTGTGTCCTCTTAGCCAGAACTGTAATTAAAAAGCCAGTTCCCTCAGGTACTAGTAAAATTAAACGGAACGTGGGATCTCACAACAGAGGACATTTCCCAAAGCTAGTAGATAGCAAAGAGAGGTTAAATCTTTTTATTGCTCTGAATATTACGGGTCAAATTAATTCTTAAGGTAGCTGTGTCATGGTAATTTGCCCCAACGGTAGGCTTACAGAAGATTTCGTGTTTATGATTTCCTGAATTGCAAACCAATGCCTGACCTAGTGCATATTTAAAATTCTGAAACTTTTGAAATGGGTGTTTGTTGCTCTGGAAGAAGAAACCAGCACTTGTTACTCCAATAAATATGTTGCTGCTATGGCCTCTAACAAGTCTCCAAGTAATATACTTAAGTATAACAATGCACAATCTGAAATACAGCTGCTTAGTCTTTATTGTGGTGCTTAAAATTTCTTAACAGAAGTGAGAATAGACAGGAGTACAAATAAAAAAATAGCATTATACTACTAAAATTAAGGAAGACTTGCTGACAAGGCAAAAAGCTGCCTAATTCACATCTTAAGTGTTCAATCAGCTTGAGAGTGATATGGTACCTGAAGTGAATGACACCATGTTATAGTGAGAGTTTATGTAGCTCGTGTTTAGCATTGACTGCCAATTTTGTAAGGTTCATGTTTTCTGGAATCCAACTGATATTTCATTGCAAGGCTTTCACCTTGGAAATTGGGATTTTGATGCTAAATATTAATGCATTCCATCTCTCTCAAAGTTTGCAGTCAAGGGCAGAAAGCCTTAATAATCTCTTTTAATAAGCCGTGATGTTTGCTAAGAGAAAAATAAGATCATTTAGCAGATTTCCACCACCTATAACCCACCTCCCCTACATGCTTACCCTACCTGATATAGGTTTGTCTGAAATGATGCACAAAACCTGAACATCATGTTCCACAAAATACTGGACCAGTGATGTATGCAGCAGCTTTATAATATTTTCAGCATTTATCTCTGTTCCTTTTTTATTGCAGCTTAATGTGTTTATTGTTCCTGAACACTAAGCAGATGGTTTTCCTAGAGTAGTGACCAATGATGTCTAACTTCTGGGGAACGCTGAAGGTCCCTGACTAGTTACCTTTGATTAGAGCTTCTTAATGCATCAGAGTTTTTGTATTACTATTTTGAGGCTATTTAAAGTAAATCAGTAAAACAAGTTAATTTACAGATATTATAGCTCTTTCCCCAAATTTCTGTCCATTTACCAGTATTCAAGATACAGCCTGAATGAAAAAGACTGTTTCAAGAAGTTTTTCCAGACATGTAACTATGACCATATTTTCGACAGCTGTTCAAAATTTCTTTTTCAGCTCTCAGAAGTTGAATAAGTACACAACCATCCAGTTATGAAGAGGTAAAAATGTTCCAATTAAATATCAGTCCAACAGCTTCCCATGTAGATTTGGTGTAGTGTCTAACATGTCTCACTTTGACCGCACACTGTATTCCAGCTCACTGATGCCTCTCCCTACAGCTCGTTTTTAGTGATATGGTATGTACTGCAATTAGATGCCCGAGTTCATATGTCCATTTGTTTTCTGGTGTTCTGCCTTCCATTTCATGCGATTCCTTCTCTCCATTGGTACAAGCTGCCTGCTCACCTCAAGACTAGAAATATTAAATGCCACATTCTTTCAGGTTTGCACCAAGATTTCTGAGAATGTATTTTTGTATTGTCATCAGAGGATATGTTATATTTGTGCCAAATATGAACTACATGCACATTACACAGTGTTACACAGGTAATAGGCTACAAAGCAGATGCTTCTGGCTGCTTCCTTGTGTGCTCCACCATCAAAATTTCAACCAGTGTAACACAGAGTAAGCACACAGAAATATGGCCCTACTCAACATTCATTCCACTTTAGGCATCCTAAAGTAAGAATGTACATAGATTCACCTATCTGTAACAATTACAATGAATTCTGTCAAACTGGTGTTCATAGTCTAATACAATCACATCTAAGTTTCAAATATGCAGTGCCACTGGGAAGACTAATATGAATGAATAGCAGACAAGGTAAGTATCCTCCTGTTAGCTGCAAGACATTTGTGCAGAATCTGTAGTATTTTATATGGTACTTTAATACTTTGTATACAGGATGTACACAAAATTTGGTATAGATGCTTATAGAGGCTTTTACAAATCTAAAATAATAAAATTGGTAATCTATGCCATTCTTAAAATGAGTTAAAAGTATAGTGTTAGGTGCTACATCTGCTCTAAAAACTTCCTGCCAAACGAGAAAAACAACTGAGTAACACTACAGGCACTGACTACCTGTTTTTTATGATCTACAGTGAACTATGAAATCCAAAAAAAAACCTGTACAGAATCTGTCTCTCTGTATTTGCACTGGTTTTACTAAGACAAGGCTTTGTCCTTAGTTATCTAATTTAGGAGAAGTCCCTGTTTTAAAAGAAAGGGTCTAAATGTGGTACAAACTGCCTGAATAAGTGACAAGCACCCTTGGACTGCATCCAGGGGCAGCAGGCGCATCTGGGAAATTGAAAGTCAAAGAGCATTAGTTATATTGGAGGATTTTTAAAATAAACTGACTTACAAATCTAAGTGGATTTTTCTTTCAGATTGTTATAAAGAAAAGCAGAAAAGTCTTTCAGAACTGTGCAATTCATGTCAAATTCTATCTGGCTGAGATACATTAATCGGGTATTAGTCAATTGAAGAGTACACAATAGTTTAACGTAGTGTCAGTAATAGCCAAAGCAGGGTTCCTATGCTTTGCCAGTGAAAGTGCCTTCTATAAAAATAACTGCAAAGAACACCAATAATTTACGAACATACTTATTTTCTTATGTATACCTATATCACTTCCCTTAAAGTACCTACTATGGGACAAAGCGAAACCTTGGTGGGATGAAAGGGTGGAGAGGAGAACAGATCCAGGGAAACTGCACACAAGTAAAACTCTGGTCCCAGTGGTGTCAATGTAAATGCTTTTCTACCTCTAATAGGATCAATTCATTTCACTCTAGTAAGCTTGCAAGAGTGAAAGAGCTACCAATTCCTCCCTTCCTAGCTGCTCAGTCTGTTAACATGTGTATACTTCTCATTTCAGTGATTTTCAATTACAACACTTTGTGCTTTGTCTTCTGAAACTTTTCTTTTTCTAAAATCTGATATATAATATAGATTGCAGCTAAATATTTTTCTATAATATGATTTGCTAACACAGTCTTTTCAACAGAGCTTTTTTCATTGCTGTTGCTGAAGGAAGAACATTTGGCCTCAAAAATTATTCTGGTTTTCAGTCTGCTGACCACCATATAAAAGAAATCTGAAATTGAAGAAACTAGAAAGCTTCCAACACAAAGAATATTAAGAAATACAGATGAATATTTGGATATTCTATGAGAAGGCACATCTTAATGTCAGATTTACATAATCTGTTTGAAGATAAAGGTAAGTAAAAGTCATCTTTTATCTGATCTTTTTATTGACCTTCAAGCAGTGATGTAGAAACAGTAAAAACTTCATGGCACTATTTAAATGAAGGTGAGCTGAATGCATAAAACCTTGCGATAACCAGTTACTGTAAAAAACATTCAGTCTCAGGCTTCCTAGTAATATTTACCTAAACTTTTCCCCCATCTTAGTATATTTAGCTTTATGGGACAAGTTTGCTGATTGCTGAATACCCTTCTGAATAGGAACTTACTTATTGCTTGCTCCTTAAGCTCTTTAAGAATTGAGGTAAAGAATTATTCTTGAAGAAATCCAATGAATAAGTCTGATTTGAACTATTTACTAGTGACATCAGTGAGCTTCACTGTCTGAGGATCATGGATCACTGCAGCCTAGGAGTCGAGTATTTTGTCACTGCAGATGTATACAAAAAGGTTGAACCTGGGAAAGTGAGATACCCTGATTGCAAAACCTCTCTATCAGCATTCTGCACTACTCTTAAAGGTACACATCTGTTGTCGTTAGAGCCGGACTGGACACTGAGACGAATGACAGATGCTCTGGTCCACCTCTCTCTCCGAGGAGGGAGAGAGAGAGAGACTTACGAGTTTATGAAAAAAAGCTAAACTACTTTAATGAAATATAAGTAATAAAAATAAAAAGGAAATAATGAAATATATACAATATATACAAAACCAATATTGAGCTCCCAGGATGACCATCGTGTCACCGGCAGGCACTGGGAAAGTCCCACACTGGACTCGATGACAGACGGGAACGAGATTCCACATCTGGATCGAGGAATGCACGGGTTGGGATCAAAGGCAGACAAACAGACAGAGCCGTCCTCGGACGCTGGCCAGTGAAGAAAGAGGGCTGACCCTTTGATCCCTCAGCCTTTATACTGAGCATGAGGCAGATGGTATGGAATACCCTGCTGGCCAGTTTGGGGTCACCTGTCCTGTCCGCTCCTCCCCACAGGGGTGACCCCTCTACGCTTTTCCGCTTCCGACCTTCCAACGGGGCAAGTAACAAAGTTGACTGCGCTTGGGTGTTATAGCAATAAATATAAGCAAGAGCCTCTCTGTGTACCATTCCTTGGCATAATTATAAATAGTGATGTCTTCTTTCTCTAAGAGCGAACAGTGTCTCCACAATGTGCTGTTAATTTCAGAGAGTTCAGTTAGTTAGAAGAGGCTTAGCTGCAAAGCAAAATTACTGAATGGAAAATGGGTTCTGTTTTACCTCAAACCAGGACATGTTAGTCTGCAGGTTGTATGGCCATACATTTGTGTGCATAAATCTCACTTGTTCCAAGAGAAAAGTAAATCTCCCTAACAAATTCTTCAGCAAGGACAGACTGAAGTTATGGAAAAGACAAACCTGTCTGCTGAATGGAATACAGTTTTTCTAGGCCAAACTTCATTTTAATTACATGTCTATAAAACCTGTCCTACAGGGAAATCGACCCAGTGTTAGACTATTACCCTCTTGAAAAAGAACTGTCATAAACATGCAAGAGTGTAAGAAGCATCAGCTCTGAGATACTATCAATATTACTCTCAGAGCTAGGAGTTATTTTATTGTAATCAAATAGTACTAGATAAATAAGAACATCAATGGAATATTATTTTGGGTGGGCAGAACACTGAGAAACTAAGGCTTAATTCATTTGAGCTAAATTAGTGCACCAAATACATATTTTTGTTAAACATTTCTTGTTATGTCAAATCTTTCCTCTTACAAAGAATAAACCCCACAAAAAGCATATTCTTTTTGTGCTTATAGCAGTACATATAGAAGAGCAGGAATGGCAATCTTATCCTTCTCAGCCTTATCACACTTTTGCTAGTAAAACATCTGCTAAACCTCCATTGATAATGCTTTCTTGAGCTCCTTAAGTTAATAAGCTTATTGTTTATAAATTGTCTAAAACAGCATAAGCCATTAATTGATCACCAGTGAGCAGTTAATCCACAAAACTACTATGGCTCTTCCTGATCATATATATGGTCACAGTGAAAATACCTGGACTAGTCAATATTGAAAGGCTGTTCCATCATTACCATTATCACCTAATTCAGAAACCACAGGAGGATGTTCATCACTCATGATGGTGACAACACCTATATAGTCTCTTGGGCTGCTTTTGCATTCTTATATGATGTATGACATGGATCCCTATCAACTGGGATGGCATCCATGCAAAGTGACGCTTGGGCCATACACTGAAGTTTTCTGTGAAAAGCAACCAGTGTGCAGCAGCGACAGGGGAAGGAAGGAAGGAAGGGCTCGTGCACATTGTGAAATCAGGACACCGCTGGATGCACTTCTGGACTCAGATCGGGAGGAATAAGTTGTGAAATGCTCTGAAATACATAGTATGAAGATCTGCCAACTTCTCTTTCTTTCAAGCAAGTATCCCAGAAACGTATACTTGCTTAACAACATCTGACAAGTATATTACATACCAAATAAGTACTTGTGAAGACAGTACAGATATGCGAGGTTGACTGGGAAGACCAGGAAAAATGCATAAAAATAAATACGTGAAGCAACTTTGATATCCCATTATTGCTACATTTTATGGACACTACAGACATAAAGATCAATAGAACTGTGTTCACTCTTTAGCTAAACAATAACCGCTCTCTTAGCTAAATAGTTAGGCATTTGGACTGTACAGTAATACAGTCCACATATAAATACAGTATCCTTGTTTACTGTCTAATACCTATGGAAGTAAAATAAACAACCAGATGAGAACAACCACAGTAACTCTAGGTCATCAATTGCTCGGGTTTGAAAGATACATCTGCTTTGAGGACTAAAAGGTCTGTACACTAAGTACAATGGTTAGCTGGCCTTGAATTAAACAGTGTATACATTCAGCAATTCAGCTGATAAACCAGACGTAATGACGTTAAAAAAGAGAGCTAACTAGCTTCTATCTCTAAAATAATACACAAAGAATGAGAGAAGAAAATGCATTCATTCTATTGTTTTTAATGAGCCTGTAGCAAAAGTTGAAAATGCAAAACTTGAGGTGTGATTGCATGTAAGAGACAGAGAGATTCGTTCAGCTAAAATTAGGAACATCACAGACCATAAATTACCTGTTTTTCTGAAATTTAAAAAGTTCAGGTTTAGAGGGTTTTTTCCCTTGCCTGATTTCCAAAGCGAATTAAAATTTAAAGAGAGAAAATTATAAACAAAAAACCTCAGCATTTTTCTGCTCCATTTGTGATTTTAAGGAGCTATTAGAAAGCTTTTTCCCAGGAGACTTCTGATCATTTTTCCAAGAATGAAAGGTCTCAGAAGGATAAAATTTGAGATTTAAAAAAATCCTTTAGTATGTTATCAAGTGCCAAAAGCATTGTTGTTATACATATAAAAGTTGCCTATGCTTTTAAGTGTAGAGGGATAAAGACTGAAGTTTAATGCTATACAGTTCAAAGTCAATTAAGACTAAAACCACACAAAAATTGTACTTGTGTACCATTTGTCTCCTTGAAAGGGCTGAGATGGTAGGTGCAATACAAATGCTATTTGCACTAGCCAGTCTCTGGCATTCAGGACAGGGGTGTCATGACACAGGCAGCCTGTAAGAAGGAGGAAGGGGTACCAAAGTCACACTTTGGCGCACACATCTTAACAAGATTTAAAAAGTTTTACTTAGATGCTTAAGGGTTAGTTGTTTAAATCTAAGCCACTCACACAGATACTCTTTTTAGTCAGTGGAAGGAAAGAGGAAGCTCCAAAGGGCTCTTGAGTTCATCTATCTTAAAACAGGATTAATTACCCTTGGAAAGTGTCTACCTTTCCATTTATTTTAGGAGGGCTTAGACAACTATCTTACACGCTGATTTTAACATTAAAAACTTTGTATCACCTGGTGAATGGAAACAGTCCCCCAGCTGCTCTTATACATTTCAGGCAAAGGTGAGTCTGCAAAAATCATCAACATCTGGTTTGTAGCACATAGGCTTCAACTTTGCAACATGCCAGAGCTATACCGTGGGCTACTGAAGTTCCCCTTACACCATTAAATGATAGGAAGCCTTTTTTTCTGGTCCTCTTTATGATGAAGAATTTCACTCCACAGAGAAAAGAGCGTGAAAAAAAAAATCGATCAAGAAATCCTGGAATTTGGAATTGTGGATCTGTTGGCCTGTAGCCATGAACCTATAATGCAATGCTGGGCAGACCAAAAATAGAAACTGAAAGCATTCAAACAGCGTTGACACTTTTAATCTGATCTGGTGCTGAGAAGAGGCTGCTTTTGAAGGGGCTGTGTAATTTCCCATATAAAAGGATAGAGAATGAGAAAAATGAGAAGTGTACAGTCTCTTTCCTGCCCAGCAGACATTTGGAAATACCCTGCTTAAAATGAAAGTAGTAAACAACACTGATTGCTAACAACTTAGGAGTAGAAAGAAAGAAATGAAAAAGCAGCTCAAAATGCACAGGGGAGACAGAAAAATAAGGCTGAAAGGGTCACTGTGGACCAGACTGTAGGTTATACACTAATCTTTGAAGATTAAAACGCATCCTAAAGAATGCAAATAGATTGTCATTATCTACTTTAGATATTTGCTTCTTATTGAGAAGCTTCATTCCTTGCAGCATATTACTTAATCTTTTCCAGCAGTGTCTCTTCATGCTTACATTGGCTTTAGTGAGAGCTACTGTACATTATGCATGACTTCTATGGTAAAAACCCGTAACTAAAATGCTCATGGCTACCACTTTCATGGGATGCTGCCAGCAATATGGATGTTTTCTTTTGCTTGTTTGTCTTAGGTCTCAGATTAACTTGCCTCATTCTAGTCGAACAGCCACACGCAACCCTCTGGCTACCAAAAATGGGAAAATAGCCAATTTTCATTGACTATATTATGATCTGTTAAGGACATTAAAGTGCAGAATTTTCTTCAGGTGAACTTTCGATAAAAGCTGACAGAGGGCACTTTCTGTTTAGATTGTGAAGTGATGTTACTTTAGCAGTGACCTTGCAAACCCACTTTACAAACAACTTATGCTGGGAAAGAGAATATGCTTGACTAGTTTTTCTTATTTGATTTCTATCATGTTTCTTTTAAACTTGAGTAAGCCCTATCATTCCCATTTTCGCACTCACATTTTCCCCAAGATCATGATTTTTGGCAATACCTGCCATTTCCTTCAGAGTCAGAGTTGCTGTTCACTGCGTGGGAAAGCAGTAAGCATGACTCCTCAGCATCTCTGCACCCGAGATGCTGGCCGCTGTGAGTTGCCAGGTAAATCACACCTAATCCAGTCTCACGCTCTCCACCCATACAATGGCAGTAATTCTCTGTACCTGCTTCAAGTGCCGCAGAGATTAAGTAGGTTTTATTGGGGATGGCCTTTTGGTTCCCAGGACAAAATTAGTTCTGCATCTTACATTGACATTTTGGTTGATCAGGGCGCTCTGCTGTACTACTGTGAGTTGCTATTAATTAATGCTTTAATATGATTCTAATGTGAAGTGTACCAAATTTCCTTTAATTTCATCAGCAGGAAGCAAGCAACAGCTTCAGCCACTGCCATCCTCGAGCTTCAAAGAGCAATTTGGCTAGCAGCAGACCGTGGGAAAGAAGGGACAACATTCTCAAGTATGTTTGAAACAGCTGCCTTTTTTGATACTTCACTGAGTGGATGGAGCATATGATTTCTTGGACACACACATGCTCCATTGGCGCAACCAACAGCAGAGCAAAGTTATTTCTAAATTTAACTTTTGTTCAAAATGGTAGTTCTATATTTTTCTATTACATGTAAGTATAATTAGTATTTTACAGAACCTTAAGTATGGTTTTGTTTTTCCTGAGCATAAAAGTATTAAAAAATGGCTCTGCCAAAGAATAGTGGTGATAGAAGAAAGCATAAGATCAGCAGATATAGAAAAAAAAAAATTAAAGGAGAAAACCCCAGGAATAAACAGCAGAAAAACAGCATCACAAAAAGTTCATCATAAATACTTTGTGTCCTAAACAAGGCGAGATAAAGATAGCTTAAAATGAGAGAAATTTTGCAAGCTTCTCTTAAAAAGAACTGTATAAGGTTTTGGTTTTTTTTAAACTGTGTAAATAAAATTCAGGTAGACTCTTCTGATTGGTGATATTAATTCAGAGCATACAGGAGACAAATGGCTTGTATGCAAAATAAAACAAAACATTATTTCTTGGCAAAACAGTCACAATGCAGTCTGAAAAAAAATCATGCTAATTTATCCTCAGAATGATATGTCAGATTAAAATAGTTACTTTCTGGTACCATTATGATGAGACAGGAATCTAATGTCTCCATCATACTATAGAACAGTGACAAGCTTTATTGGCAAAGCTTTCACTGTATTTACTGTGATATTGTCGATTTGCTCTTTTCTGGAGATAGCAGGACAGTTTGTGTATGATTCAAAGACAGACAACCTTTGCCTGATAATTTATTGTATTTGGGTTTGGTGTTTTTCTCTAAGGAACGGAAAGTGTCATACACTATCAAGCTTTTCTCTCTCCCTCCAAGACAATCAAAATAGTTCTCAATGTGGAAACAAAACTGATAAAATCAAAACATCCTTTTGAAATGCATTATCCAGTTCCAGATACAATACAGGGGGAGAAAGGTGTTAACTGCCCTGAAATTCACAATTGCATTGATCATATTTAAATTGCTTAAATTATCCCCCAGAAAGCTATACTATCTTACATCATCATCCTTCAAGCCACAGTATGACTTAAAAAAACAGTAACAAGAAAAAAAGAGCTTCAAGGTAAGTATTGTGTGGAGTAATTAATTATATTGTATATAATTTCACTTTCTTTGCGTGACTGGCTCTATAAAGTTTGGCTAAAGCACTTAAAGCTATATTTCTTGAGTTAGTTCTTAATTGCAAAATGGACCTCCTATCCCTTTGTTACTTAGTATAGCTAATAAATAAGATCACAAGCTCCTTGGAGCAGGACTCCCCTTATTATTTGTGCAAAACACAAATGATAAGTGATAACAGTGATAACAGCACAGTGATAACACTACAGTAAGAAAATTTAATATTACCTATTCATCATGGTCTGTTCTGACGAGCCAGTCACAATTGTGGCCTTGTGCAGAGTTTTATTTTCAAAGCTTCAACTATTCCAAAGGTTCAATAAGTATTAAAAACCACAACTATAGCTGTTTGATAGTGGCTGGAATGAGATTCAGTTATTCATCATGCTACAAAAACAGGACAATGTGTAAATTTCTTGTCAGAGAACTGGTCTGAGGCTCAGGTGTGGGACAGAGCAATGGTGAAGAGTTGTGCAGAATTGCTAACTGCAACTTCAAATGACTTCCAATGTTTACTGATAACCAGGATCACCACCAAAATTAGACATTACCACTGAGCAGTTTAATATGCCTAGGTTCTGCTTGACAGTTATTTCAATATGTCTGTGAAATATTATGTAAATATAAATATTTTTAATTCTAAACAAGAGATGACTTTTCTGAGACGAAAATCCTACACACAGTCATAACATTACCAGGTGCTCTCAAGCACCTTTCCTTTTTCAATCTCAAAATACACTAAAAATAATGGTAAGTTTTGAAATGTCATCATTATTCTTTTTAGTAGCTGTTAGCAGCAGGGCAACATCCAGTCAGAAACTAAGAGTCAGCATTGGTATGTATAAGGATGATAGCTATGTATGGAATATGTCTGAAAATAGCCCATTACCATAAGGAATCCACCAACAGAGAGGCATGTACACATACATACACAGGATGGGGATCCAAGCAAATCCTGGCATTCCTCTCTCCAGCTTTCACCAACTTAGAGAATCCACAATAACGCAAGGACAGTATAACACATCAACAGTTAACACAAATGTTGAATTATGACTTATGCATTAAGCAGCTATGCAGGCATTGTATACAGAGTGCAGCAATACTCTTCTGCCTCTCCTCTACAGGAGGAAACCTCTTCCTGCGCTCCCTCAGATGCTGCCAGACTCTGCAAAAAAGGAAAGCAGGCCCTGACAACACCGCGCCTGGTAAGGAGTGGGCGAAAACAAGGCAAATTGGGGCTCCCTGTGCCTAGATCACTCCACAAAAAAGGTAACGGAGTGAAGTGGCCACACTGCATTCAATATGCAAAAGGAAGCTTCCTCTAGGCACGTGTTTCTAAAAGAGTTTTGCAGTAAGCTTAAGCTATTTTTAAGTTACAAGCGCTAAAAAGCACCTGTATAGCCAGACTTACAGATCTGTTCACTTCAAAGCTTCTGAAGCTCAGTGCTCCAAAACTATGTCATAAAACTGAGCTAGCCTCACCACCGCACCCCCACAACTTCTGATGTAAATACTAGAAGGCAGTGGAGAACCCTTGGCCTCCCAAGCAGGAGTTTTGCCAAGGTCCACCACTTATATTCAGCACAGTTGTCCTCCCTCAACAGAATGGCGTTAGTCTTGCCCTGCTCCAAAACCATTCTACTTGAAAATTAATGGTTTCTTGGTCTACAAACAATTTTTCTGGATATTTGCAATGATTAATAGCTGAAGAGACGCAATGTGCATCCCCACAGATTAGCCATTCAATGCTGAAGTTGTCAGGTATGATGTTATTCTGAAGTGAGATAACAAAACTTGGGTATTTAGGTGACGGCTGAACAACCAGAAGGTTAACAGGATGTGCCAGTGTTTAAAGCCACCAGACAAATAGGACACAATTAATTTTTCCTTTCTTTCAAAAATAAAAACATTAAAAGGACTTGCGTTAATATCTGTGTGTACAATTTATAAAAGCATGTAATGATTTGACTGTGGGTTTCTTTTTGGTAGAGTGAGAAGAGACGCAAATGTCAATGAGAGTTGGAGATTCTCTGCAATTGAAAGTCAAGACTTTAATTTTCAAATTATTGGCATTTTTTTGAAAGATTTAATAATGTTTTAAAATCTAGAAGGTATTTTTCAAGCACAGTTATCTTGTTTAACTCCCTTTTCCAGTTCTTTTCTTCCCCCTCTCTCATCAATTCTATTTTTCTCTATTTTCCTATTTTACAGAGAAGACTACTTTGAGACCACTTATGCACCTGGACCACAAGGAGCTGCTCAGAGCTCCTGCTGTGAGGAGATTTGAACGAAGTCAGTTTAATCTGTGCATGTAAAACAGGCCAGTGCTATTTAAAGTGACAAATTTAGGCCTTGATTCTGTAAAAGAATTATGCATATGCCTAACTTGACACACATGAATACTCCCTTTGCTTGACTTTATTGTAAGGCTAAGAACAGTTTTCAATGGCTTAGGGGTTTTAAATTCCATTTTCAAGTTTGTCTTACACACCTATAAGACTTCATGGTCTTGAAAAAGGAACGCAGCCTTGGTTGTCATTTCAATGCTTAATTCTTTATAGTAACTGAATATATATTGTACAGTACCTTCTAGTCATTTTTCTTATCTACCAATGTAAAGGAATGAATTCTTAATACAGCACCTCTTTGGAAAGGGACTGCCTGCTGCAGTAAATAACACCTAAAATCAATAACAGTTGGATGTCACTTGAAAATTAGTTCTGCTTTTTTGTCATTTCTGTTCATCATTTTCAGGCTTTGGACTTTTGGTTAGGAAAAACTTGGGGGTTGTCTGATAGACGAGGCTGTGTACTCAGGTACATGATTAATATAAATTAAATTAAATTAAATTAAACACACTGTACAAGTCCCAAAATTTAATATTCAAGAAGTAGATGAGTTAAATAAGGTAGGGAGGAAATACGAATTCATACATATATATATACACACACATAAAGTCTTAAGTTCTTGAAAACATTATATTGGCAAAGTTCTAGGATGTCTCAGGCACTTCTGTCCCCAGTAAATAAAAGCAGCTTAACAATTTTATGTACTTGAATGCAATTTCAGTTCTTTAGGGCACTTTTACTGTGGATTATATATTTACAGATGAAATACATAAGACAATGCAAAAATTTAGGAACATCTGTAATGTCTTTGGCCAAGGGTCTATTTACTCAGTGTGCTGACTGTGATGTGCAAAGATACAAGATACCAGAAAACTGATACCTCCCCTTCAGCACACACCTTAGCTTCTGGAAATCAAAGATTTAGAGATATCAAGAGCAAACATCATGCAAGTAATCTTCTGCACTTGGAAAGTTAAAAAATTTTGCATGATAGATAAAAGATGAAGGGCCAGATTCTGCAGCATTTATTTGAATATTTCTTTATCTCAATGAGTTCTTGTGGTGCTCTCTAATATTTTGGAGCACATCAGATTTCAGTTGCATGCTAGCTCAAAAATATATACTAGTAGTGGCCACAACCTCATTTAACTCGATTATGACATGTAGAATTGATTGCTTTTGCAAAAATAGTGCCATAAAAAGTGGCTAATACTGGGAAAAAACTGCACTTCTGGACCGTAGCAACCTCTTGCATATTCAGCTGACAAAACACACAGGTTTTTTCTCCTTTGTGAAGCACGGCGCTTGACCTCAGCCTCCCAAAGGGTCACTGAGATGAAAACAACAACAGGCTTGCTCAGCAAGTGGGTCACTGCTTCACCATGCCCACAGGGCCCTTTCAAAAGGCATGAGATGCCTGTGTAGGGCAGAGGGAGAGTCCTGCACTATGGACTACCTCAGCTGCCATCATCAAGAGGCTGGTGAACCCCCAAACACAAGGTATAAAATTGTCCCTTTTTTATTTTTGGTCATTATTCAAGTGTCACCTCTGAGCATGCAGAGGAAGAGGTTATTGGGAATGGTCAACATGGATTCACCAAGGGGAAATCATGCTTGACCAATCTAATAGCCTTCTACGATGGCATGACTGGCTGGGTGGATGAGGGGAGAGCAGTGGACGTTGTCTACCTCGACTTCAGCAAGGCTTTTGACATTGTCTCCTGTAACATCCTCATAGGTAAGCTTAGGAAGTGTGGGTTAGATGAGTGGACAGTGAGGTGGACGGAAAATTGGCTGAATGGCAGAGCCCAGAGGGTTGTGATCAGTGGCACAGAGTCTAGTTGGAGGCCTGCAAATAGCAATGTTCCCCAGGGGTCAGTACTGGGCCCAGTCTTGTTCAACATACTCATCAACAACCTGGGTGAGGGGGCAGAGTGTACCCTCAGCAAGTTTGCTGATGACACAAAACTGGGAGGGGTGGCTGACACACCAGAAGGCTGTGCCTCCATTCAGCGAGACCTGGACAGGCTNTCTTTTCAGTGGTGCCCAGAGACACGACAAGGGGCAATGGGCACAAACTGGAACACTGGAAATTCCGTCTCAACATAAGGGAAAACTTCTTTACTTTGAGGGTGGCAGAGCACTGGAACAGGCTGCCCAGAGAGGCTGTGGAGTCTCCTTCTCTGGAGATATTCAAAACCCACCCGGATGCATTCCTGCTCGAGGTGAAGCTGCTTTGGGAGGGGGGTTGGACTAGATGATCTCCAGAAGTTCCTTCCAAACCCTACCATTCTGTGATTCTTTGAAGTGTTTTCTTACCCTGATGTCCATTTCCATCAGGGCCTGATCACACCACACTTCTTCCACCCTTGCATGTGAAGGACAACGAACAGGAACGACCAAGATGGCCATAGAGACAATCGTCTACTGATTTTGCAGTGTAAACAGTCGGGTAAGCAACTGCGGTTTTTTTCTCCTTTAGACATGTTCCATGTGCTTGATCATTCACAATGAAATCTGTGTCCATTTTTGGAATTCCAGAAAGTATAGAAATGTAATTTCCTTAATTCAATGGAATTAAATTATTCAAAAACTTGATAAACCTCCAGAAACTTGATAAACCTGAATTACCAACTTCCAGGCTGCATATGCATTTCAGCGCCCCTCATTCTAGAAGAAATGATTTTTAAAAAGCTTATGCCATGAATAGATGATACCATTTTGTTACACAGATTAGCAATGATACTTCATTCTCACATAACAAGAATTAAATTCAGTTTAAAATTAATTATCAAAAACAGTAATGCTGCCATAGTGAGTCAAATTTTCCTTTCACTGGAAATTCTTTTCAACTTCCAGTTGGCATTTTGCAGCATTATGAAGGTTGAAACATCTTCAATGCTGCAGCAAACCATACTGTAAAAATGATAATGTGAAGACTAAAACGTACCAAGCATTTGCCATGTCAACATGTCCCCAGTAAAAATCTCTTCCACTTCATGAACTGGACAAGCCGTACGCTTCATTAAGTCACAGACAGCACACTCATTAAAGATCAATGGCATCTTCCAAATGCATTTTGTTTTTCTTTAGTCCTAACATATGGTGATAATAATGCATCTAATAGTAAGCTTGGGCACTGATTTTTAATGAAAAATAACATTCAGACTGGCCCATGTAATTTGCTTTTATGTTTCTGACCTTGTTCTGAAATGAATCCCCATAGTTCCAAAACATTTTCATTCCAGGTTCTCAGTTCTCTTGCCAAGAAAGGCAGATGTCATGTTTGTAACTTACAATGTCTCTATTTAAATCATACCCCTTCATAGAATGCTGGCATTGGTTTTCACTTCCTATGCGCATACCAACTCCCAAAGAAGAAAAAAAAGAGGTCCATAGCACTAGCTGTAAACTAATGCTAGCAATAGCAATGCAGATATCCCTCACATAGGCACACCATGCTTCTTTCTAGCATGAGAAATATTGTCACTTCAGAGACATACTACATCAGCCTATTTTACCATCTGTGTAGGAGCTCCGTGAGCCCAGAAATGATCACAGTGAAGAGTGATCAAAGGTCTGGCAACTATAGCAACATATTTCATTTTTGAATGGAAAAAAAAGTCCCATTGCAGTTGCTACTAAGGCACTGGAAAGAACAACTGCATACATTGGGGTCATCTTCCAAGTATACTGGCCTAAAAGCACAAACTCTCAGCTTACACTTTCACTTCCGTTTCTGTCACCTTTGCTAATTACATATACAGGCAGTGTCAGTCCTTTCTCCACTCATTTTCTTTTCTGGCATCCACTTGATGGTGAATGCTAATATGTACAGTCAAAGTGATACAGCCACAAGACTTCAGTACATTGTTTTAAGGTTTGTCTGGAGTCTGTGTACAATATGGATGAGTTGAAACAATCACTTGTCTCTAAGTTTCTTCAGAGTTGTATCCAAGTGCTAGGCTTATAATCATATTTCTCTTAGGGTAGAATCATGCACATTTTCAGTTCGACCACCGGGCTAAACTACCTACTGTGTTACCTAGCTTTTAATCAGTCTTTAGGCACTATTTAACCTTCTATTGAATAATCATTAGAATTTAAACACTTACCTCCCCTTGTGGAGATGCTGGCTTCTAGAAGAAAAAATTAACGAGGACAAGTGTTCTATTGCACAATAGCTTAGTTGAACATTACTCTTTCCTGAATTACTCACTTGAGTCCATAAATGCTTGCTCTTCCAAGCCTTAACTGCAACTTTGGCTTTAACTAAAGTTCTCCAGCCCCCACCCTCACCACAGTGAACATTCCTCCAGGCCTTGCTCAATAAACTGACCCCCGAGATTTTTAATTTCACAGTCTCCAACCCTGATCCAGAAATATAAGATACTTGTTCCTCTAATTCAAGGACTAGGACCCAATGCTTTGGATAGTCCTACAGTAAAGAGGGCACTTTGGTCACTGATTTCCTGTGCTCTGATACTAACCATAATTCTGTATTTAATCATAGTCCATTGGCCATACTTCTGCACCAAAATAAAATTATGCAATCTGCTTTCATATCCATCTTCATCATACGTGACTAATACATGATTATTTTAAGATTTTTCTTCCCATAACCTTAATTTAAGCTTAACAAAATGGCAATGAATCAAAATGCCACCAAAATTAAGAGAGTTGTTTCTTCTGTCATTTGTGTTATTCCCTGCGACCCTGAAAAAAACTGCAATAAACTGAGCTTTTCAATTCTTTATTCCCAAAATCTAACCTGACCTCTAGCTTTAACCAGTCAACACAACTAGCAGCAGGTGGTCCTATACGTCTTCCTTTATTACATAGTAGACAGTATCTTTAAGTTCTTACTTTCCAAACCCCTTACTTTACTGGAAATTTGAACCAGAGCAATGTCTCATACTTTTCTCACATAGTGAAAGCAGAAATCAGCCATTGCTCCTCCTCATGCCAGCACTCCTCCAAAATCTGGGGCGCTGGCACACCACAAAAAGAAATACAGTGCTTCTACCCCTGATTACTGGAATCTTACTCCTACTGTTTTTATCATAGCTGAAGGGATCTTAACTTTACAAAAGCACGCATTGAACAACTAACCATTTCATCAGTAGTGGGCCACCTGGTATCACAAATAATTTTAGTTCTGTAAGCCAAAAGAAAACTAATAACCAGAGGTCTTCAGTAGCTCCTTTCTTAAACCAGCCCTAATCTTTATTATTTTAATTATAGTCTAATGATGCATGTGAACACATGAACCAAAGCATCCTTCAGATGCTAACTACCATCTTAATCCTAGTAGGTTTGCAAGATTCTACAATAAATAGACCTGTCTGGTATCTGAATTCCCAAATTCAGATTCTAATCCTAGATTTAAGCATAGTTTGATAACCCATAACTTCATCAATACAAGCATTTAAAAAACCCAGCAGTCCTTTGCAGAAGGGCACATCTCTGTCCTGTTGATTTTTTAAATATATACACTGACAGGTGCAATGTGCAAAAAGCCAAAGAGATTTCTAAGAGTCTTTTCATAACAAGATGTCACTAAGGAAAGCATTAAAAGTATAAACCCAGGATTAAACCTGCTCTGAACTTCCACATAATTTTGATAAGTTAAATGCCTCTTCTCTTGTTCCTGATTTTTTTCTTACAAGGTACATGCCCGTATTTAACTTTTTTATTACCTGTCATTAACATTCAAAACTAGAAATGAAGTTTGTATCAAAGTCAAATGACTTAACACTAATTCAAGGTAGAAAAATGTTCAATTAAATTCCAATACTTCATTTTTACAGTTTGATTTCAAGCTTACACGTCACAATAGTATGAAATAGGTGGGACATATTTAATCATGTTATGCTTTTATGATGAAGTAATATTTGAGTAGAAAAATCCTTCAGCAGTATGTTTATCTCCAAACTCATACTGTTTGGACTGTGTGGAGTTCATATATGGGAAATGGCTCAGATATTTTGCTCCATTTTCAATTTCGTTCAAAAACTATTTGTCTCTTCTACCTAACTGTGTCTTAGAATGCTGCCACTTTTCATGCACGTATGCTGTCTTAGCAGTGTCATCATTAGTTTGCAAAGCACTTCAGAACTGGGGGGCTGGAAGGCACTATGCATATTTAAGTTGTTCTCATCATATTCTGTAAAATTTATTATTGACAAGGGTTCTTTTGTGGTTTTAATATTTATTCTGCTTTCCCCCAATTTGTACTTGCTTCCCTAATCCTTTAGCTGTCTAGAGGATTTTCTAAGTGGTTGCAGCAACTGAGTATTGTGACAGTCCTTTACATTTTCCTACAGCTAATGCTCAGCTTCACTCAGTTTGTTGCTCTTGTAATTTTGTTAGCCTTATTTAAAGATACACTTGTTTTACACCTTAGAGTAGTTTACCTGCTGAGTTAACAGTTATTATTACCTGTAAGGGGAAAATGTATTTTGAAAGAAATGAAAAACATGCATTAGTGGAGAAGCTTTCATATCAGCAATTAAATAACTTACCTGAATTACAGTGACAGAATTGCAACTAAACTAAAATGTCACTTAAGAATGACACTTATGAGAGCATCAATGAGGCACAATTACTCAACTTGCTATAAAGGAATGTAATTCCTCTAGGAATGAACAATACTGTAGCAACCTAAAGTCCGCATACGTCATTATTTTAGTTGGGCTGAAAAGACATTTTCCCCTTACTTTTTCATATTCATTTAACAAAGGACATGCTTCATAACTGGAAATGTTTGGGGTTTTTTTTGTTAACCATTGGGTAAGACCTTGGTGAAGCCAGCCATGAAGCCAATTCTTTGGTTTAACAAGAAGAAACACAACTGATGAAAAAGCAAAGACATCTATTGCTGAAAAGTCCTCATTGTCAGAGACAGAAAATTTTAAGGAGAGTGTCTTTGAGTACTTCGCAAAGAACCAGAAGTACTAGCACATACAACTCCCCTGATGGCAGCTGGGTGTCAACGAGATTACTGATACACACAAGACACCCAGCACTGGCTGCGTACTGCTGGTGCTGAGATACCCAAATCTGGTGCAGTTTTTCAGTTGTAATTACATTGAGTTCACTGAAACTATTTAAGTGCTTCAAGTTAAGCATGCATTTAATCACTGTTGCTATACTAGAGTCATAATTTGTGAACTGCTCTGTACCCTCCTCGGATTAAGGATACAGCCTAATTGCAAAATACACCAATACCAGTGGTAAAAAGTATTTTTGGATTATTCGCATATTGCGTAAATAGCATATGTATAATTTCACTGCAATCAGTGGAAATCACAGATTTCCATATCACATGCTAAACGCTGAGGTTGATTACCATTATATTTAATTTGTACTAATCAGTGTGAGCCAAGTGGGACTTCAATATCACATGGAGATTTACAGCAATTATATTTTTTTTCCTTTTTTATTTCTTTTTTTTTTTTTTTTAAAGAGGAAGAAGCGAATGTACACAGGGCCAGAAATAGGTGTTCATACCCAACACACACAATAGGTGCTTAGAAAAAGATAGTATGTATTTTAAAATCAATTGAATGTTGCTGTTTGAAAATATTTCAGTAGAAAGCTTTGTCTTTCCTCTTGGAGATTTCTCCTGAGCACTGACAAAAGAATTTAGTAACTATTTTAACCCCATTTCTTTCTAATGGTCTCTAGACACAGGTTCTTATCTTTCTCAGAATTCAACAAAAATAAAACAAACTTCCATACATTTTTTTATACTGAAGAAAATTACAAATTAAAATCAGATCAGCACATGTCAGCATATAGTAAGTACGTATGTTACCTTAGTATAGATTGTTTCTTTTTCTATACTGACAGTCCTAAGGCTGCATGTGTCTTGTATTGCATGGGCACAGGAGAAAAAAAAGAAAATAAACTGAAATAAAAATAATTTTCTACCATACTAGCACAAGACTTCTGATCTTTCAAGTGGTGCAGCTGAAAGACAGGAAATTTCAATTGGCATGACAATGCCAAAACCCTGATTCTCAAAATACTGTCAAACAACTGACATCCCTCATACAACTGAGGTGACCTCTGGAAGCAATTACCTAGAATACAGAATAAATCAACACTGTTTTTTCATATTTTATAATTTGTTTGGTTGGGGGTTTTTTTGTTTGCTTGTTTGTTTTTTTTCGGAGAGGGCAGGAGAGGTTGCACTAGCTCTGTAGGGAGGACAATGAAACAAGTGGTCTATACAACCGTCCATGCTACATACTACTTCTACAGGAAAATCAACAGGCTGGTTTTCCTCTTTGTGCTTTGTTTCAAAATGAAGTCTTGGCCATAATGCCATACTAAATGAAAAATAACAATGTGTCACTTTTTTAATACATCTAGATTTTCTTTTTTATTGAACCAATTCCTATTTATGACAATAGTGTTACAGAAAAGAAAAATTAGGTCCTGTTTTTTACACAAGCTTAAAATCTGCTCCCACACAAAACAAGGTGAAGTCAACTGAATTTAATCAATTCTGAGGTCACAGCTATTAAACATTAATGCTGAAACTTCAACAGTCTAAGAAGCTAGAGGGTACTAGTGGAGTACAAGCACAGAACAGAGCTGGAAGGCCAACCAAAAATAACAAGATTGTATGATGGATTTCAAGTCAAGCAAGCTTACATGGCACATACAATTATGTAGTTCGTTTCAGGCCTATGAGACAACATGAAAACCAAATCAATGGCTAACCTGTGGAGAAAGCAAACCAAGGCTGTTGACATAGTGTCTGCAGTTAACAGTATAAAATACATTTGACGCATGGGAAAAATAAAAGCTTGCTCACTTAAGACAGAGAGGGTAAGGGTGACAATTCTGAACTGAAGCCTGTGGAAGGAACTCAAAGGAAAATATAGTGTCTTCTCACCGTAAGAACCTGACAACTTATACTGGGATCATGAAAAATTGCATACATTCATATCTTTCTACTGAAGCCAAAATGACCACTTATTTTCTTCACAACACTGACTTGCAGAAAATATATTAGACTAAACACATATGAGATAAGGATTACCTAATTATCTCTTTGAAATTGAACTATGATGAAATTCTGAATTTAGATCTAGAGTTCTAAATAATTCTAACTTTCAAATTATTACTTCTTGAAATACTCATTTAATTTAATACCAGCAACAGATGAATTGAGAAAAATAAAAAAGAGCAGAGAATGTTAGTAGAAAATACTATTCAAGTTATGTCAGAAACTGTTTTACTTGGACAAAAGTAAAAGAAAAATCCCATGAATACTATTTGAACTGCAATAGCAAATGAAAGAAAAAAAAATAAATTACGCAGCCTTTCTTTGAGACTTTTTTTAAATTTAATACTCCAAAGCTAACTTTGTGAACTAGTTCATGCCATTCTGATTTAGAGATGAAGGACAGAGTCAAAGAAAAGGACAGCTGGCAGAAAAAAGGGAGAACTCTGATCAATCCACAAACATTTCCTTCAAGAGGGAACTCAGAAGGCAAACACAGAAAGAGCAGATAAGGCATGATGAAAATCAGAAACACCTTTTGAAAAAATATTTGCTTCATTAAACAACATGATGCTCAAACTCATCCATTTCAATTCCAAATACCAAACTGCTACAGTTCATCACAGCTTCCATACTCTGTCACATCAGATTTTGAAGGATATTTCCAAGACCTAATAGGCTGCAGAAGACATTTCAGAAGCAACATGTTGTCCACAAGGAATAGCTTTTCTTAGTAAATGAAGACCGAAATACTGCAAGATACTCCCCCAATCTCCATCCCCCTGCACCACTCGGGGTGGGGAAGGAAGTAGAGGAGTTGAGGATAAAGGACTGAATTTGAACCTGTTTTAATTTTTGTTTTTGTTTTTCACTAGCCAGATCTATTTTAATTGGCAATAAATTAAATAAATTTTCCCCAAGTTGAGTCTGTTTTCCCCAACAGTAACTGGTAAGCAATCTCCTCATCTTTATCTCAACCCACAAGCTTTTCCATCTTATTTTCTCCCCCTTTCTGGTTGGGAAGGGGAAAAGAGAGGGTGGCTGGGTGGGCATCTGGCAACTGGCCAAAGTCAACCCACCACAGTTACAGATGCTGTAGTAACAGGGACAAGAAAAGCACAGCCACCAACAAATTATTCAGCATGTACCTTAATGCGTTATCCTAAAATTACACATCACAGGAAAGTGAGCTATGTTGAGAGAATAGGTGCCTACATTTTTAATGCCCTCTCCTATCCAGGTTACCTGGAAGCTAAAGTGACTCTGAACGTCAGATGGCATCATATCATACCATGTGGTTAGTGCTGAAGAATCGAGTGATGTTAATTTCTGCTTAACATTAATAGCTGCGTGGGTAAGGCGATGTCAGGTCAGGTTTGCAGGTCTACCTATTACCTACACTAGAGCACACGGTTCTGAGAGTTACTATGTGAAATCTCCATTTCTTTGTTGCTTAGAAGGACATCGATTTCCTTATGGTGATTCAGTGTCTACTATCACGGAGTACAAGTGGAAAAGCATGAACCAGGACCAATATGTAATTGTAAGATAGGTCGTTATTTAGAGGTTTAAATTTATATTCAGGAATGCAGAACAGCTGTACTTTTTTTAAGGGCAATACAACATATATATCTATATCTTACTAGAAAGTAATAATATCAAAACAGATTTATGATCCCGCAAAATAATGAATTAGGAAGGGTAGATTTTGTATAATCCCTTTTATATTTATCAATGTTAAAATGAACACATAACATCCATCGGACTTTGCAATACCAAGCACAAAGGCAGATCAGCTCTTTCATGACAGTATTGCTACATTGTATTGCCATAAAAGCTGTTTTCCTGTAATATGCTTTTTGCTCTTTTTGTTATTGCTAGAAATTAAAGATAAAATTACCTTCCTGAAACCCCTTACAAGAGACTGAATCCAATTATCACTCAGCCAGTGAATTATGAAACTTACACTCAAGCAGAAAGAACAGCATTTAGGAGTTAAGCTGCACTGAGTATGCCTGAAATCAGAATTCTCTCTCTATTTTCCACTCCTCACTACACTCTAGATAAGACTCTAACCAAATATTCACAGACATCTTTTTCAAAGATCAAGAAGAAAAATGGTAGGGAAGGGAAGTGGTTTTGCCTGGATAGTCTATAGGAGAACTCAAGACACTCTTGCTTTTAGGATGGGTATTGTATTTATCACCTCAGAAGTTGGGCATCCAATTCTTAGTCTCATTGGAACAAGACAGAGAAACCAAGGGTCTTGGCTCATATTCTGTCCCATGGAAATGATGCATATTGAGAAGAAACACAACGCTGTCTGCTCAGGGATGGAAAAAGAGTAGTTTTACTGCTGAAATTAACTCAGTCTCAACAGAAACCAGCATCAATACTTCTTGGTCCTATTTCTGTCTGTCTGAATGGTTTGTTGATTTTGAAGACAAATGTAAAAGAAAAGCAGTAATTAAGATTTATAACAGCATTCTTTGTTGTTGTATCCAGTTGGATATTTGTCTTTCAGTTTACTTGATTTTGTTTCAATCTCTAAGAATATTAACAAAGGCAACA
Organism: Burhinus bistriatus; assembly: GCA_013397275.1. Lineage (NCBI taxonomy): Eukaryota > Metazoa > Chordata > Aves > Charadriiformes > Burhinidae > Burhinus > Burhinus bistriatus. The sequence continues at coordinate 158,638 of VYXH01008555.1, forward strand.
ACTAATGCATAAGCAAGGAAAAGCTACAAGTAAGATCTAGAAGTACTCAGACAAAATTTATACTCAAAATTATTACCACAGATACCAATCTCAGAAATTAATGTCTGAAATGACTAAAGCATAACTGCGACCAGAATTTATCCAGTTGCTTTGAAAATTAATTCGTAGATACCACCTGTATTAGCAGTTCCATGCAACACTAAATTTCCTTCCCCTCCATTACTTACTCTTACATTATTTTCTTCTTAAAAATGTGTTTCATAATTGCATTTAACCAACAGAAAATTCAACTTGTATTACTGATACTGAATATTGACACTGAATTCTCATTATTACACTGCTCAGTTGGAGAAACACAGCACTTTTCATGGTGAGTTACAAAAATCTAAAAATAAAAAACTAAAAATAAAAATCTAAAAATAAAACTCAATTTTCGTTTTGAAATTTATCATCCAAATTCCAGCAAGAATATAAATCACAGAAGAAGAAGTTAGACGAAAGTTGGTTACAACGGTTATTAATATACAAATGTGGAGAGGCTGGGCGAAACTTGTCCAGAGCTTTCATGTGATTCTGAGACATCGAAACTTTCATAGAAAGCACAGATGTAGGAAGGGCAGTAGTGAAGCTTCTCTATACTATCAGAAAATAAGAGAGAATATAATTCTTTCATGTTGCATGGGGAAAGTCAGGAGCATGACATCTGTATGACAGCTGTACTCGGCACTGGTGAGGTCCCACCTCGAATAGTGTGTTCAGTTTTGGGCCCCTCATACAAGAAGGAGACTGAGGTGCTGGAGTGTGTCCAGNCTTGAGAAGAAATGCTTTTCCATGGTTATTCAGATATGTTATTTGAGATAACTGGGCTTGTGATGAAATGCTTTTTGAGTCCAACAAGCAAACCATGGACTCAGTAAAAGACCAGAGACAGGAAGATCACACATGCCTTGTCCAGATTATATAGGAAAAGCAGGCCAAAATTCCCACTGAATCTGGCTTCATGCATGTAACTGGAGGACAGCAGCGAGAATGCAGCAGATACAGTCTGTTCCAAACAAATGACAAATGCAGTTTGACTAACTGTTGTTTACCACATGAATCCCATTCAAGAAATCTCCAGAAATCTAGCGCACAATAGTCAATGATAACCTGCTGAGTTAGACATTTTCCTGTTTCCAGGGGTATAGAACCACTGTAAAAATCTAATAGTCCTTGGCACATTCTTACTGCTTTAAACAACACTACAGGCAAGGAGAAAGAAAAAAAAAACAAAACAAAAAAACAACGAATTCGTTCCCAGCCAAATCCTATTACTTGGAAACATAAATTTACATGCTGAGCATGTTTTTTCTTTCTTATCTCCATTTTCTCATTTTGCAGCACTAAAAGTAGCTTCAGGGTGCTTTAATATTTAATTCCATTGAGAACCTTCAATGCTTAAATCTAGCTTTGTAAACTTAATAAAAAAAAAATTAAACAGAAATATTGCAAATACCATTGCTAGCACTTCAACATCTAGAAAGATCAAAAGAGAGAACATATGCATTAATACATCATCCAATATAGTTTTTGATGTTACCCCAAAATAATGTTACCCCAAAAAAATGATTGCTGCTCAGAGTATTTTAGTAAAGTTTAACTTTGACACGAGACAATATATCTGCACAGACGAGAATCAGGACACAAAACAGAGCAACTGGGATGCAGTTAATACATTATAATACATTTGTGGAGCTTTTTTTGTATAAGAGATTTTGAAGAACCCAAGAACATTCTCCAATCTAGGGGAATTCCACAGAATAATTTTCCAGATTTGAAATGAGAGTTGATCCTCAGAGATTTATCTGTGGTCTGATGCAGGTCACACCATGGAATTGTTCCAATGAACATAAATTTCTTAGGGTGAAGATCATGCATAGTTGAGAAAGTTGGGGACCGTTTAGCTGGGAAAGCTCCTGGGAATAACTTTTCTTTACATAGCAAACTCTATGCCTAATTTCTGATCTTGGTTAAGAAAAAAATGGACTATTTCTGTGTTTATGCCAAAATGACAGAGATAAAAAAATAACTCAAATGCACTCTTTTAAAGGAAAGTGTTACGGAAAATATACACACCAATTACATCAGAATTGTTTTACCTTCTTCATAACAAATTTTGACTATGCATTGTCTATAGGTTTACATATTATTTTCTTTTAAGTGTATCACACCTTTGTGCCCTAAAATGTGCAATTAGTTTTAAAATAGCAATTCTGTAAGGTGCTCCTCTTTCAACAAATTTTATGGGGTTGAATGCCTTTCAGCCTACCACCCTTTTCTTTTTTCCTTTGCCTTCCAGACTTAACGAAAGCATTCACATATTTTCCTTTAGAAAGGCGGGCAGAAACATTGCAAAAAAATGCAAGAGAAAAAAATATAATCTACCTTAGTTTGAAAGCTATCAGTCAGGAAAAATACCTGATCCATATATTAAAAAAAAATAAAATTGCATTATACCATACTCTCTTTCTTTGCTGTGCTGTTAAATAATTGTACTAATATTCATCATTCAATATCTCAAAAAAAATCCCCATTTTACTCAAATGCTCAATACATTGAACAGATTTCCCAGTAAGTCAAAGATTTAAAATAGGACATCACAGAAGCCGTACTGATTGAAGTCAACAAATATCACACACAATGCACTTGTCTCTGAAGTCAACAGGAAGGCTAGTGTTTTGTACTTTGTTTTGGCCTTGAAGGTAATATATTTAATTTTTTCCCCCCTCATTTTGTCCCAGCC
>VYXH01008555.1:161432-250077 GCA_013397275.1 Burhinus bistriatus
CCCCCCCCCCACTTCCCCCCCCCCCCCCTTATTCAAAGTAGAGATAAACAAATCGTAAACATGTTCCAAGAATTAAATCAGTAACTGGTTTCAATACTGGCAGCAATAGAAGGGAGCTTGCTAGTTAGGCCTGGTTCAAAGAAGCTGTAATCACAGTAACTTTCTTTTCCTTGAGTCGGGGTGGAAGGGTTCACTTTCTTTAAGATATTCATGAAAATATGACATATTTCTGTTTGGGGGGGGGAACCCCAACAATGTTTTCCAAGACTCGATTGTAGTTAAAAGTACGTATTGAATTTGTAGGTATCAGTTCAATCTGAAGACACAGAAAAATGCTTTCACAGCAGAGAAGTAAACCTTTATTTGGTGCCTATATTGAATGTTTTTTTCTGAATTTTAACATATTTAACTGTGTTTTTTTATCTTCTCCGTTTGGGAACATATTAGATCAATTTTCCTGTGATTGAGAGTGCAACCATCAGCTGAGAAAACAAGTCAACAAACATATTCAGCAGCCTGCAGGCAAAACATTTTGAATAAAACAAAAATAAAGTTTGATAATACACAGACAAGCACTACACATGGTCCCCTATGAGCCTTCCCCAGCATTTTTCACAGAAACGGAAGACTGAAAGGATATTAGAAATGCTAAGGAAAATTTATGCTCAAACAATTTCACTAACTTCTAATTAATTTCAATTTACTGCAACAAATTGCTGTCTTGCAATGCAAGACAACCTCACTGAGGACAATGCTAATGCGCATCAGAAAAAAGTTTTCCCTTTGAATCAGAGAAAAGACATATAAAGCCTAGCAAAGATATATATGGCATAGAAAAAACTTGTAAACTTCAAATGTGGATGTTATGGTTCAAGAAACCCACAATAATTTATTGTCANGACAAAGGTGCACCTAAGAAAGAACTAACAATTTAAACATTATCAATTTCATGTTTTCATCACAGACCTTGAACTCCTCCCTACTTTAGCAATCTAAAGGTTGTACACAACATAACTGATATGAAATAACATTGGACTTTAACACCAAATCATGTAAGATTTTGTAGTTTTAAATGGGGTTCATTTTTCAAATGTGAATGTCAAAGCAAAGCTAAGTTCATTTGAAATAATCAATTCAATAAATGAATACAACTTAAACATTAACCTTAAGGATGAAATTTGAGCAACATTTGTAAGAGTGTATACAATTTTATTAACTGATATAATTTATGTATTAATTCCTTTTCCCACTCCATAGCAAAGCAATGGTAAGATTAAAGCAAATATGTCCATACAAGTATTTGGAAGTATAAAAATTATCTCGCAATGGAGCTTATGTATCTCAAACTGTTTCTTCCAAGTCATAGCTGTCATTTTTCTCATTAAATATGACAGCATATCAAAGCTTTTAACATAACATAAAAAATGTTAATAACTAGAACTGAAGTGCCCCCACTATAGATCACTTCAGGCATGAGCAGATGTTTGGAGATACAGCTATGAGATACTTCCACTTCTGTCTCTCTAGTAGACCTAAGCCCTCTTTAAAAATCTTACCCACAGATTATCAGGGAAATAACCAGCTTTTTAAAGTCTCAAATATTTTACAGATAGGAAAAAACAGTCCCAATGAAAAATGACCTGGAGTATTTATCCTCTCAAGCACATGGTTTTTCTTTACCAGGAAGGAAATGAACAATTAAGAAAAAAAAGGGGAAAAAAAAAAAAAAGAGCAGACAATATGGAATTTATTGAGATGTACGTTTGTCTAAGTGTTAAGAACACCAGCTGAGGATTCCAATTTTGCAAGATACCCTTCAGCTCACATGGCATTACTGGGAACTCTCACAAGCACAGACTCCAAGAGCAGGGTGGTCTGAGCTAGCGCATGAAGGTCTAACTATGCAAAACACAGGAATATGAAAGCTACGAAAAACAAATGATCAATCAGCCACCAGCCCATATAGATGATGTCTGGGATGGCATCCTAATGCTGGAATAACCAAAAGCAGTGCAGCAAGATGCTGTTTCTGCAGCTGAGCCTTCTGCCTGCCCCATTCCATTGCGCTAAACTGCACTGAGTGAGTGCATTTGAACGCCAAACTGCTGAGCTTTCAATCCCATTTGCAGGGCGCCAGGGGACCAGGGCTCCTAACTGAGCTGCACCCAGGGTAAACACTCTCTTCCATCAGCACTTCCTGGCTAACTAATATGGAAAAGCGATCTGTCTACTTTGAGCACACGAGGGTGAGGTGTCTGTTCCTCTGAGATGCATTTTAACAGCATCTTGAGCAGTCCTGCTATTTCATGCTGGGATTCCCACAGCATCCCTGTTGTCTGAAAACATCCCCCTCCTATAAATTGACAAGAAGGAATGAGAAGAGACACATATAGAAAAACACGAGAAAATATAATAAGCATGTGAAATATTTCCTCCTTTCACCATTTCTCCAAGTGTGACTCTCCCTCTCACCCTCTTTTCCCTCACCTTGCATTTTTATTAGACAACCTTCCTGTTCCAAGACTTGAAGATGATAATAGATTGAAGCAGATAATTGAATAAGGATCAGTATTTCAGCTTCCTTGGGAATCTCACATTCTGATTTCCAGAAATATGATACACTGTAGATGAGCTCCTAAATACATACTTAGCTGCCAAAAGAATAGGTCTGAGTTCCAAGTATAGAGTGACTTAACCCATGAGCTGTTGAATGTTCAACTCTTTTCAATGTCATTCTATTTACTTAAATATTTTTCTTTTAAAATCCCAGTCTAACTATGTGCTTACCATCATTCCTCACAAATATCCACAGGATAAAGACAACAACTGCACTTGTTTATTGACCAAACACCAACAGGTCCACCAAGTTTCCAGATTCCCATTCACCCAAGGAGTCCAGCTGGGAGGACCCAGATCTCTTTCATGGATACAGGCTGTTAGAGGAGGCTTGGAGCTGGATTTTATCTTGAAATGGGGAACGAACACATGTGAAGACTAGAAAGCCCTCTTGGGTTCAAAATTACAGGCACAGTCAGAGAGATAAAGGATACACTTCAAAGCTAATTGAAGTCATTAACGGTACTTTGAAGACAATAAACTGTATTTAGGAAGATTTAAAAAATGATTAATGAATCAGTCAACACACTGACTTCCCTGTTTTTTTAGTGTTTGTTTATTAAACAGGAAGTGATCACTTGCCATGGAAAATGAACTTTTCCAGGATAACACACTTAAACTGAAAATTTATTTTTCTATTTAACATCATCTACTGCATCTACTGTTTATTGCATGCTTTCAGTAGTAAATTCCTAATTGTAGTAATTCTGTTATGGGTTATACAGATTTTAGAAGGAATTAGATAAATTAATATAGCTTCACTGCTGAGTGCACCTGTGGTATCATTCCTAATATCTACTTCTGTGAGCTAAAAATATGCATCACTGAAGCATGCATTGTCTTTTTTCTTTTCGTTTTTTTTTTTTTTTTTAATAGAGTCCATGCATAGGCAGGGACAAAAAGATGAAGTATAAGAGACCACTGTTCCAAAAGCTGCATTGAGTGTCTTTAGCTAGTCTGTGAATCTTTTGTAAATATTCTCATACAGACAAAGAATTTGAAGGGGCTGATGTAATGGATTAATTTGCTTCAGCAACCGCCTGGTTCCAGACACAATCCATCTAAAACATAATTAAAATACATTTGGTAGATTTGAGGCTAAGCTTTTTGAGAACAACAGATTACATTAGAAAGATTTTAATGAGGACAGGGCTGATTAAATCCTTGCTTCCTCTTTTGGATACTGGAACTGGGGAATCCTCTGAATGAGGTTAACATACCATTTACCAACTAGAAGTATATGGAAAACAAGAAGAAAGGAAGAACTAAAATAATCATGGGGCCTTTTGAGCTTTTAGTTACATAAAATGAACATGTTTAGCTTGCATTCACTTCACTAGAAGGAAAGCAAGTGGCTGTTACGTATCACTGTCACAAGAGCATTATTATCTACTTATTATTCCTATATTGCTTCCACAAAATACTGCTGTTTTCATATTATGTCAGGTATGTTTTAGCATGCATCATCCTCCACAGCTGAACTAAATGCTAAATACTCAGCGAAATAAAAACTGTTTGGGTAGAAATGTGCCACACTTGTGAAGTAATTTACATGAATTAGAATTCACATTAGCAATGTTAAATACCCTCTGAAACCTCTAGATGAAAAGAAAAGTGTTGAGTCTTCTGTGGGATGACAGGATGCTTTTATAATTTTCAAAACTTATTGAGGAAGACAGAGGTAAGGTCCTCCCCAGAACCCAAATGTTGTGGGTTCAATTCCCAGCCCTGTCACATATTTTCTATTTCTTTCACTTAAGGCAAATCACAGATAATTTCTCTACTGTCTTTGGCAGATTAGGGAATGCAGCAATAGTCAATATTTACTCTCTGTCTGCAAACTAGAGATCATTTTTATTTTATTTTTTTTTAGTATCATGCTGCATGGATGCATTCATTAGCATTTGGGAGACATCCAGATGCTAGGGTGGCAGAGATCATACTAATAATCTCAGTGTTAATGATTTAATACTTATAAATTTCCAAACAATCACCTGAATAAATGTCCAGATGTTCAAAAGGATTTACCACCTCAGAGTTCCTGTTACAGACATCGTGCCTGCCCCTCAACCCTCCTCAGTACTAGAAACACAGGCCATTAATTTTGGCCTGTACCTATGAATTCAGAAGGCCGTATCTTTTTTTTTGTTTAGGATCTTATCCAAAGCCATGTACATTTCCAGAAAGAACAGGTGAAATAGAATATCTGGAACAGACAATTTCCCTCTGTCTTCTTTTAAAAGAAGCCATAGGAATAGTGCAGGCAGTCACAAGCAGTGAGCTGGGATTTCATTTGGACAGATTCAGGGGTGTTTTAACAATGTCATCAGGTTATCAGGCAATAAATCTTCACTGCCTCACTGTAATAGTTTGATTCCCTATTAGGATATTTACATAGCAAGATGAACATTGTCCAGTGTTCACCTGACCATTTAAACTTCCCCACTGTCATCACACACAATTTCTCAAAACCTGCAACTACTGCAACCTCTTCAGTATATGATCACAGATCTCTAAGATATTACAGAATTACTACTGAGCACCCAATGTTGCACCTAATTACTATTTTATTTCCAAATTTTATTGCCAAAATACCTTTTGTAGATCACTTAGGTAAATTGTCTAATGCTATGTACAAAAAGCTTAATACTGTGTTCCATCTTAAACATTTACACCAGGACTCTGTTGTAAATCACCACAATGATATGCTCACTTTGCATTTTAAAATTGAAGCAATCTTTCCAACAGTAAGATTCAGATGAACATGCAGACAATAACTCTTATGGCTGATTGAAAGATGAAATGTTTATTATGGTGGTTAAAAAATAATGCTGAAAAAGACTACTGAGCTTATCTGCAAGCAGATCATAACCAAGGGAATGTATTTCTCAATGTTAATTTGTTAGATCACTGAAATTAGGCATAACTGAAATACCAGACACACACATACTGCAGAAGAAGAAATAGGCTTATACAGAGACCTCAGTTAGAACTGGGATCTTTTAACAGTATTTTTCAGAGTAGAGCTAAAATATCACACAATACTGTGAATGTATTCTGCTAGTATGAAAATGTAACTTCTGGCAACACTTGGAAATGCTTCTCAAGGAATATGATTTTTCAATACTACAGTTGAAAAAATTTAAAAAAAACCCAACATATTACAAGAGTTAGAAATAGCAAAGGTCTTCAAATACAAAGATATATTCTAACAGCCATATACACATACTTAATGCCAGTTGTAAACAATCCAAGCAAGACTTGATGATGTGCATGCAGACTCAGGGTCAGTGAACCCAGAATCACTCACTATAAAACTAAAGACAAGGGAGCAAATTCAGAGTGACCCAGCATGTGACACAGTCATACAAAAAAAATAGACAGTATTTTTCAGATAGGCACATGCTTGCCTCATGTGCACTCACAGTTGACCAAACGAGTGAGACTGCTGTCAGCAAAACCTGAGCCCGAGGAAATAATCTGTTCAAAGAGAAAGGGGTATTCTAGCCCAGGTTCAGGACTGTGCTCACCATGTCCACACAGCCTGGGAGTAGCTCAGAGCACAGGCTGGGGGAACTCGCATCCCTCCACAAAGCTGTGCTAGCACCAACACAGCGAAAGAGGTATCGTAGAAAGAACTGAGCAAAACGAGGGAGTGACACACAGGTCAGAGGAAGGTCAAGAGAAAAAGAATTGATTACCTAGGACTCCATCTGCAAACCGTCATGCACATCCTGTGTTTTTCTACTGTAAGCTTCTAAATTTCTCAATTCAACAGACTATAACCTTAAGAAATTCTTTATTTTATAGGCATGCCACGCTATACAGAATTATCTCTATTTTTAAAAACTGCAAGAACAACTACTACAATGAGAATTTTCCCATTAAATATTAAAGTTTTTCTTTACTATAAATATTTTATGTTTTAAAATGTTGCGTAATACTTTTAGTACTGAAATTCCACAGCCACAAAGACTTAAAGTTATATTGTATACCTAGAGGATTCTTTCAATCCAAGTTGCTTAGAGAAATTCTGCTTATCCTCTTTCATTTAATTAGCGATTCAAATACTAAACTTGTTTATTTTACTTCTGGGGAATCTCATATGCAAAGGGTTTCTAATGATATAGAAGTTTATTAAAATATAACAATAACAGGCCAGTTATTTTTTACTGGGACTAGTACATCTTTGAGCAAAGCTAAGCTAGTCAAATACATATGATTTAAAGGCTTAACATGGTGACTAAAGAATAATCCTCAAAAGTTTGGGTTTTATTGATTCAAAAGCCATGTATCCTCCAGTCTTCACTTCATTAGGCTATTTATATTTCATAATTCTTTTCCCTTTTAGATTTTAATTAATTGACATCCAAACTTGCCCTGATTTCTGATAGCTCTTTATGAATGGCAACATCCAGGCTGTGACTCATTTACTCTCTCCTGCAAGAGTGAAACATGAAAAACTTGTCCTTTGATTCCATTGATCCAATGTGTCCTCATGCAAACCAAATCAAACCACACTGGTCCTTAATTTCAGTCTTTCGTAGCAACATGAGCATTTTATACTGGCTCATTCAGAGAGTCTTCGTTCTCAATATGGCAAGCGAGTATGACACCTTTTTGAATGTGCAAGATTTTTAATGTGGAACATTAAAATAACATTAAAATAAAGCAATATAAGCAACGTGAGTTATGAAAAGTGAAATGTCAGAGAAAATCTGGCATGTATACATAGTCCAGTGACGTTACAAAAATAGCACCCATTTCCACTTCATTTTCATTACCTGTCTTCCCCTTTGTTTTGTTTGTTTTCTCTCCAAATGTATGCTGTGGCATACACTTAGTTCCCTTCATTTCCAAGCTCTCTAATCAGTTTGAACTACATATTTCTACTTCCGTGAGGCACTCAAGCAGAAGGAGTGAACACTTTCCACTTCAGAAACTTCCAAAGATCTTTTGTTTCAGTATACAAAGGTCAAAACACGAACTTGCTTCATGAGAGACGGGCACGTTTCTGACATACAAACTAGCAGTTGCTTCTTTACATTTCACCTCAGGGACACTTTCATAGGTGACACGTTCTCCTGTGCAATTTATGTGAGGGAGAAAGCCCAGCCTACACAAAGAAAAATTTTAAAAAAATTTGCTGAGATTATTTCAATGACTACCAAGTACTATTACCAGTATTTTTAGTAGCAGTCCTGCTCAAGATGCCATTCGGGATACCTTTGACTATGGTCACCTAGACTAGCAATCCCAGAGTTATTAGCAGTATTTAGCTGGATCCAAGTGATGTCTGTTTTTTTAAACAGTATCGCTAACAAGGCATATACGCAGTCCAAGCGAAAAGGGGGCTGAAACGGAGCCCCCATCCTTTAGCAAATCTGATCTCTACAAAAGGAAGGGTTACAAGTATTGGTCTTTCTAGCAATTGTACATGATTCAAGTCTATTTCCTTTAAAAGTACAGAATTATGTTTTGCAATTTCTGCTAATAATAGAACTAGAGAGATAAAGGAGAGTTATAAGGAACTGTTCACATAATCATAGATTTTCATAAATAATCCTTCATCTTACTATGCAGCTAAACTTTCCTACAAAGTCTGAAAGGGAATTACATCTCTTCCACTGAGCACTGTGGGAAGGTTCAAGAAAGCTACACAGGGTGTTATTCTCTAGTCAACTTCAGAGGTGTTCTGAATTGTTTCTTTAGACCCCTGTTATATGTATCTATAAATCAATTTATATATCTAATATATCATACAGGCTTTTTGTTCCTTGGAATTATTTGATGGAAAAATCTTAGTCTTTGAGACTATTACTATTTGTATGGAGTTATTTTGACACAAGCAGTTTTTCAGTGTAAAGCCTCTTTGCTGATAAATGAGGTTTAGCAGTTTGGGATGATGAGCTGGGCCCCACTACTCCTGTGCTGTGAGAATCTCCACTGCTCAGCACAAAAGCTAAAAGGCTATGGAAGTTCCCATGTGTGCACGAAGTTGGGGTTTTTTTCTTGAAGAAAGCAAAAAGAGCAAAGCCATGCGGCTAAGCAGAACTGCCAACCACCCCACACTCACGTGGGAGATCCCAAGCCAAGGTCCTGAATAGACCAATTTAGGCTGCACTTGAACATATGTCTCCTTTGACAGAAGACACTGTCCTAGCTGCTGCATTGCTGCAGGGATGGACTTTTTCTCTGCCTGGCATTGTTACAAATAATTAAACACTTTTTAATGTCACTCACCTACAGCATAGGACAGCAAGGCTCAAACTCCAGATCTAATGAGCAGTTAATTACTAATACAATGTGATGCACTTAGAAATGAGAGGATTTCAAAGAACACAAAGCAGGAATGTGGCATATTCAAGACCAGGGTTTGAATCAGGCAAGGCGGGAATTTGCATCCCGGCTTTCTGTATCTGTACTTTTGGGCCTTTACTTTTGATGAGAAGTCACTGCCAAAATTGGCAGGCGTATTCCTGCAGAAAGTTTTGGGTTGACAAACCTGCCTGATCTCAGAAGCGGAAGCAACAATTTTTCTTTTCCCCAACTTATTCCAAACGTCGGTGGGAATTTGAACTGCAAGACTTAGACACTTTCTGAGCCGACTATCTGATAAAAAGGAGATATGTGCTTCAGATTGTAACAAACAACTACCAGCGCACCAAAATAATTTAAACAGAAAACAAATTGAACTGGGAAGGATCTCTAATCTCAAGTGAATACGAAGGATCTCTAACCTCAAATGAATACAAAGCAAGTCCCATGCCCAGATCACAGAAGCAATAAAGCAGGTTTAGCCCAGAGACCAGAGAAATGGCATCTTTCTGGAGAACGCAAAAGATTTGAGAAGTATGTAAGCAAGAGGAGAAGGTGCTCCTGACTGGCAGGAACAAAAGATTGGTCAGCAGTCGACAACAAGATCACACCAGTATCCACCTGGTATCTAATGGAAAGTAAAATACAAAGACAAAAGAACACATACATGGTGCCAACATAAGGTTTTGTATTTAAGGTTTTGGAAACCACATCGATCCTAGTACACAGAAGGCCACTGGTACGGCTCTTATGCCAATGGCACAAGACAGGACATTTCTGTAGTTTTTTTATATGTGTTTTCACTATTTTTTTTGAAAGACTAGATTGAAATTGCACATTCCCATATGATAAATACAGCCTGGTTCATTTTCTCCCCACTCTACTACCCGTTCTTCATTAACATTGATACAATGTAGACTTTCAATAAAAATTGAGAAGGAAAAGAATTCAGAACCATTGCTTTTGCTGATAAATACTCAGCGTATCTTAGAAAACACTACTTGTCCTCCTATCTGATACACGTTAGTTTCCCTGTGCAGAGAGAGGATCTGCCTTTGAATTGTACAGTGCGTATAACCGATTCCTCAAGAACTTAATCCAAATCAAAGAAAAAAACATTTACAGCATTCAGCTGATTTTGTAGGACATTCTGCTTCTTTTCATTGCATAATCTTTGTGCATACATTTAAGCTTTTTATGATATTAAAGGAATACTTTCTGTCACTTTAAAAATCAATCACTGGGAAATGGGTAATGTGAAAACATGATAGGCAAGCAGTGTGGTGTAATGGAATAAGCAATACCCAGAGAACGTGCTACTCTGAATTCCCCAGCACTTCGCTACCATCAATTCACAAGAGCTTATCTCTCACCCTGTGTTGATCGAGGCCTCTGACACTGACTCTGCAGAGCACACTAATAATAACAGTAAAAAAGAGGTTTGGTGGTTGGTCCCATGTTTGCTGTTCTACTTTTGTGACAGGTATGACGCACTCCACTTCCCATGGTGGTTGGGGTTAAATAGTCAACAATAGATGCAGCTTCCAACGCACTGCTAGAACTGTTCAACCATAAAAAAACCACTGCTTAGCACTTTTTAAATAAATACTAAAGAATTAGAGAGCACATGGTAGAAACATTAATCTCATAATCCTCCTAGCATGTCTGCTGTTTATGTGAACACAGACAGGTGGTTTGGGCTGGGGCTGATGGCTGCTACCAGCTCCAGCCTTGAAATACACACAGGTCCTAAATCTAAAAAACAGTGAACAATCACATTCTTCCTGAAGCTGTTGGATCTGGCCGGGTTGTTCAGGATAGCCTGCTAACTGACGAAGGCAAGATGTGTGTAAGCTCAGCCTGGATACGCAACAAATAAAAGATGCAGTTCTTGTCCCCAGAACCCCTTACAAAGAGAATAAGCATCTTCTTCCTTTCTGTTTGGTAAAGGTGCAAAATACACAACTGACAGCTATATCCAGATTTCAGCCTGTAAGACGTATCACACAGTAGGACTTCATTAATCATTATTTTTTGCAATCCAGCAATGCTGCTGTTTTGTACCTCTTCCTAGAGAGCACAGGCAGCTATTTGGTATGACACACCAAACCCACGTACATGTCCCTAAAACTTGACATGCAGTAGCTAAAGAAAACTCTTTTTCCCCAAATCAAAATCAGCATGTCACAAAACAAATGTATGCATTGATCTTTACTTTGAATATGAAGTTCATGATGCAGCTTAATTTTATTTCATTCAAAATAATGGTAAACTATGAATGCAACACAGATCAGATTTCTGCTGAGATTTAAAAGCCTTTTGAGGTCTTTTCTGATCCATTAGCTATTGTCTATCAAAATACTGGACGTGCTGTGCACAAATACATGCAGGAGGAAAAACTACAGCTGATTTACGTTTTTATTACTTAACACTAGCACAGTGTACTGCAACTCAGAAAATGCAATCTCTAAAATGATTTAGGTCTGGATGATTTTATGTCATTAACATATTATAACCAAAGCTCAGAGGTGATCTTTGAACTGGAGGTATTATTCCCAATTAAATGGAAATTGACATCCGTTAGTCTTGAAAATAAATTAATTCATTCCTTCCATAAGGAATCTAACTCCACTTCTACCTGTAAACTCTACAATAATTGTTTTCTCACAATTGCCAGCAATACTTCTACAGTAGGACTAGTTGGTCTTTCTTAAAAATAAAAACTCCAGCCCCTCCCCCCCCTTTTTTTTTTTAATTTATATAACAAATCCCCAAATTAGGTGCTAGGACACTGCAGAAAGATTGTTACACATGCTAGGTCATTTTGACAGTTGTTTTCCACTACCTACAGCAAATACTGATGTTAAGAGTCTCTTGGAAGCAGAGTAACTAGTGAGAATGGGAGCAGAACTGGTCCTACAAGGAAACTTAGTCACTGTCAGATCCTGGAGGAAATTTAAAATTAAACCCTTAGAATTTTTATTGTTATTTAAAAGGAAAATTATTTCCTTACTCTTACACAACAGCACTTATACCATTCATTATCAAAGCTTCACTTAATTTATAGGTTTCCGACTTCATGACTCATCCCTCTAATCCCTCTCTGCTTTCTTTTCTTTTTTTTTAATCTAATGTCACAAGGAAGGAAACAGGAGTGGAAAGAAGGAAAAGAAACAGAGGACAACTTATACAGGGTTCCCTTTCAAAATTATACAGGATTCCCTTTCAAACTGAGTTTTAGGATGTGTGTGGACGGGGAGGGAGCTGAGAGCGCAGAGATAGCAGGGGAAGTGGTGGGAATTGAGGAGCTGTCAAAGTAATAGCTCTCTTTTAAGCGATGAAGTCTGTGATCTTTTCTCTACTGAACCTAGCAATGCTTGCTCTTTCCATCAATACTGTTCTTTCAAATCCACGCTGTCTCTCCTTCAGTGTGATTTTGCTCAAACCTTCCACTGTCTGGAAAATTTGGGTCAAGCTTTGCGTTGCATTGCAATTTTTAAAAATCATGCAGCTTTCTCCATCCCTTGCCAACTCTCCAAAAGCACAGGAAAAAAAGAAAAAATATGAAACTGTGTGTTATTTTGCAGAGGCAATGAGCTCCTTTTCAAATACAAAGAAAATAAGTATTAAGACATTAAAAGCAACATTTTAAAGCACTTTTAAATTCTTTCTTTCTTTCTTTCTTTTTTTTTCCCTCCTTACAGTTATTTCATCCCCAGAAAGTTCTATTTGGGAAGAATTATGATCTTTCCAATGAACTTTCCAGTGTTAGTGAGGGAAGATTTGAATATAGTTCTCATAACAAATAGATTGCTTTCTAGTTAACAACATAGCAGAAGACCAAAACATGAACCAAGTCTTAAGGACCCAAGAATATTCTGTGTTTATCATTCCTTTATTTTGGTAAAACTAACTATTGCAGCATGCATTGTAGAATCAAACAGTGCATGAACTCATCAATGGGTGAATTTGGTCATACAAGTACATTGAAGTTAACTGTTTGCATGCAGGAAAAAGCAAAATACATACTCCAAGAGAGTCTCTTTTTTTCCACTTTCCTTAAGATTCATTAAGTCACTCTAAGACTGTTTACTTTTTACAAAGCCTTTGATATTTCACTAGGATTTTCAAAAATGTCTACATGACATAGGAGCACAACTCCCACCGATTTTTCCAAGAAACTCCTTCCAGGTTACTTGTATGCTTCTGAAAATCCAGCCGCCCATGCTTAACCCTCCATTCTGTTCCAGCCAAATATATACAAAAGCTTTTGTGCTGCAAACACAGTATGTGCTGACAAGGATAAGCAGTGATTAAAGAGAAGGGGACGGATGAACCATGCTAGGGGCACTTCCAGAACTGAGAATCTGAGAAGTGCCTCTCACAGGTGGAGGCTGTTTGTGACTAAAGTTTTTAATTGAAAAGACCAAAAGGACAGTTCCTGCATTCTTTTCTAAAAGGATACTTTGTCACAAGAGATGCCCAAGAGCTTCAAATATGCTTCCCCAAACTTCACACACTTAAATGAATGATGTCCTAGTCTCTCCCAGCCCTCTTTGGCCAAAGTGACTGACTTTTCCAGAAATACTTGGAACAGTATTTTGGCTGGCAAAAAGGGCTGAAATTTT
Organism: Burhinus bistriatus; assembly: GCA_013397275.1. Classification (NCBI taxonomy): domain Eukaryota; kingdom Metazoa; phylum Chordata; class Aves; order Charadriiformes; family Burhinidae; genus Burhinus; species Burhinus bistriatus. The sequence goes on from VYXH01008555.1 coordinate 174,995, forward strand.
ATTGATGTGACAAATCAGTAAATACATATGTGAGTGCATCTTTGTTTCTAGTTCAGAATCTGTGATTCTCAGTGCTGCTTTGAACCAAATCCTCATTTCTGCAATCTGAAAAAGTCTGGAAAGCCAGGGTATTACTTATCTTCTATTTCTTAAATGCATCCCGAGGGACTCTGAAATAGTCTGATCAAAATTCACTGCTTCAAATTTAGCTACTAAACACTGTAGCATATAGAAAAGTAAATTTCAAAGAAAGTGAGCTTCATGCATATATACACGTGAGCCCTCACTAACTAATACAGAGCTCAGAATATTTCAGAAATGATGAGCCATATATTTTGACCGATTTAAGATTCAGCTTTACTGTTCTAAAAGCAAAATGTGGACTTAAAGAAGTATTTCAGGAAGATGGAAGGAAGATGGGGAAAGGGGATGAGGGTGATGTGGCAGCACTAGGTCTCACCGACACAGTTGATCTAGGGAAGTCCATACTGCTGCTCATCCTGAAATCACAGATCATTTCACCCCCAGTATTAGAGGAAAAAAGAGAAAACTACAGGCCACTTGCCTCTGCATGGCAGAAGGTGAGAACAGTTTTGCTCTCAATATACAGGACTTCCTCACCCCTCAGCTGAAGCATGGCTATGGATGTGCTGCATCAAAGAGTAGATGCCAGCAATTAGCACAAACAAGTCCTATTAATTAACGTAATTTTTAAACTATTATCATTATTACTATAATGGAATGAATGAATGGGGATGAAAATGCTTAATAATTTAGATAATGCATTGGAATAAATAATTTTCCCATGCTTTTGCCAGACATATTTCAAATGGAAACATTATATATTGGAATGCTCTGCTGTATGTGTGGAAGAGAAGCTTAAGTACTATACATAGGTATAATTACAAATCCATACCTGTTTACTACAATGATGACAAATACAACAGCTGGATTTTCATATGATCTACTGCTACAACTAGGCCTGAAATAGAAATGCAACTTCATACTACCAAAAATAATACTGCAAGCACAGTAGCACAATAATTTTAATAACTTGAAGTTGTCTATTTCATTGCTATAGGAAATGTAAAGATAAATCACTAAGATAAAATACAATAATTTATTTTACAAGTACAATAAGATTTACTTCCCTTTCGATTTGTTTTCTGCAGAAACTATTTCTATTGAGTTCATAATTGGTAACATGTATAAAAAGAGAAAACAGTTTTTTCCATTTAAAGCAAGAAAGCTGGAGTGAAGATGCAATGTCACACTCTTGGGGGTTAGGACTTCACCACAGAGATCACAAAGGGATACTTCCTCTAGAAATAGCTTCAGATCTTCAGCAAGACACAACGTATGTTTTCCTGCCCTGTTTAGCTCTGACACATCAAGCATCAGCCATTGATGCAAGCGGGATCACAACCTCAACAGGCCAGTTGCTTTATCTTGTAGAGCAAGTCACATAGTTACTCCTGTGGTGGAGACGAGCAAAAAGAGCTGGAGAACCCTGAAAAGTGACATTATACTTAATAGGTTGGAAATATCACTGTAGTCCTGTTTCCAAGAAGAAATAAAAGCAGCATTGCTGCAGAAAATTATTGGAACCTGAAAACATGGAAGGATAAGAAAAAGATGGCACTGCAAAAGAGAAAGACTCAGAGATGTAAAAAAATAGTCTTGGGATTTAGCTCAAAGTTGATGCTCATCAGTAAACCTTACAAGGTAGAGAACTGTATCTTCAGTGCCTGGCTCCTAAGGCTCCAGCATGCTTAGGAGAGGTCTCATTTAGAAAGGTTGGAAAGTAAGCTGAAAAAGCTCAGTTGCATTGATATTTACCTTTGGAAGACAAATATAATTTGCCTGAATTATACCTTGTTTTTTCCTATTCTAAGTGGATATTATTACAAGTAAAACATTTCATGAGATTAGTCAGAAAAGTGAGCTTCACGTAAGTATTTCCCAACTGTCTAATCAAACAAGTCTTCAACAGATGCCTGGTTCTCTTAAGTTATATTTGATACAAAGCTATAAGTTTGATACAGATTTTCATAGTTCAAGGTAAAATTATGTAGAACCTCTTTACAGCAATTTCTAAGATTTGCAAGTTTTTTTTCTTTAATTTTGGAATTCACTTCCTTGGGCTCACCTCAAATTTTAAAAATCTATCCAACAGATGTGGTTTTTTAATTCTTCCTTTTCCTTTTTCTGCAGAAAAAGTTCAGCCTGTAGATATATATATTTTAAGTAAGGCAAATAAACCATCCTCTTAGTAGACATAGATAACAAAATTTCAAAGCAATGGTAGTGTGTGAAAAGAGGAAAAGACAAAGAGGAAAATTATCCATTGCTCAAAAGTAACAGACTTCAGAGGCATAGCTCTTCTCTTAAAAGTAGCCACTACATAACTTCCAACTTGTATATTGGCCATTTCCAATATATGTAATTCCTGTATTTTTTGCTTTTTTTTTTTAATCCTCTCATACTAACTGAGAACCTTTCCTTAGTCCCTGCCAGACTGCAAACACAGAACAAAAAGGACAGTCTCTGCCCTAAAGACCTGCCACTCCAAGTACAACAAGGCAAGAGACAACTGATGGAGAGAAGCCAGGGATGAAAATAATATGAAAACAATGAGATATTGGTAGTCAGCATGACAGGCACACCAGTTGCCTGACTGTTGTCAAGATTATTCTAGAGACAAAGGGTGTATTAAAGAAGGATATAATGGAGAGACAAGGTGATGGATGTATGAAGTATACTAGCATGCTAACATGTGGGTGACAAAATCCTTACATCATGGGCTGTCTGAAACAGGATGCAATGGCATGATATCACACAAACAATACATAGGCTGGGAAAGGCCTTCAGTGTCATTAACAGAAAAAATAAGCATCTTATTCTGACATGACAGAGAAAGGGAGGGCCATGAGAGAGGTTAGCTGAAAGCAGGCAAAACTCTCCAAGTCACAGGTTGAGAAAAATATTTTGGCAGCAGCCCTGAATAGATGTGGATCAGAAAACAGGGCATCTGCCAAGAACAGAAAACAGAGTATCACATTATTGGGATATGAAATGTTATGACTTTAAGATTTGTGCATGGCTAACAAAAGCTGTATGTTAGAGCTGTCATATAAAAAGAAAATTGTGTAAGAAGAAAGCAGATGCTGGGACATAAAAGGTAACCAAAACTGAGAATGAGATTAAGGCTATAGAACAAACAACAGAAAAGAGATGATACTGCCCACGGCGACTAGGAAGGCTGTACCCTGCACTAATGGAGAGGAGATAAAGACCTCTGCTTTAGCCCCTTTGAAATGACAAACAATGCCAGGTGAAAATTAAACATTTCCTGAAGACACCACCACTGTCACAGAGTGAAAGCTGTTACAGAAAGTTCATGAATAATTTAGGAACAACAGAACAAGTTGTCTTAAGTTTTGCCAAAATGCAATAATGTTAATTTTGAAACTGGAAGAAATATTTAAAACAATGTGTTCTTAACTAAAAAGGACATGAAGAAAGAAACAACACTGCTACCAATATGTTAATGGTTTCTCACAAAAATATCTTTCAAAGAAAGAAGCTGTTATAGATGCTACTGATACTTCAACCACTAGCTGGACCATTACTGATAAAGGAGGACAAGTTTCCTTTTGCATTACTATTTATGGGGGCCAGGAGTGTGCAAAGTAGTTCCTATCCACCCCTACTTTAACTCAGATACACTGCTTTCATGTTTTTGGAAACACCACAATATCTCCAAGCCAACTCTTCTCAAGCTGAAGAGGGCAGGGTGTAGCATCCTTATCATCCTTTCAAAAGACTCAAGAGCACCAACTACTTCTGCGTGATATGAAGTTATTCTTGGGGACCGTGATCACGATCTCCAAAATTGCACCCACTCCGCTCCTCAGGAAAAGATGGCATTCATTCTGGGAATCCAAGTAAACTTGAGAAGAGAACACCATAAATGTAATTTGTCAAACAAACAATTGTAAATACCTCATAAAAACCAGGAGACCTGAGGCAGCTAGATAACAGATTTTAAGAGCTGCATAAATTAAACAAACAGCATTCCCCCACAGACTGTTTTCCTTATACTTGGTAAGTACTTAGGCTTCATTTATACAGACCATAAAGAAATAAAAAAAAGAAAGAGAAGGAGAAAAGGAGACACATCCTATGATGGCTTTCAGTTTAGTAAAGCAAACGTTAGCTTAACCAAACTCTCCTTTTGGGAAATATGTGGGGATCGCACTGTGTGTAAGAATGGACTCAAAAGAGGGAGGGATAAAATGGACAAATGATTGACAGGTGGGATTAATATGTTCACAAGGGGAAGTGAGGAAGTGCCAGTCTAATCTTATCTGTCTATCTACAGTTCTGACTCCAGAAAATGTCTAATTCCCCTTCATGAGAGTTTAAAAGAAACCTCTGCTCCCAAGCTGTATGAATTCAAATGTTCATGCAGATTCTACCAGAAGTGCTCATATTCGCCTACTAAAAAACATTAAAAGCTTGGGAATTAAACCTTAATTTTCAAACACCAAAAGAACAAATCATCATGCTTTTAAACCCACACAATTTTGTGCATCTGTAAACACACACCCACGTTGTTCTGTACATATAGGAAATTCTCATTAAATTAAATCTGAGCCCATTTGTGGAGCTTGCAATGGCACCACAAACAGAGCAAAAGGTATTACAGAAAGTTCATGAATAATTTAGGAACAACAGAACAAGTTGTCTTAAGTGTTGCCAAAATGCAATAACGTTAATTTTGAAACTGGAATAAATGTTTAAAACAATGTGTTCTTAACGAACTACAGCACAAGCCACACTACCATCCTGAAACTAGATTTGTAGGTGTTTCTGTCTGTATATAAGTACAACAAGATATTCTAAAGACTTGAATCTAAGCATTTGTCTTATCATCAGAGGTAATTATAGATACACTTGCTACAACAATTCTGCATTATCTTCCCACACAAAAGGAAAGAATCCTCCTTTTTTTCATCATCATTGCAAGACATTTTCAAAGATGCCTTTCCACACCATGGGCCTAAAGCAGTGACTTTTGCAATGTGTTCAGTCCTTTGGAAAAAATTTGAAAATCACAAATGGCTTTCGAAAAAAATTATTTCTCTAATAAAGTATTGCATCAGAATATGAATAGGAAGAGAGGCTCTGCGTTTCAAATATCCATTACCCAGGCAGAGATTTAAGGTCAAGCAGAAGCACCACATGAGAGCCTAGACAGTTTTATTTCCTCTACATGTATGTTTTTGCTACCAGTTACTGTTTCCTCATTTTCACTTTATGAATGATCCCGCATTTTTCTATTTCTTATGTCATACTTGCTTCTTCTTAACAAGGACCTTTGATAACAAAATGATCCAATCTATTTGTTTAGCCAGGTTGACCAAAAACTTTTTGTGGTTACATTTGACTACTGTGTGACTGCCCATGCTCTCTTACATACTCACTTAACCACACGACCTCCATCAACACACCTAGCTATGTATGGAAGAAGGAAAATCACATCATCTTTATGCCAGGCAGCATGTGTGATTATTTACAGCTTTCTATTTCAACAGAATTACTTTGTTAAGGCCACTGTAATTTCCACTATTAAGCCAGCTATCTGTATCTTCCAAGTTTTATTTGCTGTAACATCTGGCAGGATATTATATTGAGAAAAGATATTTAGGAGCCACTCAACGAATGGCAAAGAATTTAGATGCAAGATAAACAAATAATAGGACAACCATAAAGAAGGCCAATAACTTTCCTAAGTGAAACTCATTTAGTACCACCAATTCTCATAACTAAATAAATAGAAATTGTGATTATTATCACTGGCATTTAACACCTATGAAAGAATAAACCTTGTTTCAGATCGGAAAAAGTGTGACAAATGGGATGAATTCTATATTTTGCAAATGAAGGAGACAGTTCTTAGTTCCAATGAAAGCTGTAAGAGTCCCAAATTACCTAAGAGTGAAGAAGTCACTCAAACTCCATACTCCTGAACCTTCCCAGACCAAGATGTAAGTCTTTGGGACTAAGTAGACAAACTCTTAATTCTTTCAGATACAAGACATAGGTCTCAGAGATTCACAGAAAAGAACTGATCAAAGACAACGGCAAGTGGCCCGAGACTAAAACTTAAATCCAAACTAAAATCCCAAAAGGGGTATTTTTTACATTCCCTCACATCCCTAAACTGAATTGATCTTGGACGTATCTATGACATCATCTACCTGGACTTGTGCAAAGCATTTGACACTGTCCCACACGACATCCTGTTCTCCAAATTGGTGAAATGTGGATTTAACCGATGGACCACTCGGTGGAATTGGCTGGATATACAATACTCAAAGAGTTGTGGTCAACAGTTCGATGTCCAAGTGGAAAACAGTGATGAGTGGCATTCTTCAGGGGTTGTTATTAGACTGGTGCTGTTTAACATCTTTGTCGGCGACATGGACAGTGGGATTGAGAGCACCCTTAGCAAGTTTGCTGACGACACCAAGCTGTGTGAAGCAATTGACACGCTGGAGGGCAGGGATGCCATCCAGAGGGACCTGGACAGGCTCGAAAGTGGGCCCATGCAAACCTCATGAATTTCAACAAAGCCAAGTGCAAGGTCTTGCATGTGGGTCGTGGCAATCCCAAGCACAAATACAGGCTGGGCCAAGAAAGGACTGAGAACAGCCCTGAGGAGAAGAACTTGGGGGTGTTGGTTGATAAGAAGTTCAGTGTGACTTGGCAATGTGCCCTCGCAGCCCAGAAAACCAACTGCATCCTAGGCTGCATCAGAAGAAGAGTGGCCAGCAGGTCAAGGGACGTGATTCTNACTAGATGATCTTTAAGGTCCCTTCCAACCTAAACCATTCAATAATTCATTCTATGATTCATTTTTCCAGGGTGGGGAGGAGGGCTGTTTGGTTTTTTTCATCCATAAAATACTGTGGCAAGTGAAAAGCTCAACTAGACAGCAACAAAACTGCTCCACGAGGATGCATAAACCAAGGCCATAGTTTGCAGGACAACAAAAGCAAACTAGTGATTTTAGCTCTGTTCTTATGTACCAAATCAGCAGCTCCAAAGAGTTACAACTACTCATATTGACTGAAAATAACAGGGCTGAACAGGTGTAGGTGGAGGGCAATTATACAACGAAAAATATCATTTAAGCACAGCAACATCATCAAAGTTGCAGCACAGCCTGATTTATAGCTCCCAGAGGTACTATGTAGGCCTGGTAGTTTAGAAAACACACATTGTTACTTGTAAATTGAGACTACTTTATATGAAAATTACTGAAATAAAGAAATGAAATTCTAAAATGTCATGGCTACAAATTCACTTCTGAGTCTTGGACTTTCACGCTCTGAATACAGTAATGACTGAAGTGAAAGGCTCTCATGCGGGGATGCAAGAAGAGAAGAGGAGAGCAGAAGGTTCCTGCAGAAACGATGCTTGGACTTTGACCAGACTCAGGAGGCTTAAAGCTAATTTAACATTTCTTCCTAACTGTCTTCCAAGCACGTGGGAACATCAGAAATATATGTCCTCCCAGCAGTGCTGGTGAATCAAGTGTGACTTCCCCATACCTCTTCAAAGCCAATACAGGCTGTATTAAAACCGTTTTCTTCTGTAACAAGAAGAAACCCGAGAGCAACAGCAGTAGATCATAAAAGACTTTAAGATAACTTAAGCATCATCAGTATAACAGTTTCTGTCATTCTTTAATACCTCTCCAAAGATTGCAGAAGAAGACAACGCTTCCAGAAAGCAAAATCAAAAACAATACCAAGGATAAATTAAATTTCAAATGTATTGCTAGGCATAACCATGAAGCATTAACAATGTACAAGATTTCATTTAAAGCTACGAAGAACATGACCCATCTCCAGTGTTTTTTAAAGAAATAAAGCAATAATTTTATTCTAAGTGAATGTTCCAGAGGGTAAATGACTTCTGCAGTGCAATAAATGGTACAGCAAATTGAGGAGTATATTTTAAGAGTAGGAGCAATTTTCCTTCCATAACCTTCACTTGAAAGAACATTATTGCTATTTTATTAAATGGACTAAATGAAAAATAAATTAGAAGGCATTTTACGGGGTTTAAATACACTTAATATCACAGTAAGATATGTGGATTTAAATTGCAACTTTCTAAATTATACTGCATTGGCAGCACAGAATATACAGAACATTTCAAAGAAATAATCAAGCAACATGACGGGACATTCACTATTGTTTCCTAGAGGACCTATGAACAGTATCAAAGATCTATTCCGTCTCTGCTTATGCAACTCATTATTCAAAATTTCACTTCATATAAATCCAAGATTTTGGCAGGTTATTGTTCCCCTGCTAAAAAAAATTACAGCAATATCTAATATCTTCAGGATATACAGTCTGTACAATGTATGTATGGGGGAAACTGATAAATTTTGCACAGCAATCTGATGCATTTCCCAACCAAAAGAAAGAATATACCACTGATGTGCCAAAAAAGTTGCTGAGCAAGGTTATTCTGTTAATACGAGGAGAGAGATTATGTTCTCAGAAAACATGGAAGGAGTTTTTGATGTTACAAGCACAAAATAATTAGGAAAATAGGTCTTACATTGAAGCTGCACAACACAACAATACCTGGTGATTTTTTGCCAAGTTGCCTAGTGGGAATGTCAAAATTGAAGACTTTTGTTTCACTACAGGAACAATGTTTGTCATGTTTACCTAACGTGTAGGTAACTAGAGCATTCATGTACCTGTTGATTTGGTTTATTTTCATAATGTAGTTAATAAACTTATATAAAATGGCCAAAAAGTATGGGTCTTTCCACTAAACCTAACTCTAAAAAGGGAGTTGTTGCCTTATGCAGAAAGAGAAAAACAACTGGAAAAAAAAATATGCAGCGCCACTGTATAGTATTATTTTTCACCAGCTTGTACTTGAGTCCCTGAGGATTTTCCAAGGTGTTACATGGCTGTAAGTTGACTCGGGAACTGTTGCTGAAGTTGATGGCAAAGCTAGGAGCCCTCGGGTGAAGAACTGCATGGCCAGGCAGTTTGCCTGTAGCGTGTGTGAATACGGAGTGCAGTGTCATGGCGTTTTACTTTCTCACATCACACTCATTGCGTTTCTTTACAAACCTACACTAAAATGTATTCTGCTTCTTTTTTATATGCTGGCAGTTCAAGACTGCATCTTTGCCTCTGTTTTGTGTATTTTCTTGGCTAAAAGTTTTCATACGATGCTTTGCAAAGTTGCATAAATATGAATATTTATTGCTTGAGCTGCACACAGTGAAAGGCATATGCAGAACCATGTGTAGAAATACTCATTCCTGATTAAAAATCTGTTACTCTGACTACTCCTAGCATTTTTCCATGATGGTGGTATTCCTAGCTCCCACCAGGATATTCAGCCTACTTTTGGCACAATCCCAATTATGAAACAGGATGCAGATCTTCACCCTTTTATGCAGACCGAAGGCCTACACTTTTTGAGACAGAAAATGTTTCCTCAGCATCTGAGTACCGAAGAAAAATGTTCACAGCTATGAAAACAAATATATAAAAAAACCCGTGCAACACAGTCTGATTTTAAGGAAGAAGCGTGGGTTGACTATTACTCTTTTTGATTTTCCCCATTGTTTTGAATTCACTGGTCATTGAACTCTAAACAAAAGCCAAACAAAACAAACAAACAAAAAAACAACCAAACAAAAAAACATGCAAAACCTGCTGGGGAGTAGAGAAGGCCCACCACTGAGAAGCCACTCTGGGAAGTTTTCTCTAGCTTTTTGTCACCTGGGTATCGCTTTTCATCACGGATAACAAAAAGTTGTCACCCACAGGCTGAGCTCCATGACCTGAACTAGGGCCCTTTGCTGCAAATTCAAATAGTACCTTTGGTGGGAGGGATGAGAGGAGAAAGTGAGACTGACTTTATTAAACACTTCTTTTAACCTAAAAGCTTTTGAGATATGATATTCAAATAGGCTCTGACTGAATCTGACAGGAATCTCTTCATAAGTCATGGGTTTATCCCAGGCCTTTTGAGCTAACACATTTGTGGCACAGATTTTCCTATGGTACAAAAATGAGTAACATCAAGAATCATTTTGAGACTTTCTCTGATTCCTGTTTCAGAAAAGTGAATTTCCAGTAATAGTTTCAAAACTCAAACTTACTCCTCTAAATCTGCACTGGGCTAATTGAACTACTTTCCAATTGCTCTGATAGAGCCTTCGTATAACTATTCCTTGAAAACCAAAAATTGCTCCAAATCTTTCAGAGCTCAGACACGATCTGTGCTCCACAAATGTATTTTAAATATGTTTTCAAGTCTGCACAGTACTTTCCAAGCTAGGGATAAAAATCATACATATGTCAGGAAGAAGCTTAATTCTGTGGAACAGCTATATTTGTAAAGTATAAGCATAAAGCTTTTCAAAGATATGTGCATTTTTTAAATTGATATTTATAGCAAATATTTGCTTTTTAAAATTGCAAGAGATAAGTCTGGGAGTAAACCAAAAAGGACTATATAGATAGTCCTTTGCATATGAATGCAACAAGCTGTCCCCCATCCTGCAGAGTTCCCCATGGTCTGCTGTGCCAAGGACAGCTTCCCCTATGCCGAGACAAGAGTTTACAGTGGCAGATGTCTCACCCTTGTAGTCCAAATTAATCTGGCATAGTGAGTAAAGGGTAAGAGTCTGAGAAGAAGGAAAAAAAAAAAAAAAGTTGTTTCTAAGGCAGTTTAGTAATACACAAGTTGTTTTTTGGGTCTTGTTTGTTTTGGGGGGTTTTTGTTTGGTTGGTTGGTTTTTTTCATTTGGGTACCTTGATCTTCTATGCACTCTGCCTTTTTCTCCAATAAGTCTCTCTTCAGGATTAATTCTTGCTTATGATTCATAAAAGCTATTAGCTAAGAAATTATGGCCAAACTGAGTGGCACTTGCAGAAAACTGGTATAATTTACTTATTGACACATGTAAAGCAATACTTCAAAACTATAAACCTATCTTAAATCATGGTCATATTTTGTTATGCTGAACTTTGTCATTCCTCCCTTCTCCTCCTATTTTCTAGTACTAATTACTGCATTTTCCTTTTAATGGGACAAAAAGAATAGATGGCCCATTCATAGGCAAAGGCAGCTAAGCACAGAACAGATAATGGCAAGCTCAGACAAACCCATAAATCACTACCAGCATAAAAGAAAAAAAATAAAAATAAAATAAAAAAAAAATCTGGCTCCTTCCAGATCAAAATGGTTATAGAAAAACCTACAAGCTGCTGGAGTTATGTGAATAACACAGCTGCTGTATTTATTCAAACACGTAGATGAATGTAGGTAAACAAATTGTCATTTTTTTCACCATTTTGTGTTATTTCAGCTTCTTGAAGCCATTCCCATTCCAAGTGGCAATAATTAAATATCCCACCACAAAGGTACCTGTCGATTTATTCTTTGAATAGAACTGAAGAAATGCAGTACAAAATGCCTTCTTGATAAAAATCTTCACCTGAAATATATATCCATGAAAACTGAACTCAAAACTTAAAAAGTTCTCCAGAAACTGGAACATGGTCTATCAAGTATGTATTTATTTAAGTAATTTAGAAGTACAAATGCAGTCAGAAATATGGCTCTGTGCGACAACAGCAGCAAGTGGGCTGAGTTGCATCAGAGAGGTGAAAGTTTGAATTTCCAGTAGAAAAGAAATTTCTAGAAACAGACAATAACCAAGATGCTGCATAGACAAGTCATTTGCTTTGTCCGTCAATAGTTATCTATTTTGAAAACAAAACTGTATTAAAAGATCACTTATACTCCAGCTTAAATGATGATTCGTCACTTTTGCTACCCTTTTACGGAGCAGCAGACCAATAAATTGATAGTGACTTTGAGTGACAGTAAACCCAGAACTTCAAGTGAATTAGGGGAAAACAATCTGTATGGGTAGGAGTCAAAACAAATACCAAATCTGATTGTTTTCTCTTCTCATACAAAATTGGGATGTAATTTAATTTTGTAATGACAGCTCCGGGATCTCTTTTCCCCCTCGTTTTTCTTACTTTTCTATGTAGGCTATGATACTTTCACATTCCTAGGAGTCAACAGTAAGGACTAGATTTACTGAATGGCCATACGCTTCCGGGGAACAGTGTCCGAAGATGAAGATTTACAGGTCACAGCATCTAGTGAGATGAACCTGAGCAACTCTCTGCAGTGGTGTAGGTCAAAAAATGAGCCTGGATGTGTAGAGGTAAGCAAATACTGAGCAGGCTCTGAAGGATCCTGGTACCTCTGCATCTATCACTGAATCAAAGTGTTACTGGACTGCTGGGTCCTGCCTGGCCGTTCAGAAAAATTATTGAACACTGAAGAAGATTCAAAAGGCAACTTCGGGTCCTGAGCCTAAAGACCCAGGAAAGGTATGGCATAAAAAGGAGCCGTAATCTGTTTTACTGATCTAAAGGAACATGAAGGAGTGACTTGATTACAGTCTTTAAGTACTACATGAAGCAGAAAAATTTGATAATGGAGGAATCACAAATGAATGGCCAAAACCTGAAGCAAGATTAATTCAGTCTAAAAATAAGAAGGATATTTTTAACACTGGAGGCAATGAACCACTGAAGCACCTTATCATGGGTTGACATGAGCTCTGCAGCCTTAGAAACATTAACATTAAGCTCGGTGCTCTCCAAAAAGCACAATTCGGTAGTTCAGCGGCAGCTGCTGGAAGAAAGGTCTCTGGTTAAATGGCAATAACGACCTCTCACAACCTCCAACAATGAACCTAGAGAAACAATCGGGTGGGGCCGGGGGGAGGAATGGAGACCTATTCCCAGCTGCAGGGAATGGGTCTCAATTTGGTGACAGTCCCGCACACTGAAACCTCATAGCTGAGCAGATGATAAGAAGGTAAGATAGGCTCAGTTTCCAGCAGATAATACAAATTGTTATAGCATCCACTTTTTAATTGTTTTATTTGAACGTGTTTCAAATTCAGTGACATCCCTGAAAGATTCCTATTCAAGGGGGGGGGGCGGGGGGGGGAAGGCAGCTTAATTAAATTCTATGAACTCAAGAATTTGAATTGACAAAGAAGGCCAAACCCAAGATGTGTTGTCAAGGCAACATGGGCCAAGAATTGCCTTTGATATCTGTTAGACCTGACAGTTGATAATATTAAGCATCATTTGTATAGAATACTGATGCATCTAGCTGTAATTTTAATTTCTAATGAGAGGCGAAAGCAATGCCTATAAGCAAAGATAAAATCTCATGTTTTAGAAATGTGATGTAATTTTTAGTTTGATTTTTATTTATGCCAATCAAGCAATACTGAATATAACCCCTGGATGTTGGTGTCAGATTCAACACAACACTGGTAAGGAAGTGTTATCTCTAAGGGCCCAATTTAATTTTTAGCAGTTTAGAGTTTGATAAATGTTGGAAGTTAAGCAAAAATGAAATTCCCTCCAGCTAACTCAGTCAGATAGTTTATTACAGCATTAATAATGCCATCTTTGTCATGTAATTAGAAAGTAAAATGCAGAAAGGTATTTGAAAAACATACCCTCATGATCAACCCAGTTTCTAAAAAAAGCAGAAGGAAAGATAATGCAGAAAAAGGAAGAGGGGCATTATTCTAATTTGTGATAAGTACTTCAGCAAGCCAGAAATAAAAGCAAAGACACTTAACACACAGAACTACGAGCATTTCAAGTGTGCTTCTATAGGCTGGAAGACAAGATATAATCCAGACCATTACGGTCGGGGAGGGGCGGGGGAGGGGGAAGACAAAATTAGTGTTTAGGGCAGAGTGTGAACATTTGCATCAGAATCCTGGGTCATTCACTAACTCTATTTTTCTTGGTCCATGGGACATATCAGTAGTGCTGGACAGCAAATATTTCTGCTTTTACTAATTATTCATTGCTAAAAGATCTAACTGGAAGAAGTGCAAACCTCGAGCTGTATGGTTGTCAGAGAACTTCTGTTTTCCCTCTCTCCCCATTCCCTCTCTACATTAGAAGAAAAGTATGACTGACAAAGCAACTGATGTTAATATCTCTCTAGCACTACCTTGTTCCAGTTGGTTTGTAAAATAAGAAAAATCTTGTAGGAATTCAAGTACAGGGGAATAGAATAATTCCCAATATTACTATACAGATTCATCTGTATCCAGATGTTCTTCAACTCCCTCAAACTACAGTTGCTTCTTAAGAGAACACAGATTAGAAGTTCCCTGAAGCGTTCCTACTGAAGTTTGTTTTGTTACTCTATCCTCAGACAAGCAGAGACATTAGAAGTTCATTATAGTTGTAATTACAGTTTTCGCAGCTGACATTCACACAAGCACTTTGGCATTTCCATACTACTTCATTAGAAAATGAAGGTCCACTGAATCCCTTTCTATCAAAGCAAATTCAGACCCCACCGCATTTGTCACGCAGGTCTGCAACACACCTGTTGCATTTCCCAGAGATCAGGTCCCCAGGTTGGGTGGGGAAGGTGCATTCCTCCATGATCCCTGCATATTTTCCCAGCACCTTGTACTTCTCTACTCACTCAAGCAGTAGTAGAGCCATTCTAAAAATAACTAACTTTACAACCTGTGGTGGATTTTACTTTGGGTGGCTGTCAGATGCCCACCCAGCTGCTCTCTCACTCCCCCCTCAACAAGACAGGGGGAGAAAATGAGATGAAAAAGCTTGTGGGTCAAGGTAAAGACAGGGAGATCGCTTACCAGTTACCATCACAGGTAAAAAAAGACTCGACTTGGGGAAGATTAATTTAATTTATGGTCAATTAAAAATTGGCTAGGATGGTGAGAAACAAAGACAAAAAAACCCTACAAGACACTTCCCAATACACAACCTGAAGGCAAAACACCAAAGAAAGCATAGTCTCTGCATATCAGACATAGCCATAGGTCCGTGATTGTTAGTCATTGTCCAAATGTCACATTTGAAGTGTCCCATCTCAGCTAAATGACAAAATCCAGAAACTATTTGCCATAATTGCAATTGACTAGGTCTTCTGGTTTTGCAAAATTGTTGCATATACCTGCATTGCAAACAATAAACAGCAAAACGTACTTTATCTCCTGAGCAGACTAGTGAGGAGACAAAGCCCTGGGAACTGGAGTCTCTTGAACTGGCAGAAAGGAAATGTTCCACCCTGTTGGTTGAGCATTTGGTAACAGTAGTAACCAGCACCAAAGCAGTGAGTGGAAAGTTACATTTATACAGCCTAAGGCTTGATGCCTAAGTATTTCTACTTGAAAAAGTTTCATTTAGTGTTTCGGAAACAAACAAACAAAAATACAGAAAATGTGGACAGCAACCTTGCATGTGTGGAAAAAATGTGTGGAAAACTAGATTGCATTATGGAACATAAGTAAGATACAACCCATTAGAGGAGAAAAAACATATGAAAATGAACTTGAGAGAGATGATTCATTCTGTAAAGTAAACTGAACCTCTGAAAATTTATACATTTCTAATTAAAAGTCCAGAGGAAAGAATCAATTATGTTTCTAGCCTGGCCATTAGTTCTTCTCTCTGCTTTTCTTATTGGATCTGATTGCCAGTGCTATCCATGTAAGAAGCTTCATTATGTCATTGTTTCAGTAAAGTAGTGTGAAGATGAATGGCCCCCTTCCCATGTTACTGAAAGAAGATTAAATGATCAAAATAAACCTGCAGCTGAAAGTCAAAAGCATGTAAACTTGTAACAGATTAAACTAAGGATTATCACAATACATGAAAGAAAATTACTTCCACGAACTATGCTTTCTTAAAGCCAGGCAGCATCCTAGAATTGCATTTAATTAGCTGAAAATGAGCACAGCCATCTACATTGTCACTAACACTCCACTTTTGTAATTGTCTTTTAGGTGTAACGCCCAGAGAAAATAAGGAAAAATGAAAACACAACTGCCTATGCAAGACCAAAGATTTGCTTGGTACATTCACAGCTTTGGAACATCAGTCTGCTTAGCCCATAATTACTACACCTACATGTCCTAAGATCTCACTTTCAATGACAAAATACATGCATGCAGATTTTCAAATTGATCCCTAAAGAACTTACAGCCGAATTTCTGATCCTTCTTGCTTCCTGTAACTATGAAGTACATTCACATATTTTTTGCAGATGATGTTTTAGGTAGAGAGAGGTTGTTTAGTACTTCCATCTAATAGACAGTAAGTTTTGCTGTCTTGCAAGTTCACGGCAGAGAATCTGAGATGTGAAAGGAATTATTGGAAATTAAGTATGTAATAAAATTGCATACTTTGGTTTTTTACTTTGGGGTGGTTTTTTATAGGCTACATAAGAAAGCATATGTGCGTTCAAAAACAGATTAACCAAATTCCTGGAAGCCCACCCAGGCCTTCAAAACACAATGATGCAGCTGTAGCAGGAAGGTGAGAGGACAAACCAAACAAAATACTTGTCTGTTCTCTTCCTAAAGACCTGCCGCTACCACTGCCAGCAAATGATCCCATGGGACAGTCATGTTGTTGTATTTAATGAATTATCTAAATTGTTTTGGTTTCTTTTAGCATTACTAAATTAGTTTTGGCATCCAGTTCCTCTTTTTTAAATGGGAACATGTTTGAACCCTCAAATGTCAGTTCTGAAACCTCATAAAGCACTTAAGACTGCCAAGAAAACCTACAGTCATACAAAAGAACAGATATGATACTAAGGTAGGCAAAATACAGCAGAAGGAAGAGAGAATACTTTTATTTGTATATTTTATCAAGAATATAGAAGGAAGACATTATCTTCCTTAAAAATCATTCTTTGCTAGTCACATGTGAATGCCTGAGCATTATATGGCAAACTGTTTTTAAGTTCAAGAACTGTGAGTAAAGAAAACCCACCATATACCTAGCCCAAACTTCTACTGCCGCCAGCTGTGACTGTGAATTACAATTACAGGTCTTCCCTGCAAGTAGAAAAGACAAGTCATATTTCATATTATTTTACAGTGTATAATACTTAATGTGTGTAGAGGGGGGAAAAAAAAAAGGAAAAAAAAAACCAAACACCAAAACAAGGTCGTCTTTCAGTCTCTTATTCCTGTTCTAAAATTTTATGTTTGCACTGTTTTTTCATAAAATACATTTTGTTACGTGCATTGACCTGATCACCACTTATGTATGGTCTTGCTTTTCTATTTGCTAATATAACAGGTGGTTATATTAGACAGCCAAAACCATACATAGTATTTCAAGTCTGAGGTTAAGATGACTATATATAATGCTAAATACATTTCCACTTTATTGATATTTTCTCTTTTGTACCCAACTGCACTATCCTTTTTAACTGCAACTCTGATTATTCTTTCTATTCCTCAGGGCCTTTTACGTAAAACTAACTAAGGCCAAATCCAGTTCTAATGAAATGAGGGAGAGCTTTGCCATTGACCTTAGTATTACCATGAATTGGCTGTTAGAGAATAAAAGCTGTGTACCTTTTTATCCTCTGTACATTATTCAGTCTCTACAGCATATCCAACACTCCTAGACTTTTGCTGATTTTCTAATGTATTTACATTCTCCTGCAAACATGCAATGTCTTGCTATGATGACCGCCATCTGGTTCATTTTTAATTTGCAATTTACTATATAATGTACATGTATATTGTATAAGGTATGTTACAACATAGCGCATTGGGGGTGCACATTAGGGAGAAAGCTGTTACTTGCTTTGTCCTACTGCTGTGCACTGGGTCATGATGAAGCTTCTGGGGACAGCAAGTATTTCCTTGGGGCTGAGATGCAAGGTGAGTGAAGAGAGGGGAGGAAAGAGGAGGACTGGGAATGGGAGCACGTCAAAAGGACATGATCCTGGACAGCAGAAATGGCTGAGAGAAGTGAGAAGCAGACACACAGTCAGGCCTTGGAGGTGACAGATAAAAGCCTTTATCTGAAGACCTAGAGGAGACCACATAAACGTTGCTCTCTAGCCACAGAATCGCTGGTGTGAAACCAAGCCTGGAAAAAAGGCTGTGGTGGTACCAGGGAAGGACTGCAAGAGGAGAGAAGTCGAGTAGAGTAAAATTTGTAAACATTTAACATCAGTTTCAGTTTACATGGTTCTTTCGAGTTTTTTTTTCTGCTTTAAAATATTAACTGCTGTAGTCTATAATCAAGGTGAGTCTGGCTTTTGGATTTAAAGCTATTTTGTCTTTTGGGGACACTTGCTACAGAGAAGAGTCTAGGCAAATCCACCTACAGAATGCCAAATATTTGTGAGACTTTTCTATCACGCAAAATATGAACTCATGAGCTCTCTTCTGAAGACTGAGAATCTTTATTACCCACACAGACTTACACTTCTGCTTGTACCCTCTCTCCCATAGATACCACAACTCTGCCAAGAAGCTTCCTAAACTCATGAGTCTTGCACGTAGGAACTGCAGTCATGTTTTTAAAATTTATTATGTGAGCTCATTGGAGAGCTAGCTTTCTAAAAATGGGTTTGTGTACACTAAATTTTAATTTCCAAGACACTTGCCTGTTCTGCTTAGTGCTGGTCTCCTTGATGACTTATTGTTATTAAGTAGAACTCCCTGGATCTTTCCTGCAGGTAATGCTTGATCTCTCTCATAATTTCAGTAGTAGTACTGGCTTATTTTGCATAATTAAAAAACTGCTCTAGTTTATCAAGCACTTTGATGAAATTCACATTTATATGCATTTATAGTGAGGTGTTCTCTAGAACTTTATTTGCACTTCAAGAAATGCAGTCTGAAACCTTATCCCCCTCATATTTGGTAAATATTCTTCATTATTTGGTAAATATACCAATACACAAAACACATCAAATAGTTGTTCGGTAAGTACAGTTGAGTTTTCTCTGCTAAATAACTGAAATGTTTTTCAATAAAAGAAGAGGAGAGGTTTAAACAAAATGTGGAACTACCTTATAGTGATCTATTTTATAACCTCCCGGAAAGATTAGATTAGTGTATTATCTAAATGCTGCCCAAATCTGTTCATTTTCTAGACAGATTGATGGCAGTTTTTGAGCAATTTTTGGCCTTTTACCTTTCCCTGCCTTTCAGGAGGCTTGCTGTTATGCTTACAGAGTTCCTGCAGAATGAAAATTTTCAAAAATTAAGGCTGTTTACCATCAACTAAAAGCTCTCACGGAAGCTTCTCTGATAGTTTCCTGCAGAACTAAAAGAACTTCTATTTTTCCAGGTTTCATGAAGATCATCCAAGGATTTGGAGCACAGTCTTCTCAGTGGTTCAAGAGATGGAGATACAGTAACTAATGTCTTGAGGTTCTGCCTGATTGAAGACTAAGAAAATTTGGATGAACCACGAATCAGATACAAAATTTTAAACAGGGCACAGACTATAAAACCTGTTCAGGACAGCTAATCCTACAAGGGGAACTGTCTGAGTACACCAAACATATTGCCTTATTTTCATATTCAGCCTCCGACACATTAGGTTATGCACTACGACACCAAAACTCAGTCTAGATACCCACTGCCCACCTAATCCTCTTTCAGTCAGTCAGTCTGCTAAGGATTTGAAAACATCTGCCTAGAAAGGAATAAAATGCAGGCATCTATCTGTGAAAGAGTAGGTAGGATAAACATCTTGGCAGTAGTGACTGGTCACTATATTTAGTTTGTAAAAGAAGCTGAGGAAAACCATTACCAAGAATGAACAGATTCCTGCAGACTCTGGACTGAGATGTCAAGACGGGACTGCTCCTCTGTAGTTTCTGCCAACTAAATACTCCCAAATGGTAACGCCACTTGCATGTACAGCTTTTACAGAAGGAACTTGTGAAAACCCATATATTTCAGATATTAATCTAATCAAAAATTCCATTAACAAAGAATATTGGAGTGGTGGTGTATTACAGATTAATCAGAACTCTCTCCTGTGGTGCTAATGATTCACTGGTCTTTCACTAGAAAACTGAGGGACTATCTCTAGCAGCTTAGAGGAGTTCTCTAAGAAAGAATGTATTAGCACTAGCTCATACTAGCTGGCAAAGTATTCCATATTACAAGGGAAATACCATACTGAAGAATAGGCATGTTCATAGCACATATCACTGTGGTCACACACACAACGAAAAGCAGGTGCTTTAATCACTGAACTCGCAAAAATTAAGAACTCACTCAATTGCCTCAGTAGTCTCAACACAGCAATAAAAATCATAATCATATTAGAAACCAGCTATAAAAGAATGAGGGCAGCAGGAAAGTAGATATGTGCAAGTTCAGTTTTCACGTCCCAGTGTTTGCTTAAATTCCAGGGGCAAGCAACACTGAGCATGTGTGTTTTGCATTTGAGGGGCTGGGCTTTTTTAAGTTCTTTTTCTCCATGCTGATTTGACTATAGTGGCATGCCCTTTAATAATTGAAGGCATTCAACCTGAGTTGCAACCCAAACAATTTTCTGCAATCTAATTTACAGCTTTTCAAGGCACAAGACCTTTGCATAAGAATAAGCAAGAGATGCATTGTGGGCTGCCATGATTTTTGCCATTTTTTTTAATTTCTCTACTTCAGAAAGTGTCAACTATGCAGTAAAAGTAGATAATATTTTGTGGCAGATTATATAGTCTGTGGTGCATACAGGTACTGTTCCAGAGTTCTGGTGACAGTGACATGAATAAAGGCAATTTGATCTTCCCTGGAATGTATTACAACAAAAATGGGATGATAACATGAATCAACACTATATTCCATTTTCAACAACAAGAATATAGGCAACTGTATTTATTACCTTTCTTTTTTCCTCCTCCATCCACAAATATTTATACTTTTAAATTCTACCTTCTGGTACATGCAAAAATAGTAAATAAATAGCACGTTCTGTAGGCTTTACCCAAGGGCAATACAAAACTCAGGTAAGCACCTAAATTACTGTTCTACAAAAGACATACCAGGATATCTGTTTTTCATCTTCCATCAACATACATTTGCCAGTTGCATGGAATGGTGTGGAAAATACAGTTTCATACGCCATGGTCTGCAGCTACCATGTCAAATCGAGGCAGTGCTGAAAATGTCACTCAATGAGAAAAGGCCAGATTTTATGTTCAGATGATATGTAATACACAGCATGTCCTGTCACATGTAATTCTTTTTTGCTCTCATAAACACAGTCCTTACTGTGACATCAACGAACATACACGCTGAGGAATGAGGGAATTAATAAATGCTAATGAGGCCTAGCAAAAGAACAGACTTAGATGCCCTGGTATGTCTTTCCCAACTCTGAATTCTCCAAATCCTTGAGCCATTTCACTGTACTTCAACTTGTATGTCAATAAGAGAAGAAAAGAAAGAACATAGGATATCTTAAGTAAACTCAGTTTAACCTTAAGCAAAGAAGCAGCTGAAAATAATCTACATCAATCTTACATTTAAGAGACAGAATCATACCCAGTTAATTTTAACTAAGTTACTCCATTAGCACTGAATTTCTTTGACGCTGCAGTGCATGACCTCCTCTACACTATAGGTTAGCGCCCAGGCAGAGCTTCCATCATAACAATCTCACTTAAACTTCATTAGGTTGTTGTGCTAATGGAGTGGAAAGGATAAAGAGAGCATTTTACACTTCTTCTGCCAGTATCTCTGACCTCAGAGAGGTATTCTGCTTGTACACAAGCTCATATATGTACTAGAAAGATGCAGTTGTCTGCTACAATAACTTCAGCATAAACTTCTGTCTTCTGCATAACTTATTTCTATCATAACGTAGCAACAGGAGGCATAAGTTGGTATATCATTTCTTTCTTCCATTTCAGTAGCTTTATTCTGCCCTACTCATAGCAATTCCAATTCCCCTGCTACCCCATGTGCCTCTCCTTCCCTCCCCAAACCTCTTTTCATCCTTGTCTGGAGTTAAAATTTAAAAGCATTTTGAAGTTAGAATTTAAAATAATACAAATATACACACCCACCCCTGTTGTCATCATGCAACACATCCCCTAAGCAGAAGACAGTAGGCTTCACATTGTGCCCTACAGGCAAAAGAAACATTCACTTGCAGGAGAAACAGTACATTTCTACCTCAAATTTCTATATCCAATTTAGTGACACCTGAGATGATAACTAAGAGGAATTTAGAGAAGAGACACTGGCCTCCTTTTTCTTTCAGTTATGTTTACTCAGAGCATTGGCAGCTAATCCACGTGCTAAAAGGGTCCATAGTTTTTAATAAGATCTCCTGGATGGAAACGGTGCTTTCTGAAACCTAGTAACTAATGTATCATTTTATTGCTGGGTCTAAAGGTAGCTGAAGTCTATCACACTAGATTGCTTTAGACCACTGTGGTCCCCAAAGATAATTTCATCAGATCATTTGAATACTAGGTTTTAAATAGCAAAGGATGCAAATTTGAAGAGACTGCATTCTTAAAAACAGCATCCAAAAGTTAAATTATAGGCAGAAATTGATAGTAAAGCCCTGAAGACTCTTTAAAGCCATTTCTCCTAAGAAATGAGCCAAAACCTCTTGAATTATCAGAGGTGTCAAATCTGCATTCACTAGAAACTCTCCACACATCGTTTCATTAAATCATTTGATCACTGGCTATTAAATAAAAAAGGAAACAATTTTGCAGGAGAGCAGAGAGGGAAAAATAGCTATAATTAAGTATAGCAATTTAAAGTTGCATTCTTCACACATCATTACTGTCATTAGAAACATACTAATATGCTAGCAAAGTCACATGCTACAACTAGTGAATAAGGAAAAGAGGAGAGTTTGTTTGAAGAAGTTCAGCAAAGTTAATTTATCTGCACAAACATCTGAATTGCTTGCTCAGCTTTATATGTGGAAATAACGAAAACGAAAATGTTAATCAAGTGCACCTGTGGACACCTTTCTGTACTTTTCCATCATTATTTAGTCTGGGATTACTGAAAAAAGTGCAAAAAATATTTTAGGATTTTGATTCATCTTCTTCTTGCTACAAACTGTGTTCTACTCTCCTTTTTATGAACTTGATCCAATTTCAAATAATTCATGTTATTTGTACATATATTAACAAATTGAAATGGAATTCATACATTTGTGGCATGACCTTGCCTTCCATTATACCACTCTGGGTCTGGGAGGGCAGTGACAAAGCACCAATATGCCTGCTACATTTTCAGTAATAAAGACTGAAGAGAGATGAGGGAGAAGAAAAGGACAATTCGGCTGTGTGTATGAAGGGAAAAGAAAGGTGACTGTCATGCAGAGAAAAGGAGATTACAAATTTGTAAATGAATGAATAATTTATAATTACACAAAAATGCATTCAAACACATATTTCTTTAAGTGAATCTTAAAAACCATACAGAAACTGCATTGTTGAAGTCTTTAATAACATAGATTTGGCCAGACTGCATCAGGCCATTATTCTGTCCAACCAGTAAGCCAGTGACAGAGGCCTAAGGGAGCTTGACCGTGCAGTATCTACCCAATTGCTTTGGACAATTGTTGTTTTCTTCTAGTATTTATTACGCATCCTGAAAGATAGGTTTTGCTTATTTATTCTTAGTATGAGGAACTATAAATTTTATTGAACATAAAAAAAGAGTATTATAGGCTGATTCTGTTTTGCCTATCTTCATTGCTGCAAAGCACAGGAAAACAAAGGAGACTGTACTAGATGGATGATGACAACTTCTGTCTTCACCAGACCTTTAACACATAATACAGAAGAGAGCAAAAACTCCGTAACACATCCTACTGTACACCATTATACTGTTAGAGAAAATGCCTTCGCACATGTTGAGGCTCTTAATTCTTCCAAGTATGAAGACTGAAAGTCCAAGGCAGTTTTAAGAATCAACAGCACTGCAGATCTTCCCTATGCACATGTAAGGAAAACCTCTTAACTTCCTATTCCAAGAGGTACAGACCCCACATCAATCGAAGTAATGTACACAATTCCCTGTGTCAGAGACCTTTCACAGGACTGCAGTCACATCCAGATCTTAGTAACTCTCATCATAATGTGAAGATTTTCTTAAATTATTTTTTTAAAGCTAAGCAAGAGCTAATAAAAATTATCTTTACGTAAGCCTGGACTATACTTCACTGCCAGCAGGAAGACCTCTGCTGAGCACCCTAGCCAGGGAGTACTGAAGCTGTGACTCCTGAAACTGCCCTGAGCATGAAGGTTCACAAGAAAGCTGATCCAACAACCCGCTGTTTATGAAAACAGGCAGTTCTCAAATCCCAGTCTCCTGGCCTCCTACTCACAATCATATTTCCATTGAACAGGAGACTCGCTTCTTTTTGGCTGAGTTTGTTTTCTCCTAGATTGGTAAACTGAATTGACTTGCCAAGGGAATAAATGACCAGCAGAGATCATTCAGGGGAGGAGAAAAGGCATGTGGCCAGGAATGGAGGGAGGGAGGAAGTTGTTAGATCATGCAACCTCACTTGCACATTAAATGTCATAATTTAAGTTCCAGCACTCCCAGGCCAGACTGAGGTAACACAGAATCACCTTCACAGGTAATAACCACCTCCTCAAATACATCTGAGGAATGAAGACTGTAAGATCTGCTTATTTATTACCTGGCAGTTTCTGCATTCATTTACACTTGCACAAAGGGACTGCCACCAAGTTTAGGGGCATTTTATATCCCTTCTTCACACTTTTAATGGTACAAGGATGTAATGCACTGCTGTGGTCCATTCTGGTAGGGAATATTAAACATATATTTTTAAAAGTCAACTGATGGATTGTAAGACAAAGCTGCAAAGTTTGAATACTAGAAATATGGAACTCGGTGATCCTGACCTAGATGACTTGGCTGATATTCAAGCTGTCACTGATTCCTTTTTAGGCACTGGAAGAGGACAAAAACACTCAACAGCAATCAGTCAATATAAGCATTCTGCTCAGTTTGAGATATTTTAAAATTCTTACCTACAAGTCAATAAACAATCACCATAATTAAAGAACCCATCTTGAGTCTTGGCAAAACTTTTTCCTATGGGGAGTTTACGCATCTGCTTAAAGCCCAATGATGCAACTTCCCATCAGCAAAAGGTCTGGGAGGATGCCATTAGAGCATCGGATTGCAACGCACATTCAATTTCACAGCTGCTGGCCTAAGGCATGGGGCTGTAATCTCATCTTTGCAATTTTTTCCACTTTTTTCATGTTTCAAAGACTTCCTGGTCTGTGCCACCATCACACCTATGCAAGATAATGCAAACACCTGGACAGTCCACCAAGTGATTCCCCTTAGTCCTAGTCTGCTTTACATCCAACAGAGAAAAAGAGGACATACTTGTAATGTCCTAGCCTTATTTAGCTATTTCTTACGTTTAGTTCATAGTTTGTATTTACTTTGTTAAGACAGACAGATGACAGGCAAAAGAGACCGATATTTTAGTGCCTCTCACAATAGCATCTAATCATAGATCTATCCAATCATAGATCTAAATAGTGTTTTGGGCAGAAAAATGAAATGAAGGTTGGGATGTGAGAAGGATGAGATTGCAACCTCTTTGACCTCTGATCTTTTAAGCTGAAGAATGATGTGTCCTCTAAATTTCAAGCCAAGAAACATAAAAGGAAAAAATGTGTGCTGCCATCGTGGTCTAATCACGCATAGTTAGGTGTTCCTAGCCATCAGCACTTTAGCATACTTGACTAGTGATGTATGACGTAGGCCACCCCTGGAAATTGGTTTTCTTGCCCTGTGTCCGGCACCAGTGTAACCAGAGGCCATAAATACTTAGGTTGTTCAATATCCTCTTACTTTTTTTTTTTTTAGAATGATTTATTCACGTAACCAGGTTAAAATTGCAGCAGTAATTCAGATTGGGGATTGAAAAGCTGTCTGGCTTCAAGGCACTTGGGAGTTATTACCCATTTAGACTACAGGCAGAACAAGCCCTGTAGCTTGATTTGCTGACATTTGTCCAAAAAGGTTTTAGCACTGCTGTGTTAACTGACCGGCCTTGATTTGGGAAGGGGACAGAGCACAGATTTACTCCCCTCTTTCACCATAATCTCAATTCCTACTTCCATCCTCTTTTGGACCACTTAAAATCTGCCATCAGAGATAATTAGCGATACTTAAATAAAACACTCATGTTGATTCTGTTACCCACATTGTTTTAAGAATTGTGGTTCACTGAAATTAGCCATTAGCTACAAACTATGGTAAAATAAAGTTTCTAAGATAACAATCCTGTTTACAGAGTGGCCTCAAGTTGACCCTAGAAGAAGCAAAAGATATTGCAATAAAAAGGAGGTGCCTGCTTCAAGCTTTCATAAAAACAGCCCATCTTAATTTTCAGGTACATCATATGTAGAAAGCAATTGCTCTGAAATTTTCATAATTTTCAGACTATATTCCAAAAAGTGACTTGCCTTATCTCCCTGACACTATCCTGTCACCACAGAGCCAATTTTGAAAGCAGAATTATTCACACAATTCATGGCAACAGAATGGCATAATATCTGGATTATATCCTCCCCAATTTCACCTACTGGATTTAGTGAGCTTTCCATGAGGCTGCGTAGAAAGCAAATAAAATGTATGTTCTTTTCTAAAAAGCAAGACAATTTTGATTCTTTACATCTGCAAAATAATATTATTAGCTAAGCTGGGACAACAGTCCCAGGAACAGCATATTTAAGGGAGCTGGAAAATCAAAAGACATTCAAATTGATTATCTACCATTAGCCACTTTCACTCCTGCTTTAAAATTGGATGAAAAACAGTCTATCCCTTTCCCACCAGTGATAATACAGTAGAAACCCAGATGTAGTGAAATTATTTTATAAATATGGGCCTATCAGTTCTGTTCATGGTTCTTGTTCTCATCTCAACATGAGTCCCATACACAATTAAACACTCTCCTAAGCAACATGTTAATGTAAGTGTGAAAAAAGGCAAAAAGAAGTGAAAGACGTTAACTCATCTAGGAGCAAAAGCTAACTTGATACACAAAAGTATACTGAGAGACCCTCCACACCCGCTTGCCTGGAAGCTGGGGTAGCCATCCCGAGAAGCACTTCAGGTCTGTATCATTTGTCCTTCTGTCACCACTTCTGTATGGCTGACAGATCCAATCAGTAGTTGCCGAAAGAGCAGATAATTTTTCAACAGGACACTATAGAGTACACACAAATCATGCAGAACTGGAAAGAATGGGGGCATAAGCTGTTTTATTTCATAGAAATATTACTTCTACCTCAGTTTACCTTCTTGATGCTGAGCTGGCTAACTGCACCAACTGCAACAGAGGAGGGGAAAGATGATTCCATCCCAAAATGATTTCTGAAGTATCCTGTTGATCTGATCTGAGATAGGAAACTTCTGCCAAGCTCTAAATTTGGTGACCGATATCTCCTTTACATTAGCACAACTTACGGAAAGGTACCTGGAAGAATTTTCTCTGCCTTCTCATAGCTTACTTAACTTACTTAGCATCATATCTTAAGCTATAATTGCAGAGCTTATCGACAGGTATCCCAACATCACCCTCTGCTCGAAGCGCAGGTCTGGCAGTCTTTCCAAAGGTTACATTTTTCTCCCTTCATTCTGAATGTATCTGATCAAAGAAGCTATTTTAAGTCTTTTTAATCAGATAATGGTCAAAGGCCTTTATGCTGGTATGTAGGAATTAGGAAACTGAACCTCTGAGATCTGCCAACAATGGAATAGTTAGCTTTAAAATAACAAATCCAAATAACTGTGATGGCACAGGGCTCAGTGAGCAAGACAGATGTGAATATTAATTCAGCACCAGGAAGCTCTCAGAGGTTCTGCTGAGCTTCATCCTCATACAATCCTCAGTATCAGCAAGCTCTGTGCATAGGGGGGTAATAGACTTCCACTGGGGTGGAAGAAGGGGAAAAAGAATGCAACAGTTCCCGTCACCTGAAGGGTGCAATGAATACAGAGTGGCAGGATGTGAAGCAGCTTGATGTGCGAGGGCAGTGGAAAAAAACCTGCCCTCTGGAAAGGGTATGTGTGAGCGCACAAAACTGCAATCTGGGCAAAGCACTAAGAGAAACACAGGGTGCACCAGAGCTGCATTGTATCCAAAAACCTGGGTGAACTTTGCAATACCTACAAATGCAAAAATACCAGCTCACACTTGACTGACGGCTCCTTGTGCCAGAGGCAGCAAATATTAATGTTATTTACAAATCTCCTGCAAACATATAGGTATTTGTGCTAGACCTAATAGGGCTTCAATTCATGTTGCGAGGAACACTTGGCTGGGCAGTATGAGAGAAGCTAGAAAGTCTGTGTGTGTGGACATAACCAGTATATTAAACATTGCAGTAAAACACAAACATTTCCAAATATTTGGAAAGTGTTTTCAATCACTGAAATATAGAATCAATTTAAAAAACAAAACAACTCACGAAAAAAGCCCCACTTCACCACCAATCTCGCCAACTGGAAGGAATTCTTGAATGATTGTGATTGCCAAGTTTGCTTTTGCGAGAAAATAAAGGTACTGCAGGATTTTCAAACGTTCAGCTCAAGGATGCCTAAGGAACCCTGAACTAATGTTGATTATTTCTGTCAGCAGCCAAATCCAAAACTTCTTCACTTTTTGCACTACATACCAAAGGAGAGAGATTAGTACTAATTGACAGTAGTAGTACTGCAGTAATTTCAGGAATAAATTACATGGTCGTGGTTCAAAACTAAGAGAAACACACCATACAGATTAGATACACTCTCAAAAAAGAGAATCTTTTAAACCTGGGCCTCCCATATCTATGGTAAGTGGTCACATCTACCTCTGCCAAACACTGTGTTCATTCCTGTTGTCATTTTTATATATAATTTCTGTTTTGCCTTTGCTCTAACTTCACTTAATAATTTTATTGAATGTATTACCAAAGGTAAACTGAATTTATTGAATTATTTTGACTTAGCCATTGGGCTCAGCGGTGCTCATACTGTGTTCTCATGCCCCATCAGTGTTCATAACAGTATCACTGCTCTCTTTTTGGAAGTCTCAGACAGAAATGACATCAGATAAAAATTAAATCCTACTTGGCAGATATACCAGACATTTTTCCACTGGATCTGCTGCTCATCTTTGACATTTTCACCTTGGCTGGCAGGGCCTGATTTTCTCCTAATTAGCACCTGTGTATGGTCCTTCACAAATTATGCCAACTGGATCGAAAAATACTGTAATTTTAATCTCGTAATGTTTCTCATCCAAATTTTGCAAATAATTAATTTTGAAAGGTTTCAGAGAGGCATTGATTTCTTTTTTTATCTGGGATGCCTCAGCAATGTCACATAAATGATTTCCTTGTTTTATTATGTGGAGATGCATATAGGTAATGCAAGTCAATGGACAATCCCAGCCATACATATGATAAAGGGTATAAATGTCTAAATAAGCCACAGACATCATACTTGTTTTCAGTCACAGTAGATTAAATGGCATTTATAAGATTTTTGGTTGGGGTTTGGGTTATATAGCTCAGCTATACAAATCTGAACTTCCAAACTTGCATACTGCTCAAATGAATAAAATCTCTAGCTGGGATGCAGGCAATGCTGCTATTCCTCATAAATTTGATTAGAATTTGTATAATCAAAAAATTCCCACATTGGTATGAAAGGTCCACATGGAAGGACAGTAAATTATGATTTGTAAATCAAAAAATTATCCAAGCTGATGAAAAGGACTATGGAGAAATAGCAACTGTTGCACTGGTTTGTGGGAAAAGAGGAAAACACTTTAAAAAGAAAAAAGAGATATCTTACACCAGGCTTCCAAGAAACAAACAGTATGTGATCAAATCAGAAGCCAACATTGGAAATAATAGTGAAGTTTCTCATGAGTTTAATTTACAGTAAGTCCAGGTTCACATACACACATTTAAAAAATGGCAATTTGGCTAAGGTCTATTGATAGATTAGGTCAGTGTATAATTCAAGAGGAAAAGAAGCTTCTGATGATTAACATAAGCATATTCAGCAATTACTAACCATTTGTAAAACCTAAGAAACTATTTCTACTTACACAATTTTACTTTTTCTCAAGGAAATTGTATCTAAGTGATTTGACCAAGGTCACACAAGGACTAGAGGTAGACTACAGCCTCCCTGTTTTGCCTCTCTCTCAAGTTGAATGGGCAAGGTAAAACAGAAAGTAGTCCATAATGAACGCTGACTTTGTGAGTGTGCGTGTAACTCTGTACTTGCAAAACATTAAGCTGAAATAGTACTTTTACAGCCAAATTTTGCAATGTACTGAATTCCACTCCATAATTTCCTGAATCTGATGGACATCTGTTCGTAAATAAGCATGTTTTCCTAGCAATGATATGGAACTTACCAAACAAAAGAAGAGAAGGAAGCAAACACTGTTTCTTCTTAGCATCTTTTCATGTAGCTCAAGAAATCATAACCAAAATTCACACCTCTTTCCTCTCTCTCTCTGGTAAAAAAATATAAATAAAATCCAACAAACCCTAAACTTCCTCAAAACCAAAGCACAGTGTCTAGCCTTTCTGTATCGGAAGAACAATGGGAAAAACAGAGCTGCTAAATGAGGAAACAATATAGGTCAGTGGAAGAAACGTCTCTCAAGGTAGCCACATACAAAAGGACAAATGACTTACAGAAGCATCCTTCTGCCGGTGTATTTTCCTTCGTGCCAGGAGCTCTCCCAGCAGAACAGAGGCAGACTCATTTTTCGTTCTCTGCACGGTTCACTGGCTACTTCATGCTGTTGGAAGATTTCTAATACAGACTGGCTTTCAATTATTTCTGGAATACATCAACCTACACTGCAAATGGTGTTTCCCTTGCAAGAACTGCACAAGATTTTGTATGAAATCAGAAACTTGCCTCTAGCTGTAGTGAAGGAAGGAAAACAAGGCTTTATACTCTTTGGGTGTGGGACTTTGGAAAGGCACACACAACT
This sequence comes from Burhinus bistriatus, assembly GCA_013397275.1. Classification (NCBI taxonomy): domain Eukaryota; kingdom Metazoa; phylum Chordata; class Aves; order Charadriiformes; family Burhinidae; genus Burhinus; species Burhinus bistriatus. The sequence goes on from VYXH01008555.1 coordinate 205,978, forward strand.
GCCAGAATACTCATTATCCAGTGATGAAAAGAAGCTCCACAGAAACACAGGTGCATTTCCACTACCTCGCTGTGAAACCTGGCACAAGCCTCATCAAAACTGAAACTGCCAGTGCCGACACCTACAAAAATAAAATTAAGTATAAATCCTTCTACTAAACAGGTGTGAAGTTCTGCTAGTCCTGATACACTCCAAAAAATCCCTTTTCACCATAAAAACACACAAGCAATAAATTGACATTAAACAATAAAAGCAGCTTTTTAACCATTTTGAAGAAGTGTCATAATTTTGCTTGTACACTAGTTCGATGAGCAGAAGTTGAGCTTCTCACTATACTCAAAGCTGCACCATTAACATAAAAATGTATGACATCTATAAAAGTTAATAGGCATAACGCTAAAAGCTGCCAAGTATAAGAGCAAAATAAAAATGAAAGCTCTTGTCTTCAGAATCCCCATAACTGTGAAATCCATACCCATCACAGCACTATGTCCTACGTTTTTCTGCTCCAAATATAACACTGCCAGAATGTTATTTAAGCAGTGCTGTGAGAGCTCATTACATTTTAGAAACACAGCCACTCTTCAATAGACAAACTAACAAAAAAAACCCCATACACAAAATAGACATATTTCACAAAGCGATTTCAAGTCACTCACGAAACTGGGAGTGAATAAGTCTTCCCACTCTATTTTAAGTACTACTGTTAACTTGCTTAAATGAAGTCTAGCATCACGCATTATCTGTATTCATGCTTCCAGACTGATGGCAATACCCAATAAAGAATAAATCCAGTAAGTCCATTAATTAAAGTTTTCCTATTACCACGCTAAAGGGTGCAATGGTTGATGTCTGCAGTCTGTCAGCTCCTCCAGCAAGATCTGATGCCTCAGAAGAAGGTATAAATTGCTCTCCAATTGACCTACTCATCTGTACGTAGGCATAAATTACCTCATTGAAGTATATGGGAGATCAATAACAATAGGAATTGGATTTTATGCATGTTTATCTCATTCCACAATTAAGCTTTAATTGTTCTACATGCCTGTAACAGTGCTTGATGTTGCCTCTGACAAGAAATATAAAACATAAGCTCAAGCCTAACTGTGTTTAATTAAGAAATCCTTACACTCCAAAATAGATGGTTGCTTAAATTAGACTTATGAAATCACCGTGAAAACTTATCAGTGCAGATGCAAAGACTCATTGTTTCCACGAGACAATGAGAATAAGCACATGCACATGAACATGAACATCACATCAAATAGGTTTGATGGGGTAGGCTATATTCTGATTCTCCTTGTAAAATATTTGTTGAATTCCCCAATACGTATTAGTGGAACAGGACATTAGTGGACCAAGCATGAAAGCTGGCCATTTCGTCAGACAAGAAGTGTTTTCTACTTCACACCCCTGTTACTAACCCAGTGATATCATTCTTCTGGAACCATTAACAAATTCCTCTCAGACTATTTCACTGCAAGCAGAAAAGGAAGAAACCAGTTTTTACACATCAGTAAAGCCCACATGATCTGCTTCTCTCTGCATAGCTTGTCTCATCAAATAGGATCTCAAATACAACCTAAACATCATATGGTAAAAAAAAAAATACTGTTCAGGGATCAGTTTGTCTAACTCAATATCTGTCCACCTGTGGATAAAAACAAAGACACTATTTGATAATATACAGTAATGCTTTACAGTCTTCAGGAGGCATAATTCTTATTCTAGCTAACCACATATGGAGTTAGACAAGATGACCTCTGTTTATCCCTTCAACCAATTTTTGCCATTGCTCTTTAATTCCAGAGAGAGAGTGACAGGTAGACAGAAAAGGTGGACAAATAGAGTTAACAGAATCAACAAGAAAGTCCAGAGCAGGCAAAAAACCACAGAGTTTGGAGGAAAAAAAACATGGAGCAAGACAGCAGCTCATGAGGACTTGGCACCGAGAGCTCTGCTCAACAACCACAAAGAGGAGCTTGGAAAGCAAGCACAGGAAGCTGTGTGCAGCAAATACAGGCACTGCCCAGCACTTCTCCTGTATGCACATTTGCTACTGAGATGCCTGTAGACCTAAGGCATCTACCTTTACAGTGCTTTGGAGTAAGTTCTTGATTTAGCACCATGTTGGTTTGATAGCATGAAAAAATTACCTCCTTCCCAGTAATGCCAATTTCAGCAGCATGGCATGTGCCTTTGTCAGGACATTCAACATTTGTACCTTAGTGAAGGGAAGAAAAACATTACTTGTAGATTTTGAAAGTGGAAATATAATAAGTACTCTTAACAGTTTCTCATCAGTCACCATTTCACACCTCCTCTTCCTTCCATTGCTGGAATCAAGACATTTGATTGCCAGTACCTCTTCCCCCATTCCTTCCATTTGTTTGCAAAAATGTGTACATCATAGCTCCTTTCTCCCCTTCTCTCTCCCTATAGGGAGAATATTAGGGACCTTTTCAGTTTCCAGCAGCTCTTAGATGCTTGCCCTGTGCTGCCTGGTATATGTGTACCAAGTTGAATGTAAAGTCTTCCTACGACCACATAGAGCAATGAATGAAGTGATGAGATGAAAGGAAACAGCAGCTCCTTCAGTGTAGGAGTATCGTGAGGCAAGAAGGTGTTGTAAAATATGTTCCTCTAGTCTAAAACTGTTGCACTGGAAGAGTGAGATAACAGAAAGTTGCCTGCAGTTACATTTAATGATATCCTGAATGTCAGTCATTCACAGAAAGTTGTTATACCTCTCAAGCTTTGGGCTCTGTTCTTTCCCAGGGGTGTGGGGCTTTTTCAGTATGTGGATCTACAGTGAAAGCACAGGCAGAACTATTCCTTGGATGAGAATTTCTCATCTCGCACCCTACAATTCCTTATGCGACTTAATAAATTCCTCTTACTCTATGCTGAACTCACACGAATTAGTTTCAAAGGTACCTAGGTGAATAATAGTGGTGGGCACTTCTATAACTTTCCAGGTATGAAACCCCAGCCTGCTGAATCACACTGTTATGATCTGCAAGCATCAGTGGGGCAAAACGTTCCACGATGGGAAGAAAAGAATACGAACAGTCTGTCTCCCTCCTCTTGGACCCAACCCATTGTCACATGCTCTGCATCAAAGCCAACAAGCCACATGCCAGTTCCTCTCCTACTTACCCCATCATGCCTTCTCATTTGCTGATTTGGCCTATTAACATAGTCAAAGTAAAAATCTTATGTAGAAAAATGGTTTAAAGCACTACTGATGTATGACAGATAGATTAGTAATGTTTTAATAGACATACCAAGTATTACAAAAGGTTGCTAAGCCTCCTGTTTGCTGTAATCTCATGTTTTAGTTATATACATCGTTGTATATAAATACATGCTCATATCTTAAACAAAAACATAGAAATAAAATATGCAACACAAAGACAAGAAATTATTTGTTGCCAGGATTATTTGGACAGCTTCAAGGACAATTCTCAGTAACCAGTCTTTACATGGCTCTCTCTACACGTTATAGTTTTTTTAATAATGCATAATGTTAAAGCTTCTTGCTTTAAGAGCTTGAGGACTTACAAATCTCCTGTAGAACTGTATTTGCAACTAGACAATTTATCAGAAAGCTCTTCGGTTATAACTGAACAGGGTAATCTCAGGGGAAAAAACCTATATGGCAAATGAAAGAGCCTAACACCACCTGTCTTTTGCCAAAAGACCATGTTTTAAACACAACCGTGACATTCACTAATGCCATTTTTTAAAACAATGCTTCAGACCTGTAATTATTCTTTCACTATCATGGAATCATAGAATACCATGTTGTAAAGTACCTCAAGGATCATCTGGTCCAACCTTTCTTGGCAAAAGTACAATCTAGACAAGATGGCCCAGCTGAATCTTAAAAGTGGCCAATGATGGGGAATCTGCCACTTCCCTGGGGAGATTATTCCAATGGCTGATTGTTCTCATTGTGAAAAATTTTCCTCTTGTGTCCAACCGGAACCTCCTCAGGAATAACTTGTACCCATTACCACTTGTCTTTTCCATGCAACTCCTTGTAAAAAGGGAGTCTCCATCTCCTTTGTAGCCACCCTTTAAATACTGGAACGTGGTGATAAGGTCTCTCCTAAGCCTTCTTTTCTTAAGGCTGAACAAACCCAATTCTCTCAGCCTTTCCTCATACGGCAGGTTTCCCAGTCCTTTGATCATCTTGGTGGCCCTTCTCTCGACCCTCTCCAGCCTGTCCACATCTTTTGCATAGTGGGGACCAAAACCGAACACATTATTCCAGGTGCGGCCTGACAAGCGCTGAGTGAGTGGGATAATGACTCCTCTATCTCTTCTGGTGATGCCCTTGTTGATGCGACCCAGCGTCCTGTTGGCTTGCTTTGCCGCAGCAGCACACTGTTCACTCAAATTGAGCTTGTTGTCCACCAGGCCCCCCAGGTCCCTTTCCACAGAACTGCTCCCCAGCCGGGTAGATCCCAGCCTGAGCTGCACTCCTGGATTATGTTTTCCCAGGTGCAAGACCTTACACTTGTCCTTGTTGAACTTCATAAGGTTCTTGCTAGCCCACTCTCCCAGCCTATCCAGGTCTTCCTGCAGGGTGCCTCTCCCTTCTGAAGTGTCCACTGCCCCATTCTGTTTGGTGTCATCAGCAAACTTCATCAGGGTACTCCTGATCCCACCATCCAGATCACTTACGAAGATATCAAACATTGTTGGGCCCAGTATCGATCCCTGGGGGACCCCACTTGTGACAGGTTGCCAGTTTGAAAAGGAGCTATTCGCTACCACCCTCTGGGTGCAGCCTGTCAGCCAGTTCCCCACCCACTGCACGGACCACTTGTCTAGACAGTAATGTATCAGTTTCTCTAGGAGGAGGCTGTCGAAAGCCTTGGAGAAATCCAGGTAGACAATGTCCACCGCTTGCCCCTCATCAACCAAGCAGGTTACTTTGTCACAGAAGGCGATCAGGTTTGTCAAGCATGATTTGCCCTTGGTGAATCCATGCTGGCTTTTCCCAATCATGTGCTTCATTTGACTTCTGATAGCCCCCAGGAGGATTCGTTCCGTATAAATCCAGAAACCCCTTTGCATAAGTGTTTAATTCTGCATGGTGCCCTTCAGGCCTCTTGTTGTACAGTTAAATTAAAAATAAAAGAAAGGCACATCTAAAGCAGCACTGTGTTCATCAACCCTGGAGTCAAATTACCACAATTGCTTCTTTGGGGATTATGTGCTTATTTAGCCAGTACTATGCAGGAGTTGGCTGCTGGAAGTTATCACCTGTGTTGTGGAGTTACTTGGTGAAGTGTCCTGCTTTTCCTTCACAACCCTGTACTGCAGTATACACAAATAAATTACACACTCTGACTGCTCTTCATCTGACAGCGCTAGTTCATCACATAAAAAATTACAAGTGTCAAATAGCATAACTGTAATGAAAATAAATTTGCTCTCCCTTGATTTTCTCTTCATATTTTTGAATAGGTTACTGCACTGTATATGGTGTAATAACACAATTTCCAGTGGGCCTTGGTAACTTGTTAGTAGAGAAAAATGTATTACGCTGTGTGGTAATGTTTTGCAAAGACAAATATTCTTGGGGGACAGAAAAGGAAAGAGTGATGAGTAGAAGAAATTATAACTGAATAGGCAATAAAAATTAAGTAACTTTCAAAAGAGACCAGTGACTTAGGAAAATAGCCACAACTGGAGACAGCTTTGACTGGAGTTTATTAATAATATACCTGCAATAATAATTTTAACAATTGCTAGTCAGTGGGATGACACAACAGTACTAATACAATTCCCAATCAATTTTTTCCTCCCTCTCTACATAAATCCAGATATTAAAAATGATGCTGCAAGATCTGCATTTTATTAATAGAAAGAATAATTGAAAGAATTTAAAAGCCTGGCAGACAAATTTCTTTGAAGTTTTCTGCCAAATACTCGAATTGACTCCAACTCACTACAATGGATAGATGGGTGAACAGGGAGGTCTCTGAGTGCTTTCTTGGCATGTTGCCATTAACTGAACAGCAGCTGGCAATTAATAACCTTTATCTAAACAATAATTCATACAGGATTAAACTGCCTTACAAATGCTATGACTTGACGCTGCTGAAATTATTGTGACCTAATTTTAAATCAGTGTTTTCAATGAAATCATCCCCTGACCCATTCTATGTGTATATTTTGGCTTACAAGGGGGTGGTAGGAGGTGCAAGGATATTTGATCCAGTGAGTCAGAACACACCCGTCTTTTTTTTTTTTTTTTGTGATTCTTATGTCAAATACATTACAGAGTTAAGCAGCCTAATAACCTGCCTAATGAAGAGAACGTTTATGAACAAAATGCCAGCTTCCTGCACATTATACATAACATCTTCGTCAACTTCAGATAAGTAATCACAGAATGGTTTAGGTTGGAAGGGACCTTAAAGATCATCTAGTTCCAACTCCCCTGCCATAGGCAAGGACACCTCCCACTAGACCTGGTTGCTCAAAGCCTCATCCAACCTGGCCTTGAACATAAAAAGTATATTTATAATTCTGGCTTCCAAATGGTAAAAAATACACCAGAAGGACAAAAATAATAAAGAAGATATATCACTGTAGGAACAAGCAGGAAAGGAATTTTGGGAAGATTCACCCAGTTCAGGTCAAAAATTTTTTTTAGACACTTTGGTTATTTTCGTATCCATGTTGTAACTATCAACTTCACACTTAACATATCTTGCGTTTCAGGAACGCTTCAAAAGAATTGAAGCTTTAGAGAAAAGAAAAAAAAGAGTAGAAGATGCATATATTCTAGAACTATAAATTGGAATGAAGATATATAAGCAGGTTTGGAAAAGAAAAGCATATATAGTGCCTCTGGATGCATGTAGTTCTGTACTAGGACACCAGCGTTGCTAACATACATCTTTTTAAGCGAATGGAGGCTTACATCTACCACCAATGTTATAAGTAGTACAAAAAACCAGGCACTCAGCCATATTGAAGTAACACTGTAAAAACAGTACCTAATTTCTTTTTTAAGTGATCTCTATTTTGGTAATCACAGCTTGATAAAACATGAGTGGTACAATTACACACTATAGATAAATAGCCTCTTTGGACCAACTTTAATTACTTCAATTTGATTAAAGAGATTTTTCTATACAAGTTCGCACTTCAGATCATTTATTAACTGATTGAAAATATTATCACCTCAGCATCTGATTTCGACAATGCAGATCCTTTTGCTTGATAGAATTGTGCCCATCTCTTAAGTCAGGAACAATGTAGCAAAAGGCATACACTAGCCATCAGAAGTTCTGGGGTGTATTTGTCTCATCTTATTTGTAGTGTCTTTCATAACATGTCTTAGAAGCCCAGATCCTGCAGGCAGACACTGGATTAGGAGACAAATTTCACTATCACAAACTTTATATACTCCCTTTTAATATGGTCCATTTTTTGTTCTGTCATTTCTCAGGTACAGAATCACAGAATCACAGGGGTTGAAAGGGACCTCTGGAGATCATCTAGTCCAACCCCCCTTGCCAGAGCAGGGTCACCTAGAGCAGGTTGCACAGGACGGCGTCCAGGCGGGTTTGGAATGTCTCCAGAGTCAGAGACTCCACCACCTCTCTGGGCAGCCTGTTCCAGTGCTCTGCCACCCTCAAAGGAAAGAAGTTCCTCCTCACGTTTAGATGGAACTTCCTATGTTCAAGTTTATGCCCATTACCTCTTGTCCTATCACTGGGCACCACTGCAAAAAAGACTGGTGCCATCCTCCTGGCACCCTGCCTTTAAGTATTGATAAGCATTGATGAGATCCCCCCTCAGTCTTCTCTTCTCCAGACTCAAAAGACCCAAGTCCCTCAGCCTTTACTCATAAGAAAGATGTTCCAATCCCCTAATCGTCTTTGTAGCCTTCTACTGTACCCTCTGCAGCAGTTCCCTGTCCTTCTTGAACCGGGGAGCCCAGAACTGGACACAGTACTCCAGGTGNAACCCTCTGAGCTCTATCTGCCAGCCAGCAGTAACTTATGCAAGCAGTAACTTCAGAGTGATAACCTCAATCATTTCTAGTGACGGAGAAATTAAAGGAAGCATTCAGCAGTGTTTAGCATGCCTAGATAGCCTCTATTCATCCCTTTAGATTCTGTTTTTCCTCCTGCAAATGTTTGAAATGAAATGAACAAGCAACACTGAGACAGGTGTGAAGTTATAACTCCCTGTTACTTCATGGTGTGAGGGTGACAGTTTAATACAGGTGGGCTTTTGACTGGTACACTTGTTTAAGGCTCTGCAAGATTTCCCAATGAAGCCACTTATGAGAATCTTAGCATTGTCCTACAACCAATTAAATTACCATGTTCAGCGCTGCTGAAGTTGTTATCCTTCACCTTCAAAAACATTAAAAATGCAAATGAAATATACATTATATTAACTGAATAAAACATGAAGCTCTCTTGCCCTCTTACAATAATGCAGAGCAAGGAGCAAAAAGTGGATCAGGCAATAAACTTGGGCTTGTCTATCCTGTATTCAGAGTTTTAGTTGGAATAAACAGATTTAATTTGTTTGTACAGCTATTGAAAACAACCAGAACGTGATGCCACAGGAAGTGGGTGAAGGGAATGAAACAGATTCATGATGCTCAGGGATGTCAAAATTGTTGCTGCTCAGGTACGGTGCCTTTCAAGTGATAGCTACTGTGATCCTCTGAAACATCTCCTCTACCCCATCCCTGGATTTCTCAGCCTCTGACAACACGTATTATGCTAAATGGCACTCTCAAGAGCCTCCAAAACTTATGAATGGCGAGTCATATTAGTTCAGTCTGAGGAACATTTCTCTCCTCTACATGGACATCTGCATTGCATTTTCATAGCCTTGCTTTTTCTGACGGATCACCATCACACAATGTGGACAGCCCTTGAGAACAGCCCAAATACTGATGCTGTAAATCAGATAGGAAGGCTGGGCTGCTGGCTGCTGCAAAGAGAGACAGTGGGAAAAAACAGCACCACCATTGATAAAAGAATGCATTTTTAGTATCTGTTTACATCATTTTCTGGAAACAATCTCATTCATCAAGGACAAAGGTTTTCAAATCAGTAAAGCTAAACGTCTATAATATAAGAATCCTAAAAGTTACCTGAGGAAGTAATTGGTAATATGCTGGCACTGAATTTAAGAATAAAACTTGAAATAATGGAGATTTGCTGCAACACCAAACCTGTTACTATTGCAATACTGCAGGAAGGCTACCCGATAATGATAGGCCTCTCACTATGCTATCAACCATCACAAACAGAATAATGAAAAATTACATAGATGATAAAGAATTAGAGGACAGGTTATAATTGATACCAGTCAGTCTGATAACAGTGTAAGGCTGAAATAGAGTGCAGGTACTCTCATGGGAAAATACATATTTTATAATATATTTCAGAAAATTCCAAAATTAGGCTTTGTATAAACTGCTATTTACCTGGGGAGGCAAAACCACATGAAATGACAACTGTCCCTACAGCAGCTCCTAGTAAGATCACAAGACAGTTTGTCTGTACAGTTTGTCTGTAATGAAATCTTTTATAAGTCACACAGTCTGCAAAAAACTAAATGCTATCCAAAACCTCACATTGTATAGGGAGTCAAATAAAACATTAAAACAAAAAATAAAAAAACTCTACCTCCAGGAGCACTAAGAAGTTTTCTTCTGCTCCCTCCTGACCCTCTTCCATCTTTTCCAAACCAGGTAAGTTGTTTACACACGAGAGTATTAGGCAGCAAGAAAACTAAAGCAAAGTATCCTAAAGTAAAGGGGGCTTTTTGTTTGTTTGTTTGTTTGTTTGTTTTTCCCCCCCTATACATTATGAGGAATCTTTGTCTCAGGTAGTCTGAAATTTGAATACCTGCATGGAAATTTGTTCCAAAATAGCTATTCTTAAGTAAGTATCTTCATGGACATTCATAGCCAATAGTGTCTGCAGACCAGAAGAGACACAAAAAGATCCAACCAGAAATAGTTATTCCCCTTTTAATTCATATCCTAGCTTAACACAAATAAATTTCTCTGGGGTACAAAGTAACCTTCATCCCACTTTGGCCCACTGTAGGTTTCTTCTTACTAGTCCATATGACCACAGTCCCGCAGACCTGTAATGAAGAGGTCTGCCACAGGGAACACAGCCAAGGAGCATGTGCTCCTTCCAAATTTAGTGAAGTCCAGAGCACAGTATACAGAAGGACAGACATCTAGTCAACTGTTTCAAGAGGCAGCCTGGAAACAGCAAAAGTAGCGACAGTCAAGATATGAAACCTTATTATTAAATTTAACTTACATGAATCTGGAGATAAAGAAACAATATAAGAAATAATCAGATTGCAGACTTTGAGTTAGCTCTAGGAGACCTAACAGACAAGCTACCAAAAGCAGGTAAACATTTCAAAGTTCACTTTCATCCAAGTGTAACACGCATCCTAGGAATGATATTTTACTTTTCCAAAAGTCTGATATTTCCAAAACTGCAATCTAATCTATCTAGATATATATTCCCACTGCCAGATGTAATGACTCCGCATGACAGATACTTCTGCCAAGTAATTTTTATGCCAGGTAAAGCTTTAGGAAATGTCTATTTCAAATGCTCAAGTTGCTGCTACAATGGTAAGTTTAACGGAAAAGATTATTGATGTATTTTAAGATGACATCATGTATGTTCTTGAAGCCTTGGTAAGTATAAGAATTTTATAACAAGTTAATATCCTGTACGTACCCACACACAGCTCTACCCAAAACTATTCTTTTGGGTTTTTTTTCTGATCGCAGTACTTTCTTCTCCATTAATGCATTGCTAGGTATAAATACCAAGAATTTATCCAGATGACTGATTTGAAGAAATATCCTCAGATTCCTTATATTAGCTGAAAAATGTAAACCCATTCACTTCTTGCAATGTCACTGTTCAGACGTTCTGCAGAGTCCAACAGAGGTTACAGGCACGGGTTTCTACTCAATTCCTATTCGGAAAGTGAGAACTAGAGAATTAGGCTGTAACCCTTCATATCTATTTCTGTGATCTATGTACCAATTAAAAAGATATAACCTCCCCCATGGGAGATAGCTTTTCAACTCTATTAACAGAACTGAGAGTCCTCAGAAGAAATTGAGAGAAAAAAAGAGAACCTGCGTTAGTCAGCCACACTAGACAAATTATTCAACTCATGACAAGTAGGTGCATTTCATACTTTTCTAAAGGTTTCTTTCATTTCCCATTGCAAAAGAACCAGATACACAAATGAATTTTAGATCTTGGAATGATACAATTTACTCTTGCTTGATAAATATTTACAATTAAAATAAATTTGGTCAATTTTGCATAAGTTCTTCTGTGCATCATAACTGAAGTCCTCAGTGGCCGCAATCCTTTTTTCTTCAAGTTCCACAAAGAAACAGAAAGAAATAGTATAGGGGGTTTTTTTTGTACACGAGTGTTTCTCCAGCTTTTCCGTGGTCTTTATAGAATACAACTGTCTACAGAAAAGAGATAACTATTTAGTACTAAAACCTTCTGACTTAATTGAAAAGTCTGTTAACCCCTTCAGTAGCCACACACACCCCCCCAATACTTCTAAAGCTCTCCAACTCAGCAAAGTCTGAATAGTAGTATGAGTGTGAACACACTTATCTTTTCAAATCAAAATGGCCAGCCTAATTCACCTCAAGAAACAGAGCAATTTAAAAAGCTGGAGAAACTGATAATTTCCTAGATAAGAAAACTTTCATTCACTCTGGAATCCTGCAGCTGAGTAGCAAGCAGAGATTTTCCTGTGATACAGAGATCTCGCCAAAAACTGCATTCAAAATCTTTTGCTTCCAGCTGGGATGTTTGTTTCTCAAAAATGTACAAGCCTCCTTATATATAATATGAGTCTTGCAGTGAATCCTGAACTGCTTCCCAAGTAGCTCCATATCACCAGTGATGTTCAAAATTCGAGGAGGTTGCAGGGAAAAAAGTCTTCAAGCCATTTTTATGGTGCTACAGTCAATAAACACCTACATTTTAGTTTACTTTGCTTCTGCATCCTCTAGAAAGTATTAAAAAAGCCACCATGAACATTTTGCATTTGCCCTTTGGATAGTTTATCAGAATCTCTAGCATTAACACCACTGCACCCTAACATGCATGATATTAAGCAGGTTTGGAAAGCCATTAACAAATCTTTAAAAGCTACTTTCACATTTTTCACTTTGTACTATCCCTTGCTATTTTCCTACACATCAGTGGCACAGTTCAGCTTGTCAATTTGTGAGAAAGAAATCTTCTCTGAAAAAATATGATGGCAGTCTCTCTCATTTGCTACACTGTTTCTGTTGTTTTTTGACAGACCTTTCATAAATTCCCTATATTTCAGCTACTTCTACTAAGATCAAACACCCCTTTGCATTGTGAAGAATGAGTTGAACTCTGAGATAAATTCCACAAAAGAGTGGCACCTACCAAGGTCTCATGCAGCAAGAAAACTGCAAAACACACAAAATACTACAGTAAGCTGATAGTTTATGTTGATTCCCCTTTGTTTCTATTATTTTCAGCCTTAACTTTGAATAAAATCACTAGAACGGATACATTGTTAAGTCTATGGATTTTTACATGCAGTATTTTATTTTTATGTAATATTTTATCAGAAAGATTTCCTGAACCTGGTTCTTCCAAGCATGAGTAACCATGCTGATTTTCAGAGGTCATTTAGAGTCTAAAATTTTGATTCTTTCATAATGCCAGCTATAGCTGAGTACTTTTGTTCTAGGTTCTTGTATATTCATGTCATAAAAATTAGCCAGATAAAAACAAGGACTGTCAGAAATAACCAATGACCAGCCAGGCAAGCAGGGAAGAGTGGATATGTTATGGTCATCCATTAAAGAAAAGCTCAAGCAGTTCTCTACAATTTGTTTGTGGAGGAGAATACCATAGTTTAGCAACACAAGAAGCATTCACATAAAGAAAAACTACTCAGAATTCTGCTTTTCCTTATCAAATCAAATGTGAAATCACTTATCCCCAGACAGTTTTGAACTCACTTTTTTTTTAATGTTGTAAAACAAATTACTTCTTCAGTTTCAGATAGGAAAACAGCATCTGCTGATTCACAGCAGCTTCTAACTTTCCCATAAAGTTAGATTGCAGATGAAATGATGTCTGAAGAGCAGAAAATCACCCAAAGATAGAGGAGAAATGTATGTGAACTGGCAAATCTGTTACATGTATCAACCTACTTCAGGGACTTGACACAGAAGTCAGAGTTAGAAATTACCCAAGATATAATCTTGGCGTGGTCAAATACATTTAACAGGTACATTTCTTTTAAAAAAGTGATTTGAGCTTTGGAACTAGTTCTACTCAAATTCCAAGGAGGAGTCTTATGATTACAGCGCTTGCTAAAAACAAGTATCTTAACATATGGCCTTTCTTGCTAAACTTATTGAAAGAAGAAGGAACGGAGACTAGCCATACCCAGCCCCATGTGTTACATCCACAACTGCTTTTTATATGTGGAAACCAGTTCTTAAAGAATTTGGTGCTACATAACACATCACAACCTGTCAAATCATTTTTGATGGCATTTGCCGGCAAAGTTGCTGATGACACCAAGCTGTGTGGAGTGGTTGACATGCTGGAGGGAAGGGATGACATCCAGAGGGACCTGGACAGGATTGAGAGGTGGGCCTGTGCCAACCTCATGAAGTTCAACAAAGCCAAGTGCAAGGTCCTGCATGTGGAATCGGGCAATCACATGCACAAATACAGGCTGGGCCAAGAATGGACTGAGAACAGCCCTGAGGAGAAGAACTTGGGGGTGTTGGTTGATAAGAAGTTCAGTGTGACTTGGCAATGTGCCCTCGCAGCCCAGAAAACCAACTGCATCCTAGGCTGCATCAGAAGAAGTGTCAGCACGTCAAGGGAGGTGATTCTGACCCTCTACTCTGCTCTCATGAGACCCCATCTGGACTACTGTGTCCAGCTCTGGAGCCCCCAACATAAGAAGGACACGAACCTGTTGGAGCGGGTCCAGAGGAGGGCCACGAAGATGATCAGAGGGTTAGAGCACCTCTGCTATGAGGACAGGCTGAGACAGTTGGGCTTGTTCAGCCTGGAGAAAAGAAGGCTCCAAGGAGACCTTGTATTGGCCTTCCAGTACCTAAAGGGGGCCTATAAGAAAGCTGGAGAGGGACTTTTTACAAGGGCATGTAGTGATAGGACGAGGGGTAATGGCTTCAAGCTAGAAGAGGGTAGATTTAGATTACATATTAGGAGGAAATTTTTCACTATGAGGGTGGTGAGGCACCGGAACAGGTTGCCCAGGGAAGTTGTGCAGGCCCCATCCCTGGAAACGTTCAAGGCCAGCTTGGATGAGGCTTTGAGCAACCAGGTCTAGTGGAAGATGTCCTTGCCCAGGGCAAGCGGGTTGGAACTAGATGATCTTTAAGTTCCCTTCCAACCTAAACCATTCTACGATTTTGTCTGTGGAGGATCAGAACCTACCTTAAGTAAGCCTTACTGACCTAAAAGCTCAGCTAACAGAAGATTTAAGTAGCACTTTACAGGAACTATGATTGCTTATCCTCCCTTCTGACACAAAATATCCCTTCAGAACAAATTTTAATAATATATTTTCAGGCATGAATTGATAAGGGTCAAGGGATCCTATGCAGAGAGAAAGAAACAAAACAGTGTTACAGAAATTCTTTATGCTGTATTGTAATATAAACAACAAAATGTTGATTTCCTCCAAGGCTCTCCAAAAATGAAGATGACAAATATTGAAAAAGAAGTACGTTTTATGCTTGTGAATTCAGTGTGACTCATAGGGTCAAGCAATAACTTTGCATGAGGCTTCCCTGGATGCTGACCTTCTTTTAGAAGGTTAATCCTCCAAATAATGAAAGTCAATAAATAAATTGTTCCAACTACAGAATTCCTATGAAATATCAATATAATTCTGTTACCTGGTATTGAAAGATACTATTTGCCTATTAGGAAGGAAGTTGTTGTTACTAGCAAAGACTACAAAGAAAAGTCTTGCTTCCTGGAATGCAGAAAAAGTGCTTTTCTGAATAGTTATAAATTATTTTAAAGATAAAGACAAGGTAGAACAGTACATCTTTTGATGCCATAGGTGAACTAACACAGCAAAGAAAACTACTTAAAAACATTTTTCTTAAGTTAATGTTTTCAGAGGTTTGTTTTACACTCAGTTACTACTATTCTAAATCAAGGTCACCATGTTTGTCTAACACAGCTGAGTTAGGCAAGGTGCTACTTGCTTCTATGCTGCACAGATATGTCTAGGCTCTCTCTCCTTCCCATCAGAGGAAGCAATTTCTGCCCCATGATGTGTGGAACTCAATGAGCTAAGCACACAGAAGAGTATGATTTTGGCTCAGCATTTGATCCACCAGTGCCAAATTAAGATGAAATCAAAAACAGATAAGAAAGAAAATATTTGAAGGGCAAGAAAACCAAGTGGAAGTTGTTGTCTGCCTTCATCTACACCCACTTACTCCCTTTTCCTTTCTTCTATCAGAGAATTAGGATTAGAAAAGACTTCAGGAAGAAACTCAATTTTTTTCTGTTTCAACTAGAACTACTGAGCTTTTTTAAAAGTGTCTTGACACATCCATCTTTTTGCATCACCTCGCACTCCAGATTTCATCCATTAGAGAACACATTAGCTGTTATACCTAGGCAATTTTTATTTTTTTTTTAAACTCTTTCTGGTAGCCTGAATGGATTTCATCTTCTCCAAACATTCCTCTTCCCTGTTGAGGAGATTAATTTTTGGCACCCCTTTTCACTGAAACTGCATCTCAGAAATGCAAAAGTCTTTTCTCTTAGGGCAGCTGGCTTCTTCTGTATTTGACCAACTGATGACAGTTTGCTTTCGGCTTCTGGCACCCGACATTACAGCAAAGCTGGTACAACATTAGGCTGCACCTGGAAGGAGGGATCACCCTCCCTTCCCCTGCCCTTTGCAAGGACTAGCTATCACAAGGCTTGTTACTGAGCAACAACTTGGTACTAAAGAGACATAACATAATGTTTTTTAAAAAGAAAGTAGCTTCTTGCTGGCTTCCTCTCCTGCACCAGGTCACAAAGGGATGGGATGAACATAAATTGTTTACCTGTAACATGAAACTGCAATTTCTGAGTACAGCTCTCTGGTACTTTGTGATGACCGAGCCCAGCACATCGTAACCCTCTTGCCGTAAAACACAGTGTTAGAAGCAAAACCTCTGTAGGCTTTTACTTATTTAGCTGTGTTTTGTTGCCTGGCACTCTGGAAGATTTGTTGGGACCTCAAACTTTTTTCCAGATATCACAGAGCATGGCCATGACCTGCAGCCACATTTTCATAGCAGAGGAGCTACAGCCACCTGGCATAGTCATTTGGGCAACCAGAGGTGCAGGATGCAAAAATGCTGCTAAGAACTACAAGTTTCTAGAGAAAATATGCCCTCAAAGTAAACAAAATAATGAATACCCGCTGCCAAAGAAAATTAAGTCACTGATTTGGGATTGCTTAAGTATATCCCTGCTCAGGAAAGCCTTTAAGCAGGTGCTTAATTTCCACATGAAGTTAAGTCCCATGTGTTAGTGCTTGATACCCTTACATAAAGATCCCAAACCCAAACTCCCTCTTGTGTGTCAACAGCACATGAGAGGCTCTGCAAGGCTCCAGTGTCTATTCCAGGCTTCATAAATGGTGCGCAGGGATGTTTTCTGATTACCATCAACACTACCTGTTGCATCTCCCCCTGTGAGTGCTCCGCTTAACGGCGGCATCCTTCAGAGTGCCTCGGCTCACCTCAATACTCTTTCAGACTACAAAATGAACATTGGATTTTAAGGAGGAAAAAAATGTTTCAGAAAGGCCAGTAATCACAGAAGCTAAAGGCACACCGACAGTCGAATAGAATGAGCATTAAAATCCCACAGGAGACATCCTTTCAAAAAGATAACATGAAAGGTTATGGTTTTCTGATATGATTAGTGTTTTAATAAAACACTGCCTAGTTTCAAAATCTGTCTTTGTAACTGCACCCTTATGCTCAGATAATTTTTCATAAATTGATATTTAGTCAAAATTACTTGGTAGTATACAATATAAAGGGTCTAAGTAACAGGGAACTGGGCTAAAATATAATTAATTTCCCCATCTAAGAGAATGACCTTCATAATTCACTTCAGGCTTCACCTCCAGAGTGTCATGGCTCATTTCCTCATTATCAGAATTAAATTTTAAAGCACTACTGTCCTCCATAAAGTACACTTTGTCTCTGATTAGATACATAAAGAGAAGTACGTTTAAAATTGTTTATATCACAGAAATACCCAATTGCCTCAAATACAGATCAGTGTACTTACTAAGAATACAGTCTGTGCCCAAAAAGCTAACAGATTACAACAACAGAAAAAGCTCGTAAATGAAACAAAAGATATTTGAAAAGAGAAGGAAGAAAAGCAAGGAAGGCTCAAAGGGGAGAAATAAATTAATTAAACAATTAATTACAATTAATTAAAATTAGTTAATTATATTGACTTTTAGACAAACACAGAAATAGATGCATAGAGCAAATACTGATCTGAATGCAGTCAAATACATATTTGTACCTAAACTGTCAGGTGAAGCAAAGACTTGGTGACTTTTGCTTAGTTCAGAGAATTTAGTCAGGAACAGCAAAAGCGAAATCCCAAATTAACATTTTTTTACAAGGACTCAGGAGGACTCTGTGTAGCAGAAAACAATTGAATGCAGCAGTTTATAGCTTGGTAGTTGCCACAACCTGCTGCAAGTTTGCAGGCTGTGAGGCCTGTCTGGGAATATACATTCCTGGTTGGACAGCAATGATTGACTGCTGTAGTGATTTTAGTGGACGTTGCTTCACAAAAAGACGGGGAGGAAATCTGGATAGGGTGTCCGTTACTTATTTAAGGAGATTACTTTGGGGGACTGGTAGCCTAGGGTGCTAGATAAATAATCAGCATCTAGGAAGATGAAGCAGCTCTCATTTGCTTTGTCTCTATACTTCTGTTTGTTAAAATACCCCAAAAGCCTTCAGGCACAGTGGCTTTAAACATTTACATATACTACTGATATTATTTAATCACATCACAATTTGTATAGCTCTCTTAAAAGGAAACCACCAGCAGTGTGTCAGAATACATTAACGCAGCAGACTGAAGCACTGTGTTTAACGTATGTAAACATGTATCGGGCACTTGTGAACTGCAAGTGGATGTATGCACATTGCAAAATCAGAAATGATCCAATCTGGATTTAAAATATAAGTAGTGCACAATGTCAGCCTATCTAGCTACTCCTGTAGTAATGCAATAAAATTCACTCTGCACTCCACCATCAAAGGGCATCACACTTGTCCAGTTATTTATTCAGTTATTTGAGACACCTTTTTAAAAGAGGTAAAGAGGTTAATAGCCTGCCTCACAGTCACATGCTTTTTAAGCAAAAGCCTGGAAAGGAAATTCTTTCAAGCCTATTAAAATTCCTGTCTGTCATTTGAAAGTGGAAGCTCCGATAGAAATGTCAAAATCTGCCATAAAAATTAATGTTAAGCCAAACTTTTGCAACTGGCAATGGCAAATGGCATCAGTGTTAGGAAAATCACTCTTGATGTTTTAAAGTCATGAGAAAGCAGAATGAAAAAAAAAGACTGCAGAAAGGTAGTGGGGTAGGTAATGCAAACCCTGAAACACTAGCCCTTGGTTTGATGTGTGGTCTTACGTAAATATCTCCAGCCGTATTGTTGCACCTGATGGCTGTGATGCGGCAGGGTACAATAGTGAGATGCTACTGGCTTTCCTGGTCACCTGAAGAAAAGCGGTTTCCATAGAAACACTAATATTCCTTCCTCAGACCACAACAAAGACATGCAGTAGTCATAAGGCGTATGTTTGGTGGGTTTTAGGTACTCTGTGAGACAATGTGGGTAACAGTATCTAAAAGATGGGAGGATCTTGCCCTAGCCTGCACTGTAGAAAGCCTCTTCCCCCCCCCCCCCCCCTTTGTCTCAGGGGTTTGGAAAGCATACTTCAGAAAAGGCTCTTCAACTGCACTAATATCTGTAGCTTAATTTTTTGAGAGTTGCCATCTGCAAACCCTAAGGACTGTGGAGGTTTGCACCTCTTTTCCTCAAACCGTGTTTCTCACATTGCTTAAACTACACTGGAGAAATCCATTCTTGATGGACTGCTTTTTTTTTAATTTTATTTTATTTGGATTTGGGGGGCTTTTTTTGGAGCTGAAGATAAAGGATTGTTTTTTATCTTCAAGCATCTGAAAGGGTAGTGCAGCTTACAGCTGTCATAATTTGCTTTCAAACTGGAAACAAAGATAATGGAAGTTGTCTTGCAATTGGAGAAAACACTACTAGAGAAAGAATTAGGAACTAGAAAACACTGGAGCTCAAAATTCAAAGGTTGGAGAGTGGTGGAAGTTTTGCAATTACTGTAACTGCTGAAACGGTATGAGGCCTTACTCAAAATAAATCTGACCCTCTTCTACAGTTTGAAGTGTGCTCTGGGTAGATTACTTCCAGACAAAGGAAGGTCACAATAGCTTTGAAATTGTTGCTGAAAATGTGTTAAGTATGCATGCTGCTCCTCCTAAACTAAGCTTCTATTACATGTCCCTTTTCTAGTTCAGTCAATGCTCACTCTTCCCTTCTCCCTGATCTTCTCCCATGCAACCACTGCCTTCCCAACTGTCATGATGTTATCACCAGTGCTGTAAAATCTTTTTTCTTAAGCTGCCAACACTTGGACTCCCGTGGCGCATTTATGCAAATTGGAGATCTGATTGATTTTGTGGGGTTAGCAGGACTAAAATGAGAACAAAGCCAATGTAAGAGTACCAGGCTTCCCACCTAGTGCTTTGGGAACAGGGCACGGTGCCACCGCTGCTGGTACACTATGTGGATGCACAGAGGATAGGTAATTGAAAAGACTTTTTGCCATATTTTCTGAAGTACTGATGATACAAGCAATTTGCAACTGCAAACATTTCCAACAGTTTCTGATTTTACAACAGTTTTATATTGCTATTGAAATGCTTCTCTTCCTCTTCTCCCTTAACTTTTTATAGTTCGAATCCTAGCTGAAAATGATTTTTTTCCTCCTCAGTATTAGTAATATCATTTCACATCAAAATCCATTTTATTGGGAAATAAGCAAACCTGGACTGAAATGGAAGGGCAGTGAAGAAGTGCAACCCTGTAAAGGTTTAATCTCAAACTGAACATGTACTGGTTAATAAACAGCACAAGGAAGGGTGAAAAGTTTGAAGAAATAATTGACACAAAGTGAAAGAAAGTTTAGCAGTCCATGAAATCTGTGGATTTAAACAGGTTTCCACAGCAATCAAAGAAACGGGAAAGGACAATCTTATTACATTCATCTAGTCCCAAAGGCCAAAGCAGATGTATCCATCAGGCTGTAATTCTGACCGTAAAACTTTGCTTGAATAAAATCCTGCATGTGACCTTCATACATATCGCTGCCCTACAAACCTCAGTTACTCTACAGCTGAATCCCATTTAGTTATGACTCACTGCCTTATTTACTTCACTGATCACAATAAGCTTTCAAAAGCCATTACGAAGGCTTGAGTTGGTGTCTGTAAGCATACTCTGGTGACTAACCTGAATGACAAAAAGGTTGGTTTAAAAAAAAATGAAAATAAACCCCACATATATATGATTGCAATAGGAAAACTTGTCAAACACAGCAGATTGCAAACAGCATCAGTCAAATCTATTTGTCATGTGTTATAGGTAGCCTATAGAAGAAAACATTGGATTACTATAGAGATATTATTTAAGATAGGTAAAGCATGATATTGTCAAAAAAGGAGGTAGGAGAAAGGAGCAGGATAAAAAATATTAGCACCAAATAAAAACAAAACATTTGCCATGAGGTTTAAAATATTGGCAATGGATCCCCAAAGATCCTGCACATCTTTGGACATAGGTCCTGCTGAGCTCCGACAGCCCTCCAGATGCTGTGGATGCCTCAAGCACTGAAAACTCTACAGAGCTTGCTCCGTAGCTTAGTGTGCGAGTGGAAATGGCAGCAGGGGGGCTGTAGAAACTGTGCTGCCTAAGGAGACAGATCAGCAGGAGTCAAAGTGTTACCTCTGGTTCAAGTTACCAAAGCCCCTGCTCCCTCCACTTGCCTTGGGATAGGAATTACGCCGTACAATATTACCTGCATCAATGGAAAGCACCTTCCCTCCAATGTAAGTAAATCAGTATTGCAAGAGTACCACTTTGTGGAAAATGTTTAGAAGACAAGGAGAGTTTAGAGAATCATTAGCGGTGGATTGCAACAGACATTTAGTAGTGTCTACCAAGGTAACTCAGCAGACAATCCCACAAAAATGCACAGGCTATTGCGTATTTCACATTAGCCATTCAGCAACAATATGATCACATTATTAATGATAAATTAAGGATTGGAGGAAATAACAGGCTTTGAACCATAAAATTTAGACTTTAATTATTACTGTATTGAAGTAAGCACAAGAATAATAAAAGTAAGAGAAAGATAAGAGAACACAATGATTTTCTGACAAATGAGAGAACCAATGTATTTATTTCAACAAAATTTCCCAGTGAAAGGAAAAAACCCAGTCCATTAAAAAGAAATACAGAAACATGACTCTATTCAAAATAATTACAGTTTAAGTATATTGTAGAACTCAAAATCTTTTGAAGGCCTATCCCACCCCTATTTAAATACTGCTGTAAATTGAAGTCTCACAAGAAAGGAAGTAAAGTGTACGGTAATATATATTATTATTGCCACTAATATGGATCTGGCATTGTAATTCCTTGTTTTGTAGTGCTAAAATACCGACTTGCTACCATGCAAAAACTGACTATCCCTACCTTCCTTCATTGTCTATACAAGGAAAACTTAAATTCCTGATTCCCCTTGTAGCATCCAACATGGGCACAGCATTAAAAAAGCTAGGCACAATGTTCTTCCCTCTCCCACTCACATAAGCACACAAATATTTCCAGACATCACATAAAAGAGTATTATAATTATCATTAAGTATTTTGTATTGAAGAAAGAAAGGAAGAGAGCAAGGAACATGCTGTGTTGGACATTTCCACAGGAGCGTGTCACTGTGAGACATCTCAGCGACCAGGCTGCAGCTGCCATGCGGGTCTGGGATGCACCATCTACTTGCCTCAGCCATCCTTCTTGGTCACTCTCCTCCTCTGCAAACTCTCCCCTGTGCCTGTCAGGCTGGACCTATGTGCACCTGGCCACACACCTCGCTGGTCCTCACCCCAGCCTACCAGCTGGGCTTGCCCTGGACCTGCCTCCCCCCTCATGGGGCAACCTCAACCTCACCTCATCCTGATGGGTGCCGGTGCCACCCCACGACGCTGACATGCAAACATGAGTCGTACAGTAAACCGTATGCATCACGCCCACTGTTGGTCCTCTCTGACAGAGCATACACCAAAGGGGAGAAAAATTTCCCTAACTTAAAGAAACTCAGCTTCACCTCCTATTTCCATGCTCTATAACATGCCTATAAATTGTCCCCGAGGGCACTTCCAGTGATATTATGGGGCATGTCATTCACAGCTCTTCTAGGATAAAACCACTCAGCTTTGCCACAGAGTTTCATCGCTCCAATCAGAACTGTTAATGAGATGCTCTAAGGTACAAATGGAAGACATTTCAGGGCACCATAAAAATTTATAAAAACAGATTCAGAGGGAAGAACAGTAAGTACGGCACAGCAGTTGATCCTCTCAAATTAATTATCTTTACATCCCAAAAATAAATATTAAGTATCTGAGTGTTCCTGTTTCCTTGTTTGGGAGTTACTTGCTAATTTTGCTAATAAAATTAAATTAAAGGCAGAAATAATACATGTTGTCCATTAGCAGATCATTATGAAAAATAAATTTGTAAATATCTCCTCTGTACTTGTCTTGCCTTGTTTTATCAGATCTTTGCTCATAACTTCTTGTTTTTTGAAATTCAAAATCCTAGGCAAGTTTTTTTAAAAACTTTCTCTATTCAGTACAAGGGGTACCTTTTAGACAAATTTAGACAAATTTTAAGTTATTACTATGTCTCTAATCTTTTAAATTAACATTTTACCAAACATTAAAAGCTGTTCTTTTTAAAGGCTATTCTGTACTTTAGACAAGATGAAAAAATGTCAAAATCATAAAAACTTCAGATATTGTGAACTAAAACAAAGCAAACCAGGCAGTTTATATAATAAATAATATAAATAATAATTAAGTAGAATATAATAATAAATAAATGATATAAATTTTGCACATTAGGCTCTACCTGATAGGAGAGGCCCTGGTACCTCGGACTCATATCAGTGTTGTTATGCTTCCAAGGAAAGGGTCGCAATGGCATAGAAATAGCAAGTTTGGGTATACTGAACGCCATACACAGTTAAAGCCATGAGATTTTGCCTCATTCTAGTGTTTCTTTTACACATGGAATACAGAAATAGCCTGAATGTTCAAATGGTCTTTTCCTGGTGTTCACCGTAGTGCATTTTGCCTAAGCGTTTTTCCAAGGGATAAACCATGAAATATGTGGCAACAGTGACGGAGATGCTCTTCCATGCTACTAACACTTATAAAAAATCCAATTAAGAAGAGGGGGCAAGTGATACAAAGATGTGCAGGAAAGGAGAAAAGAAGGTGGTGCAAAGTAATTGAAACATTACAGTGCAGCTTATGCCTATGTTCAGTTAAAACAAATTAAAAGAAAACACAGTAACTGGTAAAATAGTTTGATAAGCAAAATTTCACAGATATATGCATGCAAAAGATGCAACCCTTGTTCTTCACCCAAGTTATGCCAAACAAAACACGGGGCACTAAAGAGAGTGAATATTAGGCTTTGCTAGCCATGTAGCTGTATTTGACCATGTATTTACCAAAAATAGTTTTTACTGGCAAACACTTTCTTGAACTCAACAATATCACAACAGACCTTTCCCCCCCAGCACATGGTAATTTATGTCAAATCTACTCCATTCATGTTTCAAATATTGAATATTCCATGATACTTTCAAAAGCAACAAATGTAACTTTTGCAAAAAATAAGTAATTGAATATTGAAATATCAGGTCATTAACTCCTTTGGAATGTTCTACTTTACTGGACACTACTAGTTTCTTTAAACAAGTAATAAATAAGTTCCTTAAAACATCGTCTGTGAAATCATTTGCAACTACTCTTACACAATGATAAAGGAAATCGCTAAGTGTCAGTGTTAATCAATGTTAATCACAGAGCATCACCTAACATTATTCATCCTGAATGAACTGGAAAAAGGCTTAAATACTAATAGTACAGAAAGTAGCTAAAAAAGATAGACCTCACCCATTTTCCCCTCTCTGCATTCTAACGGTATCGGACAGCTTCAGTTTTTATGTTGGTCTTTTAGATTGAAATAGACTGAATTTATTCTGATTATACTACTTTCAAAATCACTTCTTTTTCTGCCTCAGTCTTATCAAGCCTAGACTGTAGTGCTTCTCATTACACAGGTCTATCCCACTTGTAAAATTTAACAAAACAAAACAAAAATCCTAAATTCTCAAAAATTAAGAATGTCACTGACAAAAAATTGTCATCTAAGCATTAAATCCCTTTTCATTAACGTTGCTTTTTCAGTAGTCCATTGAAGCTAAACAGGTATTTACCTGTGACTTCACAAGTATCAGAGCAGTCGTTTGCAAGTTTGCTGCTTAAATCTCAAGTTCTGCCTCAAGTGTCAATACAGAGAAGCCAATAAAGATATAGAAAGTCATCAAAACCTTGTTTTCTTGTTAAGAAAAGTTTCATAATATACCTACAATAAACACCTGCATCTCAGACAGAAGTTAGTGTGTCAGAACAGCAACTAAAAACAAATGCTTAGGAAACAAATTTGAATCCGTATTTCTAAAAACTGCATATAGCTGTCTTTCCAGACAACTGCTCAGTCACACCAGCGATTTACTAATCCAGCTCAGAAGGATTTCAAATATTGAGTCCTGTTATCATCCTACCACTATTACAGGAGCCCAAAGCAACAACCTCATCTCTTGTCCAGTAATTGGGGAATGACAAAGGATAGACCGAGTACAAAATCGTATTGGACACAGGTGGCTTTCTGAGTCATCAGGTTATCTCTAATCCCTCCTATAAAATAGGTAACTTTTTCAGGTGTATGTGCTGAAAAGGTTATCCACACAAACCCCTATGTTTTTCAACTAAGTACGTGCTGTTAGTTACACGAAATGAAACTCAAAATTCGTATTAAGAGGTCATAAAGTAAGGACTATTGGTTTGATGATAACTTCAAAACAGCCTGCAAAAGAGGGAAGATGTAAACAAACTCTGTCTGACTTTTCTACCATTTTTCCAGAGCCTTTAACTTACAAAATGGATAAAAGCTAAGTTTATAGCTTGAAGTCAACTAGACAAACACAAACCATAGCAGCTGAATCCCAAATTAAATGCAATATTTGATATTCTATGTAAAAAGAAGCCAACGAAAATTACAAATGTCTCATAAAGCTAGGAAGCTATCAGGGTAGTATGTTGCATGTCTCTGCAGAAACAACAGCAGGAAAACTGTTTAGAGGTCCTACCTTCTTGGACCGCCTGAAATGGATTGTTGCCATCCACAAACGTCACCGAGCACGTGATTTTCTCTGTTTGTAGGATTTCATCATTCTGGTTGAGATCAGCAACTGCCATTCGAAAAACTTCCTCATCTTTTTTGGCAGATTCATCAAAAATCGCCCCTGGGGGGAAAAAAAAAAAAAAAGAACAAAAATCACGTTGCACCTTTCACCTGCAGTATCCCAAAGCATTCATTGTAAACACTTAAGACATATTTTATGCTACAACATCATCCCTTCGCTCACTCCTGAAAAGCAGTTGTCTCAACACAGAGCCCAGAAGTTACTTCACAGTAGACAAAATTTCTACATTTTGACATAATTTAAGCCATAAATTGAAGGGAAGCATTAAGTCCAGCTAGAAATATTGGGGAAATCTAGTTAAGCTCAAAACAAATTATCTGTATAGGAACTTGGCCAAGAAATGAGAACTAATTACCTTTCCAAAGGTGCCATTTAATACATCGAATGACCACAACAGGCCAGGATATACGTTTAACATCATGTCTAGTGACAAAAAATGTAAAGTTCAAATGAGCTGAGAATAAGCCTACAATGGTAGCAGCACTGGGAAAATGAGTTAGAATTGACTACCATGATCAATAGACAGGTCAGCAGCTGATACAAACTATTTCAGGTCTAATTCCTATTGGATTTGTAAAACAACCACTTCAGCTGTCTCAGTCTTGAAGTCAGTAAATTAAGTTTAAGCAGTTAATTAAAATAATTTCTGCCTTTATAAATCTGACAGAAAGTGATTGTTCTGTCGTTTTCCCCAAAATATTCAAGCAGAGCACCGTAAACAGAAAACCATTAAACTCAGGAGGAGTTGGCAGAGGGCGTCCAACCCTTGCACAGCCAATTCTTCAGGTGTACTGAAAAAGCACTCCAAGGCTAATTCAGAGGTTTTAGCTTTTTTTTTGCTTTCTTTAAACTATAGTGTCACTTTTAGCATCACCAATTTCCTGTTATTTAAACATTTGCTTCTTGTATGAACTATTTATGGGCAGATGGCTCAAATTACACTGTTATAGTCCTATGAAGAATGTTTAAAACTCTCAAATCAGGGCTGTTAGATTTTCAAGCACCTTTAAAGCTTTCATTTCCAGGTAGTAGATAAAAGAGACAGAAGGGATGCTTCAAAAACAGTTTTGAAACTTGTATTTAATCATCACGAAATTTCTTCAGTTTTCAGGTTTATTTATTCTTGCACGTCCATTTTCAATACAAAAGTCAACGAAGGCAGCGTATGTGGCGAGTCAGCCAAAGATAATAGAAAATGCTGATCACTGATCACTTCAGGTAAATACCTGCAATCAGTGCTGAAAAGAACTGAAAAAGATCCATTTACAGGAAATGGCTACTTTAAGAGAAATAAACTTCATACACAGTGTTTATCGTGTTTTTCCCACTCACCTCCAATGATCATCTCCCTGCCAGCACCACTCATCCTACATGAGCATCATCTCTTCCTACAATCTGACCGCTTTGACTCCAGCATTTTCCCTCCTGAAGCTGCTGCCATCTGGAACAGCTGTTCTTTACTTCTCCACCTCATTCACCTGTCATCTCTGTGCAAATCTCAGCTGAACACATTGATTTTCTCCCTTGCTCCCATTTCTGTTTCCCTTGTTTTATTTAGCTCCATAAAGCAAAGCCGCACGTGGCTGAGAATATGCTTGGTACGCAAGATGCTGCAAAACATGTCTTCTCTACAAAGACAACTATTTGTGTATCCAGATAGCATTTAAGGGTACAAAAGACTTCCTCCAATGATACACATTAAGACATGTTTGTTCCTAAGCTCACGGAACAGTTCACAAACGAAAACCATACATGCTTCATTTCGGGGATACACCTATACTGATAATGGCAACATAGCCCAGCAAATATTGTTAAAAACCATTTAAAGGTACAATTTTACATGGCTACTAAGTAACAAGGTTAAAATTAAGAAGGGGGGGAGAAAAAGTTGGAAAATAATTATAGTAATTAGTCAAATTCTATCCCTTTAGAGTAATTCTGTAACAAATGCCACACTGGAAGGAAGTGAACACGCACAGGTTTCATGCACACACACAGGGCAGCTGTTGACTGTTGCAGAACAGCATGGCAAAACACTTTCCAGCCAAAATTGCAGAGTACAGTTTCTTATTCTACAGCTAGGAAATGTCATCTTAAGCCTGGCTTTGTCCCCAGAATAATCCAGGTCATTTATTGAGTAGAGGATGCAGAAAAGTCCAAGTTATCAGTGTTTCTTTTGCATGTGGCATCACAAAAATCCCCTTCAGCCCCATAGCCCTTCCACTGGGGAGCAGAGAACCACTCCAAAGACAGTACATTTGCCAGTCCAGGATCAAGTTTCTCAGTAAATGAACCTTCCTGAGAATCTTTCTTGTTTCTTTCACACACAGATATCCCTAACAAACTCCTATGCTTTTTCTCCCATTTCTCAGCCTGACACAAATCCTGCCTCTGATGGCATGTGGATGTATAAGGAACTGGATTAGATGAAACTCTACACAGCCTTCACAAACAATGTTCTTTCTCACCGTAGTACAATTGCTCCAGTTTTCTCTGATTGATTACTGCTTATTTCATTTACGGCTCCATGTATCAGATGCAAATTTAAAAATTTCTCCTCTAACCAATACTACATCTGACGTTTTAAACAAGCTGCCTCACAGAAATCAGACATTACCCATGCTCTAGTGTAGGACTATCTCCATAGGTAAAACAAATAAATACGTAGGTGAATTACAAAAACAGTTGTAACCATAGTTCCTGCCTGAGCATCCTAGCAGGAATTAGATTGTCTTCCTTCAGAAACTAAAGCCTTATTCATTAGAGTATCAAACTTAGTTACACAAAAAGCCTTTTAAGATATAACAAAGATGACACTGTTCCTTTCAGGAGATGGCAGTGCACAGCAGCACATGCATTACACTTCAAACAGTGATAAGAAATTTTATTTCATAATTGATTCTCAAAATTTAATTTCAGTCTTCAACTAAAATTGGAAAACTAAAAAACAAAAC
The DNA here is from genome assembly GCA_013397275.1 of Burhinus bistriatus. Lineage (NCBI taxonomy): Eukaryota > Metazoa > Chordata > Aves > Charadriiformes > Burhinidae > Burhinus > Burhinus bistriatus. Next base: position 234,765 of record VYXH01008555.1, read on the forward strand.
AAAACAAAAAAAACCCAAACCAAACAAAAAAACCCCAAACAAATAAAAACACAAAGAGAAAAACCACAAAACCCCTGAATCAATTTGAAATTGTTCCTATTCTCATACACACATTTTTAGGTCCCTGTGTTTTATTTCAACTATATTCCACAGGTCTATATATCTCTCTATGTTACACAGGTGAGGGGGGTATATTTTTTTTGCTTGTTTTCTAAAAGAAAAATCTTTTCAATGAAAAGGCATTTTTTGGATTGTGCTAACATTGCTGGAATGTTTTCCTTTTTCTGCAGTGTCAGAAATCATCCTTTTGTTGACAGGAGTGAATTTTCTGGTGTGAAACAGGTCCATTGAAATTTTTACAGCTATCTCAACATACAGCCCTTAACTACTTTTGTATTAGGTATGATTTTCTTTCCTTGCTGAGGCCTGAAATCACACTAAAGTTTTGATGCTTATTCTTTCAAACATAGTCTTTTAACCAAGTCAGACAAGCAAACAACCCAAATGAACAAATAAAGGGTATCACACTTTAAAATTACCTCTACAGGGAGAGCTACGTGCTCTCTCATTTCCTCGCGTACTGCTGCAAGATGAGAGAACTGGAATGACTGCAAACTTACTTTGAGTATGTGTCAAAAATGAACCCTTTCGGCTATAGGAAAAATTGTTACAGAAAGTAATGAACAGCTAAGGAGAGAAAGCAAATCATTCCTACAGATACTACAAGACACTCAATCTCTAGAAAATGATGCAACAAAACTATTTACAAAGGGAAAAAGTCTTCAAAATTATACAACATAACTGCTGCTCATTTTTCTTCCACCCCCACTGCTCACTAACTGAAACAGGCCTCACACTAAGTATGTCATTTCTAACTACACTCAAGGAATATTCCCATGATTGCATCAGGAGCCAACATGCTGACACAGCAACTACTTTGCACCAGTTTTCCCCCTCCTGTTTTATTAGCGTGTCATTACTTTCAGCTTTATTTCAGAATCTGGATGAGGACAGCACAAATATAACTCTCTACTGGCTTTTTAAAAACCTTCAGCACATCAGTAATGTCCTGCAGCTTAGCAGAGAATGCTTTGTGTTTAACTACCATCTCATTCACACGTGACCATGTCACCAGAAGTCTGTCAATTTGAATGAATATAGACCAAAACATACAAATGTTCAGCAAGTTCACCAAGTACCAATGACATCATTAGAAAGGCTTTTTCAAAGATCACTTGTCCTACTGACCCATACACATAAAAATATAATCCAAATTAGATATTATGAGCTATTTCTAGAGTAATTTGCACAGTCTACTGGAATCAGCCCAGAAAATGTAAAAATGGGAGAGAAATGCGTCATGACTGCAAGGACAAAATATGAAGAGATTTAAACCAATGTTCATCTTTCTATTGATTAAGGAAGGACAAAGTCCACTGCTTGCAGTGTTTTCAAGTATTATAATTTTATTAACTATGAAAGTAGGACATTTCTGAACCTCAGTGCCCCATATTAGTCTCAGGAAATTAAGTACCTTGTTTCAAAGAGGAGGGGGAGTACATGGATTAAATGCCATTGTGAATTGAGGTCACAGTTCAATTTTAGCACATAAGTTTGGTCTTCACTTTACAACGTTGCACACACATACCTCACCAATAGAAGCAATATACACTCTGCCCAATAATTTACTAGTTCACAAGTCCAGAAATGTTTGGAGAGAAAAAGAAGGCAAAGGGGAAGTGTGAAACACAGTAATTTTTGAGCAACTATCTGATGTTCTCAGCAGCTGCTGATTCTATGAAAATTCTTTGTCCCACAGATATTGCCAGCCTGTTCCAGTGTCTGAATCCAATTCCACTGTATTTTCTCAACTGCTGCTAATGGATTATTATTATGAATGAGAAACTTAATGCAGCTGCTAGGAGAAGGATGGCCATGCTGTTAACACTCAGAACTGGAAGCTGGGGGTTTTGAACCCGCATGGCACACAGTTAGAAGAGGCCTAACTATAAAGTAAAGCCACTGAACAAAATTGGTCCTGTTTTACCTCAAACCAGGACATCATCTGAGATGTCCTGCAGGGCTACGAGCACATTGCCACATGTCTAGCTCCCCCATATGAAATAACATTAGGAGACATTAATTTCTTGGGGCTTAAGTGAATGAGACTGATAATTGAGAACCTGAGATACTTTGTAGAATAAAACTGCGTGTTATTTCTAGGCCATATGAGTGTCTGGTTGGGAAAATTCTCATAGAATCAATTCATTTTTAACTATAATGGCAAATGCCTGGCTATACCACATACTATCACGTCTGATTGAATGAATATATACATACAGCTGTAGAAGGCTAATTATAGTGTAGTGGAATTATTGTCAACAAGAGCAAGAGGGACTTGACATGTTTAAGAGTCTGGCTGCACTCATCTAGGGATTTAGAAAGTCACAGAGACCTTCCCTTGTGTATGCAGCTCCCATTATCATGGCATTCAGCAGGCACTAATACAGCCGGGCCCTAAATTTCACTTGTGATGCATTTAGAGCTGCTGTTAAGTTTCTCTATTGACTGATAGGCAGCTGAGTACATGCAATCACATCTTGATTTTGTCAATGAAGGGAAAAACATCGCCTTTCTCTTTTAAGTTGACTAAGTTTTCAAAACCCTTTAGAAAGGGTTTAGAAACCCTTTAGAAAGGGCACAGTAAGCTTGATTTTGTCATTGCAGCCAAAGGGAGTGGAAAGCCTGTGTCGCCTCTGTATCAGGAGGGAGTTTCCAGTAGGTGTGTCCTCCGCTACCTCGCACACCACACTGCGGATGCCAGGCATGGCACAGGGCTTGGCTACCAAGGGCCCCAGCCCTCGGGGATCATGGCTGGCTGACATGGGGCCAATGTGGGGCTCTAGCTCAGGGCAGAGCCAGTCCCTTTCGTCTGAAGTCATCAGCCTCGTGCTTTTGCTCCCCAGAGTCTCCCTGCACTGCATCACAGGGATCTCGGCACCAGAGCGCATCTAGGCCAAGCCGAAATTTTTGAAAACACTACTTGTTTGTTCATTTTAATTTTCCAAGACTTTCACAGCTCCCATGAGGATGGTGAAAGAGACAGCCTAGAAGCACCTGTGCCAGCTCCTTCTGTGGAGAAAGTAACGTCCCCCTGTTCACCAAACTGTAAAGGTGGGATTTTTTTTTACAAGCACAGCTCAAGAAATTGAACATACATCAGCACATATCTTTCACTAATTATTATCAGACATGTAAAAGAAAATTAAAATAATCAGCTTAACACAATGTAGTTCCCAACATTAAATCTACACGTACATGTAGAAGGTCCACTTGTGACTTTAAGCAGCACATGTGAGACCAGAGAATCTTCAGTGAAGTTTCTGGATTACCGCTGACGCAAGAATGCTCAAGCAAAAAAAGCATCAGGTCTACTGTCGGTTTTTTTAATGGACCCTTGTAAAGGCCTACTTCTGATAGAGAAGGGTTGGTATTTTTCCAGGCTACGCCATGAGCAATGCCAGTTTCCCTGAGATCACTGACAATGGTTGACCATATGCCTGCATACAGGTTGCTGCTATCTCTAAAATACATTCTTTAATCAACCACAATTGGATCCATTTTTGATCTAAATGAAAAAAATTGTGAAATTAGTAAATACACAGTCCACACCTAATCAGAATAGATGAAAAAACCCCACCCCAAAACCAAAAAAACCCACATTATTTTCAATGGAAGCCCTTCCTGCAAAGCTTGCCATCTTGTCCTGCAACCTGGTGGACATATACAAACAAATGGTACGTTACTGGTATTTAAGGAATTAGAAAAGCTACCCTTTTAGTTGGACACAACAATTAAATCAAAGATTAAAGAGCTGGATTGGAGAATGAAAGAGTTTTCCTCTATGTTCCCGCATCCACACCCAAGTTCAGCAAATGCTTTGTATGCACGAGCCTAACTTGAGGCATATGAATAATCTCTCTCAAGTCACACCTTAAAATAAGATTCTTTGCTGAGCTTAATATGGCACTGCCAACTTTGTATGGCATGACTTACTTTAACCACTGCAGAAGGTACCTCTGCTCACTCTGGGAGCTACACCATAAAAATACACAGTCCATTTCTGTTCCTTTTTTAAGTGATTAACCCCCTGTTCTCAGTGCAGTTATATGGCTGGAACATCGTGTAAATGATACAGCAATTCCTTCTCTTTGTTGTTTTTTGTTCTCTAACTTTAAATATTTGAAACAAAGAGGTGAATGAGAAATTTTACAGGTTTTTCAACCTAGCAAACTGCTACAGGCAAAGTCTGTCTCAAATACAGTGAAAGTAAGAAAAGTGCAGTTATCATCTAAACACAGAAAAGTCTCTCCATTCTTCTGCTGAAGTATGGTTGATTTTTAATGTTCCAGTCTCACAGTAAAACAACCAATATAGCTGTGCTTGTTTCTGAAGTCTGTTACTTGTTTTAAACGATTTGACTACAGGAGGGTATTCCACTGTATTACCCTTTTTCTTTTTTTTAATTTATCTTTTATTTCTCTCTAGAGTATACTACCCAATTTTGGAAGTATTAAGGTGGCCTGACAGGTTGACAAAGAAAATAAAGATTCGGCTTTTTATAAGCTTTTCCGAACACATTTACATACGGTGAGAGCCAATGCTTCCGGTATTGTATGTCAAACCTATTAATTATAAAGCAATACAGAATTTCTAGGAAAGCTGAAACACAAGCCTGAAGGTATGAAATCAATTGTCTTTGCATTGCCTTTACAAAATCTAATTTTAATGTGTTTAGAGGTAGTCCGGGGTCAATTCATTTGGCCATAACAGGTGCTGGAGATCTGTAGAGCTCTAAAGAAATGTTATTACTTCTCTCACAGTTTGCAGTACTAGTATGCACACTGGATTTCCCCCCGCCCCCCCGGTTTAATTCTGTTGCAACATTGTGGATACACACCAGTGTCATTGGGAACTATGTTCACATTTGGCAAGAACAAACTCTAAGGTTTTATCCTCTTTATTTACACTGTCCATCAGGCACATATGCACACGCACGAACACTTTCCAATCACCATTGATTTATTTTAAGCTCATCTTGACAGACATTTCTAATTCTTCTCAAGTTCTAAACCACCATTTTACACTTGTATTTAATACAACAAATGCTACAATTTGTCAAAATCGTCTGCTAAGTCTCATTAATCTCATTAAAAAGCAGCTGTCATTTGCCAGTCCCTTTCTGGGAAGGGTTATTGTTGGCTAGAGAGTACAAGGAGGAGGAGGGCAGAGGGAGAGTGAGGCAAAATATTGGGTTCCTATTAAAAAATGCATTTATTCCGGTGCATTTTTTTCTACACAACATATGATCAAAGGCATCTTAAAAAGGCAATTCTAGAAAATCTCCTGGTAAACAGTAAAGTCCCTTCTCAATTGCTTTACATTCTCATTAACTTAAGTGATCCTTCAGTAGAAAATTAGTGTAAAAACTACTATATCAAAGGAATAACAATTGACATACATCTTGCATTTTTTATAGCCAAATAATTGATTGCACAAATTGCAGAGCCACAAAGAATTTGTTCCTGCAAATTGAAAAATACTGCACAAATGCCTGTTGTGGCATTGGAGACTGCCATCTACTTCTGTAGATGCAGCAGGGCACAATATTATCATCATATAAATGATACATTTTAAACACAATGTACCTTTCACAGGATAAGAATTAAGACATCTTCAGCGCACTGTTCCACTATAAACGTGATGTGGTGATTAACTACAGTGATAATATCTTCACATTCATTATGCAACAAATGAGCTGATAATAATGAAAGGCTTTTCATGTTTTCTATCATACCCATAACTATCAAGTTGGGGTCTAGCTGTGAAAAGCATCTGGTTTGGTAGATATTATCGCCACATTATTAATATCCCATACAGAAAGTTAGTGTGATGATCATAAATTTGCTGGATAGCATTTGCATTCTTGAAAAAAAAAATATTAAAAAGAAACCTTATAATCTACATTCAGAGCTTGCTTATATGTTGTTTTAAAACCAGAGCAAACACTGATTCGATATATTATTTCATCATTTTTATTAGCCCTTACTTGTGAATGCGAGAACACCTCAAAAAACAACATCAACAAGGATGACTGCATCCTAGAAAAACCCTAAATTGTTGTTAAGCATTTGTCATTGCTTAATGTCTTCTGCTCTCATACTTGTTACTCTGCTTCTACATGCAATTCTGCTTTGTAATTTTTGAAAGACAAACTAATGCTTTAATTAAGCAATTGATGCAGACTGCTAGGTAGAGATGGAGGGAAGACTACTGCCAAATCATTTCTTTATGACATGGACCAGCTGCAGCACCTTACTTCACTAGCAGCTGAACTTTGTGGAGAATGAGATTACCAATATGCTGGAGATGTTGTTAATACACAACCATATGCCTACATACACACACAGAGACGTAAAAGTGCAAAGATTACAGCGTGAGATTTTTCTGGAGGGCATTTTTCTGCTTTTTCCTTCCTATTTCACTTTAAAATTTACACAAGTCTTTTGCTCCAAATAGTTTAATCATTTCATGCAGCAGAGCAGCCTGGCTTACAACACTGAAATACAGGTTGACGCTAAAGATTGCCATTGGGAGGATATTACAGGAATAAGAGGTTATTTCTTGAGTACCACAGTATATAAATCCAGCCTTCTATTCATTGTGAAAAACAAGACAGAGCGGTGCTGAGTCAGCATATCATGGACTCACAGAATGGTTTGGGTGGGAAGGGACCTTTAAAGATTATCCAGTCCAGTACCCTGCCATGGGCAAGGACACCTTTCACTAGATCAGATTGCTCAAAGCCCCGTCGAACCTGACCTTGAACACTTCCAATGATGGGGCATCCACACCTTCTCTGGGTATCACAGAGAACTACAGACAGATACCTCTTAAATATATTGATTTCAAAAATCTCTTAAATATATTGATTTCAAAAATCTGTCTGATACCATGCATAGCGTTATGAATGCCACGGTCAAGAATTAAATAACAACAGGAAGGAAAGCAGCAGGGAAAATCTGTTTTATGTGCCTGTCTAAAAATGCCAAGGCTGACTCTGAAATTAATCCTTTTCTTAAACAGCTTTTCTTTCCCATTCTTTAGAGCAGGTTTTTATTCTGCTGGAAGAGAGGCATTCAGCAAATCTACACACAAACACGCTCTTTGAATGGTAATGGGAGAAACCAAACAAATTAGTCTCATAGTTGTCTAGCCTATTTTCTTACCAAGGCAGGACTGTCCTGCAGAGTGCAATTTACATTCCAGTTGAAAATTAACATATGTAACCTCTCTCATTCTTATGTCACATAGAGGATAACAAACCTGGAAGCAATCGGTTTCCAATTTCAACACAAAAAATACATACAAAAATGCCCTGAGAAATAGCCACTTTCCAAAAAGGGTACAAATAACCCTGTTTCTACTAATATGTTTCTTATTTACTTCTCAGTAAAGATTTTGCTGAACTAGTGTTACTCCCCTTAACAGTAAACTTCATATTTTATCATTTTGTTTAAAGGACAACCCATGCTTCTCTGAAATTTGCTCTCCAGATATTCAGGGTTATGGGCTCAAAGTGACTTCATGATCTGGATGTTGAACACTTAAAATTCCTTGCCATTTTTTATAGAAGATAGTATCATATCATCTTTGTAGTTCTTAATCATGTTAGAGAAAATAATTTCTGCTTTCACAACTCATAATTTATATGCGTGTATAAAAAAACCAGACTGTCAGAATATAACTTACAGATTACCTGAGTTAAACTTTTTATTTCAAAAAATTTCACCCAATAAATTCTGGTAATGATGCCTCTATTTCAGAAAGGGCAAACAAAGAAGTGGAGAATAAGGAAATCTTAATGTCATTCTACATGAGACGCACCAAATATGACAAAAAAGGTCTGCTTTAAATTCCTTCAATTCTCTGCTACAATTTGATTTCATGCTTTATTTTTAATAACCCTCCAGTTCTTCAGCAATATAAAGCTCTTTGAAAATTATAACGCTGCCATGTGAAATGCCTGTGAATTTACACTTCCCAAAGCCTCACTGCAAGTCAATTAAATGTAGTCAAGTTCTGCTAAAGAGTAGTTTCCAGGGTGCAATATATGTCTGTAAAAAATTTTTTTTTAAATCAAGTCATAATTTCTGATTTTAAGACAGAAACTGTGTGGGGAATGAAGACCAGCTGTTTATTCCACTGGATTCTACTATTTTTGTGCTCTTAGAAGGCAAAATTAAAAGGTAAAAGTGAGGTAGCAGCTGAGTTATTTCCATAAACTGTGGATATGTCAGACACCTCTTTCAATTCAATTACTCCCTTTCTCTTTCCTACATTTGCAGAAGTCTTCCTAAGATAGTGCTGTACAATAGGCTACTTAAAAACCTGTGGAAGAAATAACCATAGAAGAAATAAACGAAGCATAACGTCAACCTCCAGCTCCAGGTCCACAGTTGCTTTAAACTCAAATCGCCCCAAGTTCACAAATAGTTTTGAGAAACTACCCTGATCTATTTTTTTTTTTTTTTATGAAACCTAGAACCATACAGTTGGTTTAAGTTATCTCCTGTCAAGAACTGCTTACAAAAAGCCATATGCAAATGAATAATTATATTCCCATTTTAGAGATTAAGGAATATTAAGCAGATGTGCAGTGACTTGCTCAAACACTCAGTAATTAGTCACCTGTCAAAATCAGAAAAATCTAATAAAAACCTGATTATTCAAAGTACCCGTCTTCATTTCTATCACTTAACACATATAATCTTGGAACACTGATATTAAAATAACACTAAGTATGCTATTATTGTAGATTCCACTTTATCAGAAAATTTCATAGGAAAAGCAATTTGGTGTTTTTTTATTTGGAGATATTTAGGAAGGGAGGTTGTGGGTTTTGGTTTGTTTTCTTGGTTTTTTTTGTTTGGTTCGTTGGGTTTTTTTTTTAAGTGAAGTGGCTGTAACTGAAGGTGACAAAAATCTTGGGTGTAATGTCTTGAAAATCATTCTAATTTGAATAGAGTTGATATCCAGTAACTTAGGCAAAGACTTTTTTTAAAATTTTAGCATCTTATTGAAACTGGAAAAAAAAAAAAACATTGCAAGCTAGACAGTAGCTAAAGAAAATAAAAGTTAAAATTATACAGGAAGACCAAGGAAAAATATTGTGTCATTAGCCATATTCAAATCTAAACATGCAATGTAGAGACTGGAAAATGAGTTAAAAAAAATCTAGAAGTGATACTTGCAGAGGGATAAAAATTGTTGTTAATATTGCATGATCTCTACTGATCAATTCAAGTTTGTGAGGAGCCAACCAAAGTGAGAAAGAAGCACTTTGACAGCAGCCAGTTGTAGCCAGCAGATCATTTTGAGAAAATGTTCGTATAAATTTACAAAGGTGATAAAAAAGAACAAGTAAAACCCCCACTATCATGAAAAATAGATTTTCTTTTTAGCAAAGCACTAATATAACCTAAAATAGTTCCTGTTACCAACATCCTGGGAACAGATCAAGGTTTTGTTTTCTTTGAGTCAGCAGAATATTACCTGTAAACAATGTGCATTTTATTTTCTGTCACATTTGATAAGTACCCAAGTGATGAATGCACAGGGAAACCCATGCAAGAAGCATAACCTTCACACTGTTGTTCTTGTAGTCACTTTTAGTATTAGCAACTCTCCCAGCTCAGTAGTTTAAGAAAAGACATTTCTTATAAACTGCTTCTGCAACTTTGAGAAAACAACGCCAGTAATCACTGTACATAGGAAATATGAACTTTAAAGGAAATTGGGAAATTATTTTATAAAGCAGGACTTGTTACGTTCCAAATACTGCCCTCCTTTGCACTTAATTACTTCAGTGGCTATGTTTAGCTCCATTTTCCAGGTACTTCAGACTTATTCAAGTCCTTTTATGGTTTGGGAAAAGATGAGTAAATGTAGCTCACACTGAATTTGCCTGCAGGCCTGCCACATGATTAGACACAAAGCTTTAAAATTTGTCTACAGGTTTTGAATCTCATTATTACTGTATCACTTAATTACTACTGCATCATTTTAATTAATTATTACTTTATTATTACCAATTAATACAGAATACCTTGAGTATATTGTTGCATATTTTATCTGGGAGAATGTTGAATTAATTTGCCAAATTACTCCACAAGACTATACCAGAATATAAATGCTAATATAAGACTATGCCTAACATGAATGCAGAACAACAGAGTACGTATACTAAAATCAAATTGTAGGTTGCAATCCACACTGTCCTGAACAAAATTCAACTTCCTTCCTCTTGAAAAAAAAATAAAATATCAAACTTCAAAAATAGCTAATACTCTACAGAAAAAAAAATATTATTCATTGGATTGACAGGGCAAGCAAAAAGTATTTCCCTGATTTTTGGATTGTAGAGGATTTTCTTTCAGTATTACACTTCCAGCCTCTAGTCATCCCAGTGAAATATCTCCCAATGGTTCCTTTTACACGTTGAAGAAAAGTAAGCCTTGCAAAGCATCTTNAGATAGAATGCCAAAACAAGACTCCCTGGAATGTAAGGTAAAACTTACAGCAGGCACTGAAGAAGGGACAAGAATACAGAGCCCTACAAGGTGAGTCATTACCCTACAAAAATCTTCCCACGTTTCTCTTCCCATCCCTCCTTCACTTCCATGGGCTTTGCATCTATAAACTTCCAATTATTTTCTGGACAGTAGAAGATCTTCACCAGTGCTGTAAATATGTCTGCTGCAGATACCAGGACGCTGGGATGGTGGCTGGGGCATAGTTTAAACTCCTGAGAGAGAATAAAACCGAGCAGAGATCTTGTGCGCTTTTTACAAGTCCTTTGATAATTTCCTAGCCTGTAAGACAAAATTGCAGGACCACTCTACATTCCACTGTGTTTCCTAGGTAAGGGAGTTCATGCATCTGACTCCTGTAGAAGATTCCAGGCTGTAAATCCCAAAGGACTTTCGCTCTGCTTCTCAAAACTCAGGAAAGAGCCAGGTTTGAAGGCACACCTTTGTCATCAGCTATGCTCACAGAAACCGGGATGTATTCTGGCTGAAGTTTCAGCTTTCCTCTTTGGTCATCTCAGACCAAACACAACCACACTACACACATGCAGACCATGAGTGTTTCTGATCTAAGCCCCAGTAGCTGATACAAGTTTGATGCCTGGGTAACTTTTTACCCTGTTGAATACATAAAGCTGGCTATGCCACCTCATATAAACCAGCTTTGAGATAATTACTTATCCACAGAAGTTTTTAGTCTCTATTTCTGCTTATCTTATTTCTCTGTGTCTGAATACATACATACAGAAAATTGGGAAGAAAACTATTACTTGGGCTTGAAGATGAACGATTTACCATATTTTGCTTCTCTAATTACTTCAAAAAAATCCCTCAATACTTCTTTATATAAGGTGGCAGGGAAGTTCCCTTTCCTACCTCTGCAGGGTATATAAATAAAAACATCACTCTAAAAGGTCACATTGTTATTCTTACAGTCTGCAATAATCCACCTTGCAATATGAAATTCATGGAAACTTTGATTAAAAAATGAAAATGCATATACAAGCTCACAGAAGGGAAACACTGTATAGAATTATCATCTGTGCATACTCATGCATATGTACTCTTTAAAAGAAAGTGAAGAAGCAAAAGAACATGTTTCCTCAAAGAGAAATGACACATCGCCTTGTCAAAGTGAAGGCAGAGCCTTCTAAAAGTGTAATAAAAATTGGTCAGCTAGAATTCATTTGGGATTTATAGGCTCTATCCTAGAATGTATAAGAAGAAAGCTAACGAAGACTAACTATTCCATTACAATTCTTCAGCATTAGCATATATAGTCCATTATATATGAGTCCATGTCTCATGCTTCATTTTTCCGAGATGGTTATAACCCCAAAGAATAAGGACTTGAAAGTGAAAAAGAAGCAAATTCAAAAAAAAAGCTTGTGGGGTCAGTTCTGTTTCCTTTAAGTAAACACTTATGCTACTGAGTCATTATAAAACCTTACAATTTTCACCTAGATTTCCACAAATAGAACTTTCCAACTTCCTCTCCTGTATGACTGTAGAAGAGTCTGTTTACCATACGACAAATACAGATTTGCACATTACTCGCCTTTTTTGCACTTTTTCTTTTTATATTAGGTGACTTTATTCTCAGAAATATGCAGAAGAGTTAGAGAGAATTCCAGGAACAAAAATAATACCTGAATTCACATTAAGAGGTGAGAAAATTTATGTGCAATAAGATCATCAAATAATGATTAAGAGTGATTGAGCAGCTATAATCACTTCTTAAATGCAAAAGGGAAAATATTTTCTAATAAACTCCCATAACGAGATTATTTTTTCTAAGAATTCAGCAGTAAGCAGCAATCCATGCAACCTTCACTGACAGTATCTTTATTTTGTAGCCTGTGTTTCCAAAAACATTTGAAGATTTTATTGCAGTCTGCAATTCTACTCTTGTTTAAGTAATAAATAAATCTGCTTTTGAAAATATCTTCCAGTATCTCCTGGGCTGCTTTTTGCAGTCTTTTCACTATTATATGCTATATTCACTTTTTAGCAACTGTATCAAAATCTTGGTATCATATTCTGAAAGTAAAGAGGACTAGAACCAAGTTTCAAGAAGTGTGTGGTGGCTCTATTGCAAAGCATGCAAGCATCAGCTTACCCTCGGATACTGGAAACACTATTTGTGTTTTTAAAAAAATATTTATTACCATTTCAATAAAAAGAAACCCTGTAAAAGATGGGGGTTTAGGCAGCAAGCAGGAAAGCAGTCATGCTAATCACTGCAGAGAGGCTAATTGCCTTTCACCTGCTTACACTGTTCGTGTACTGAAACAGTCTTGGTAGGGAAATAATCAAGTGCTTCTTTGAGAAACGAGAACTAATTTTCAGAAAGATTATTTGTGACACATTTCCTGAGAAACCTGAAAAACTCTGTGGGTTTCAAGAAGAGCTTGACACTTGGCCCACATTCTTCAATAGATTATCCACGCATGCAGGACCGCTTGGTATCTCCGCGTGACTCAAGCTCATATCATCATCTTTAAAACAAAACCATTCAAAACCAGATTCTTACCAAGCACTGGAGACTCAATTCTGGTAAGGCATGGAAATTAAATGGACAGAAAGGTTTTTATCAACCATGGGAAACCAACGCTAAGAGCTTAGCTCTTACCCCAGAAGATACAGACTGAAACCCTTCATCAGGAATCCTCATACATCCATCAGTTTAAGTTACACTATAAATGAACTGAATATATATATTTTTTATATATATTTGAATATATATATTGTATATATTTGCTTTTTTAATTGCAAATCCTACAAACAGGAGTCAGTGTGAAAACAGCAGCTCTGGAAGCTGCAGATGAGACTAAAATAAAGAAGCAGAAAGAGCAAGCAAGTTACTAAAAAAGTTTCTAGCTTTGCACTACTTCCCATGGATTTGCAGTGGGGTTGGAGGCATTATCCAGGCAACCTGAAGTGGCTACAGTTGTTTTGTGACAGAATGCTATTGTGCAAGTGAAGTACTGTGCTGAAGTACTGCAAATATGGAGTAATTGGAGGTTCATTTTTTACGTGTTATTTTCAACCAGCTCTCTTGCCACATTAAAGGGCTTGGCAGCCGATTAAATAGTGGCCTGAGGTTGTACTTAAAGGAAAATGCGGCACAGGCTGCACGTCAGCTGCAAGGTAAACACATTCCTGAAGAGCAGCTGATCACATGCCACCCTAGGACTCAATACATTTGAGGCAATCTGAACCAGAAAAACAGCATTTATAGGGTGCAGGCAGTGTTTTTCCTACACATTTCAGCAGGCTTAAATACTGTGCAGTGTAGCACAGGAGAAAAGCTTACGCAGTCAACATTCACTAGGCCAATTTATATAATAGGCCTTTCTCATACACGCATATTATTCTTTAGCATCATTTCTATTAAGTTACCAGATCTTTTAAAGCTGCTCACTAATCAAAAACCCACCAGGACCATCCGCTTGCAGCTGAAGAATAGAGCGTCAAGGAAATTTCTCTATATATTGTGTGAGGAAGAGACACTTCCTGCAGCTTTGCTGCCTTTGAGAGGCAGGCACGCCAAGTGCTGACAGGAGAATGAATAGAGCCAGTCATGCTAAACATGCATCCTATTGTTTTGGGCTGTGTCGGTCAGATCCACTGTCAACACATTTTCTGTTTCTCTCTCTGCCTCCCCCCACCACCATCTTTTGTTGCTGTTGTTGGCAACTTATATTCATCCCGCTGGATTCAAGAAGAATATGCTGCAAACCATGCTGCATCTGCCGGAGCTGCTCTTTTAAAGAAACACATGCACATTTACTTTTTTTTTTTTTTTTGAAAGGACTCCAAAAATAACCCCTTGGGAAGCAGGAAGTGGTTTTCCCCTTTTGAAACTAAACCAATCTCTTGGGGAAATTCACTGCATTCCCTCCTCACTACAAGGATGAGAGAATTTCAAAAGAAGGCGCTGGCTGGGGTGGACACACCTCTCCCACGCATGCATGTGTGCTGCCATACACGCTTATATATATGTATACACAGAAGCGTGCATCTATTATTACTGCTTTACAATGACTAGGTTCTGAAGGAAGCAGTCTTCCAAAACTTAATCATGCTTTTTTTAAAGACAGGCTGCCTGACCAGTCAGGCTATTGATCAATAACAGCCTAAGCCAGCTCTGTGTTTGTGGATAGAAAGAGCTCACATTGAGTTATAAACCTCAACATAGGACATGCAAGTTGGGATTCAAACATGGGCAAAGTTTGAATGCACTACAGGTACTTGAGACAATTACTATTCTACAGCTTTTAATGAAAAACTGTGGCTTTTCTACATAATTCTTTAAGCCAAAAAAAAATGTTGAAAAATGCAATTAACCTTAGTAAATGCTAATGAAAACTGTTTTATCTTGTAGAGAGATTTATAGATGCTAAGGTGAAAACAAGTAAAACAAAGGTGTTATCCTCTAGGAAACCATTTTAGCTGCAGTATCAGAAAGGGACACATTTCCTGAAAAAATACTGTCCAGGACTTCAGTAAGGTCTGGACCTTATTCAGATTTTTTTTCCATAGAATCATAGAATCATTTAGGTTGGAAAAGACCTGTAAGATCATCTAGTCCAACCATTGACCCTACTCTACCAGGTCTGCCACTAAACCATGTCTCTAAGCACCACATCTACACGACTTTT